>CM028132.1:1126827500-1127372500 GCA_016271365.2 Neoceratodus forsteri | reverse complement strand
CAGGAAGCCCGGTTGAGGGAATATAAATCAGAGGATCGGGTACTAGTTTTGTTGCTGAGCAGCCAGAATAAGCTTCTAGCCAAATGGAAGGGGCTTTACGAAGTTACCCGGAGGGTGGGCCCAGTTGACTATGAAGTTTGCCAGCCAGAAAGGTGAAAAGAGACCCAGATCTACCATGTCAATTTTGCTGAAATTCTAGAACCAGAGGGCTAGTCTATTGATTTCCCCTGAACCAGACATAGTGGATCTGGGACCCCAAGTGCCGGATGAGAATCTAGGGATACAAGTCCCAATGGGAGAACTGCTGTCTCACAAACAGAAACAGCAACTAGTAGAATTGGTAAGCCAGTTTTTGGATGTTTTCTCTTTCCTCCCGGGGACAACCCAGATGATAGCTCATCATATAGAAACAGAGCCAGGGGAGAAGGTGCGGCAGCGACCGTATCGCTTGCCAGAAGCCGTACGAGAGACTGTTAAGAAGGACGTTGCAGGACATGCTAGAGTTGGGGGTGATTGAGGAATACAGCAGTGATTGGTGTAGCCCCATAGTGTTAGTACCAAAAGAAGGTGGGGCTACCAGCTTCTATATTGATTTTTCACAGGGTCAATGCCATCTCGAAGTTCGATGCCTACCCTATGCCCTGGGTAGATGAACTGTTGGATAGACTAGGGGAAGCCAAGTACATCACAACTTTGGACCTAACAAAAGGGTACTGGCAAAACCCTTTGACCCCAGAGTCTCGGGTAAAGACAGCATTTGCTACCCCCTTTGGGCTGTACCAGTTCCATACCATGCCTTTTGGCTTACATGGGGCACCTGCAACCTTTCAAAGGCTCATGAATCGCTTGCTGTGACCCCATGCCCACTATGCAGCTGCTTACCTAGATGACGTGGTGATCCACAACACTGATTGGGAGTCCCATGTATCCAAGGTGGCAGCTGTACTACTGTCCTTTACGAAAAGCAGGGCTGACGGCCAATCCAGTGAAGTGTGCTTTGGCCAAAGCTGAAACAAAGTACTTGGGGTACTGTATAGGCAATGGACAGGTGAGACCCTTGGTCAGTAAGGTTCAAGCCATAGCCGAGTGCCCGGTACCTACCACAAAAACCAAGGTGAGGGCCTTCTTAGAATTGGTAGAGTATTACCGCCAGTTCATACCACAGTTATCTACCCTTGCCAGCCCCCTTACAGACCTCACCTGGAAATCTGCCCCCAGTAAGGTCCAATGGACAGAGGAGTGTGACCAGGCCTTCACTCAACTCAAAGTGACACTGTGCAGAGAGCCAGTGTTACACAGTCCTGACTTCAACAGGACCTTTATCCTGCAGACGGATGCCTCCGAAGTTGGGCTAGGAGCCATGCTCTCCCAGGAGTTTGAGGGGAGGAACACTCTATCCTCTACCTCAGTCGAAAACTCTTTCCCCGGGAGAAAAACTATGCAGTAATAGAGAGAGAGTGTGTCTCGCAGTCAAGTGGGCTGTGGACATCCTTCGCTACTACCTGCATGACGGGTAGTTTATCCTGGTCACAGATCATGCCCCTCTGAGGTGGCTACAGGTGATGAAGGATGACAACCCCCACATCACCAGGTGGTACTTGGCCCTCCAGCCATTTTCCTTCATGGTGCACCACCGGGCCAGGACCCAAAATAGAAATGCAGACTTCCTGTCCTGGGAGGGGAATGGTCAGGGGCTGACCAACTGTGCCTTCGCACAAAGCAGGGAGGTATGTGACAGCGTAAACACTGTACTGGGAAGCAAGAGGTTAACCTCTTGTTTGAGGCTGAGGAAATGCAGGGATTGCAACATGAACAGGCAAGGGGGGTGCCTCCCCAGGTGTGGATAATTAGAGGGATTGCTGAAAGGCAGAGAGAATCCAGCAAGGAGTTACGTAGAAGCTGGAAACTGCTGTAGGGAGCAGAGACTCCTAAGCAGAGAACACTGCAAGATGGAGGGTGGAATCTAAAACAGGAACCAGAGCAGAAAACCAAGGAGAAAGGTTAATTTCTGGAGAGTGCCTTTGGAGTTAGAAGTTGCAACCTGCTGCTGAAAAAGAGTCCCTAGCCAGCGGGGCCAAAAACAGTGAGTGGAATGTACTACTAATTTCAGCCTGCAGATAAGGGAAAACTGTTTGGCCCGGATATTCAAACTGCGCCATTCTGAGGCGCAAGCCCTTGCGCTGCACAAAATAGTTGCGCAGGGGTGTGGCGGCGATATTCAAAGGAGTTGGCGCTGGCTGAGCAACCCTTTGAATATCACCCCATCCACAGCCACCGTGCATGGCGCAGTTGTAACTGCGCCACCGCAAGTTGTCAGAGTGGAGCATTCAACTTGCGGTGGTGCAAGTACCATTGCGCCATGCGCAAAATCACGATATTCAAAAGGTGACATGCAAATGGGGCCATAATTCATGCAAGGCACAGGGGGGGCCATTTGCAGCTGATTATGGCCCCATTTGCATGCCATTAGCATGTAGGTGCGCCGATCCCCGAGGACTTGCGACTGGCCGCCCTGCCAGGCAGCAGCCATCGGGGACCGATGCACCCTGCAGCCCGATCGCGGGCAGAACGTGAAAAGAACCCCCCACCCCAAAATCTCCCTAATGCCCGATCGCGGGCAGAACGTGAAAAGAACCCCCCCAAACATCTCCCTAATGCCCGATCGCAGGCAGAATGTGAAAAGAACCCCCCACCAAACATCTCCCTAATGCCCGATCGCGGGCAGAATGTGAAAAGAACCCCCCCAAACATCTCCCTAATGCCCGATCGCGGGCAGAATGACTGTAACCCCAACCCGAATATCTCCCTGGTGGTCAGTGGACCGTAATGCCGATCGCTGGCAGAATGTATATTGACACCCCCAAACATCTCCCTGGTGTCTAGTGTCTCCCCACCCCACCCACTCATGCCCCACCACTCGCCCCCGCAGCCGGGCGGCAGCATCCCACCCGCCTGCCCGCCGGGCTGCCTGACTGTTCGGGAGGAAGCTACGCCCATTGGTGCAGAGCTAGAGCCACGGCGTGCAGCCAGACATGTACAGTCCAGATCCGGAATGATTCATTCACAATCTGACTGTCATGTACAGTATGGGCTGCATGCCCATTGGCTCTAGCTCTGCACCAATGGGCATGCAGCCTCACCGACAGTGCAGGTGGCGGGCTGCAGGTGAGGGATGCTGCCACCGCCGCTGCCGGGGAGCGGGTGGTGGGGCTTCGTGGGTGGGGTGGGGGGGACACTAGACACCAGGGAGATGTTTGGGGGTTGTTAATATACATTCTGCCCGCGATCGGGCATTACGGTCCACTGGACCACCAGGGAGATATTCGGTTGGGGAGGGTCTTTATTACATTCTGCCCGCGATCGGGCATTAGGGTGTTTGAAGTGGGGTTCTTTTCACATTCTGCCCGCGATCGAGTATTACGGTCCACTGGACCCACCAGGGATGTGAACGTGAGTGCACATTGATGCCCTGCACTCGGGCTGGTGGGGGCAGGGACTGAGTTGGGGCACAGGGACTGAGTTGGGGGCCAGCCACGGGTGGCAGCTGCTGTGTTGCGCCCTGCAATACAGCAGCTCACCTGTGGGTGGCCCTCAACTTAAGCCTTTTTTTTTTTGGCTCAAAGTTGTGCAGGCGCAGGTTGGGGGTTGCGCCTGCACAACTCTGCACAGCCCGACTGAATATCGGGCTGTGCAGTTTATGCATGGTTCCTCTCCCTCCTGTTGAGCATGCATTCATTTGCATTGCGCTGTTGCTCAGCCTGTTTTCAGTGGCGCAACTGCCTCCTGCTGAATATCGCAGAATGGCGCAATGTAGGACTTGAGCATGCGCAACCCTGTTGTGCATGGCGCAACCCTTTTGAATATCCGGGCTGTGAAATGGTGTGGGATAAACAAAATGCTCGGACAAAAATTAGCAGAATAAACTTAAAAATTTATTACCTAGAGCGGACTGGAAACGACAAAATAATAAACCAAGCCAAAAAGTCCATAGTTTACATATCAGAGGTAGTACAGACTATCTCAGGACTGGGTGTTGACAGCTTCACACCCTCCCTTACACTGCTAGCTTCCTAGGTAGTTCTTCTTGTATAGCAATTTCTACAGACATGACCTCATTACTCCACTTCTAAAATTTTAGCCATTCAATCTTTCTCAAAATAAAATATTTTATTTTATTTAAACATAAATTAACATTCCATAAACACTTTAATATTCAAAATGAATTTTATGAGCTGTCTTAATATTTTAATTTTCACAGAAGGGAAGTTCCTCTTTGAAAGGGATACAAATAGGGAAACTGGAGCCGGCCGGTTCATAGGGAATAATGAAGCAGGAAGCAACTGAAACAGCAGCGTTTTGGCTACACAGAAACTTAAATTATATCAAGGTAGTTTTTTTTTTTTTTTTTTTTAAGTTGCCTTATACAGGTAAGCCAAGTGTTACTTAATTCTTTTCAGCACAGCCAAAAAATATTTCTTCCTAATGGTGTTGGTAATGTGAGTGTTTTCAGCAAGTAGCAGGGGCACACAAACCACATAAACAAAGTTTACTCGCATTACCAACACCCTCTTTCAGTAGTGCTTTTTAAGGGGGAACTCCTTCTGTGCCCCGTCGGAGAATTTATTTTTAATTAAATGGCAGTACTATAGAAGATTATTGTGCCTAAACCAGTACTTTTCAGGCGGCTTAATCAGTTTTCTACAGACCGCCAACTAAACAACAAAGGCAGAGCTCAGTGGGAGTTTAAACAGCAGCGGTCTGGACTTCTCCGCATCTCCCATAAAGGAGGTTTTACTTCACTTGTACTCGTTTCCTTTCGTCCGTTCTGTCTATAATGCAGACGGACACATTTTTAAATTAAAGACTGCTTCCAGAGCCTTTTCCTTCTTTGCGATAGGCAGCGTTGAGCAGACTTCTTAAAACCTCCACGCACTGTTGCAACTTCTGCTTCAACGAGGATTTAAACTAATTAATTGAAGACTTGAAGTTACCAGCCAGCATTTATTTATTTTTAAATGCATTTCTGCCTCACACTTAGTTTCCATAACTTAACGCTGCTAGATTTTTGCAGGAGATCCACGATGTACACAAAGGGGGGGGGGGGTCACACACAACAAAAGACATAAAAAAAAATACAGATTGTGGGTGGCCAGCCCAACGAACACAACATACAACATAAAACAGGACACAGTGTACATCCTGGAGTCCCTCTGAATGTCTGCAGCATTTAAATTAAGGAAACCCAAGGGGGGGGGGGACAGATGGATCTTTGACTTGCTCTCTCTTACATTCCTCCCCACCCAAAACCAAACAAATTACGTTTGGTTTACAAGAGCTACTACTATACCTATCTTCAGATCTCTACTCAACAGATGGAGCCATAGCCCACCCTCACCAAGGCTCCACCTCGGGGGTCCCTAAAAAAAACAAAAACAAAAAAAAAACTACCAATAAAAAATACACATCTATTATAGATACTTTCAATATACTTTATTTCTTTTAATAATCACTACCTTTCTTTTTCCCCGAGGCCTGAAGATAGGTAGGTACAGTTTCTGTTCCATATCTAGATAGAAAGTCGGCATTCTTATGCTCTGTACCTTTTCTATATTTTATCGTAAACCTGTAACACAGAAACATAGACTTTGATGGCAGATAAGGACCGCTAGGCCCATCTAGTCTGCCCATTTCCCTAACTACAGGATAGGCCGCAGATCCTAGTTAACCAACAGCCTATATCTTCCTGCACCCCACAAGAATTGCCTTATGTCTGTCCCATGCATTCTTGAATTCTCCCACAGTTTTAGACCCCACAACTTCCTCAGGAAGGCTGTTCCATGCATCCACTACCCTCTCTGTGAAATAATACTTCCTCACATTGCCCCTGAACCGCCCTCCTTCTATCTTTAAATTGTGTCCCCTTGTTCTTGCAAGTCTCTTTCTGAAAGATGCTACCTCTTGGACTTTGTTGATTCCCTTGAGGTACTTGAAAGTTTCTATCATGTCCCCTCTCCTTCTTTCCTCAAGCGTATACATATTAAGCTCCTTTAGTCTCTCCTCATATGGCTTCTCTTGCAGACCCTGCACCATTTTAGTTGCCCTCCTCTGGACTGCCTCTATCCTGTCTATGTCCTTGGAGATGGGGTCTCACCAACTGTCTGTACAGAGGATAACAACTTCCTGTTTTCTGCTGCTGATGCCTCTTCCTATACATCCCAGTATACCTCGCCCTCCTACTGCCTTCCTCACATTGCTTGCTAACCTTAAGGTCATCTGATATGATTACCCCAGGTCCCTTTCCTGTTTTGTTTTTGTTACTACCTCCCCACCCATTGTGTATTCTTCCCCTGGGTTCTTGTTTCCCAGGTGCATTATTTTGCACTTTTTTGCATTGAATCCTAGCTGCCATACGTCTGACCATTCCTCCAACCTTGCCAAGTCCCTTTTCCTCCTTTCCACGCCTCCTGTGTATCAACCCTGTTGCAGATCTTTGTGTCATCTGCAAAAAGGCATACTTTTCCTTCCAGTCCCTCTGCAATGTCACTGATGAAGACATTAAAAGGACTGGACCCAATAATAGACCCTGCGGTACCCACTAGTAACCGCCCTTTCTTCAGAGTGGACTCCATTTACAATTACCTTCTGTGTCCTGTTGTCCAGCCAATGTTTTGCCAGGCTACCACCCTGGGACCCTCCCAGGCTGGTTAATTTGACTAATAATCTTTTGTGTGGGACTGTGTCAAATGCCTTGCTAATGTCTAGGTAGGCCATGTCCACAGCCCCTCCCTGGTCTACTACTTTGGTCACCCAGTCAAAGAAATCTATTAGATTCGTCTGACATGACCTTCCCGCTTGAACCCATGCTGCCTTGGATCCTGTGCTCCACTGACCTCTAGGTACTCAACTATTCTTTCCTTCAAGTGACTCCATCATTTTCCCTACCACAGAGGTCAGACTGACAGGTCTGTAGTTTCCTGCCTCTGTCTTGGTCCCACTTTTGTGAAGGGAATCACATCCGCCTTCCTCCAGTCCTCTGGTACCACACCATCCTCCATGATTTATTAAAAGAGTAGCCAGTGGTTTCATTAGTTCCTTCCTTAATTCTTTTAGAATTCTGGGTGAATTCCATCAGGACCCATTGCTTTGTCCACCTTCAGTTTTAGGAGTTCTTGCAGAACCCTTTCTTCTGTGAAAGGACTGGGATCGACCCCTATCAGAGTGCTTCTGTTAATTGGATTAGGCACTTCCCCCTCCTCTTTTGTGAATACTGAGCAGAAATATTAGATTTCAGTATTCCTGCTTTTCACTGTCCCCCTCTGCCCACCTACCGTTCATTCTATTCAGCCTCACTATCCCTCCCTTTGTCTTTCTATGTCAGCTGATGTACCTATAAAGGTTTTATCCCCCTTCTTAACTGCGTTGGCTATCTTTTCCTCAGTTTGGGCCTTTGCTATTCTGACTTCCCTCCCTGCTTCTTTCTGCCTTAACTGGTACAGCTCTCTGTCCTGCTCCTGCAGGAAACCAGGTATTTAGGTTTCCAAATTGGTAATGGGCTGGTAAAGCCAGAAATCACAAAGATAGAAGCAGTAGTCAATGCCCTTTATATTTATTCTTCCTTTCAGGGCAGGCCACCAAATAGGGTTGCATTGCTAAGTACCATCGCATTATATGAGGGTTTTTATCTTTCATCACATGAAGCCAACATAACGGGTTGTGGTCTACCCATAACTCAAATTCCCTACCCCATAAATAAAAGCGTAAAGCTTCTATTGACCATTTGATTGCCAGACACTCCTTTTCAATAACTGTATAATGTTTTTTTCTCATGTAACTCCGCTTATAAATATGACTGGATGCTCTTCTCCCTGTATTAATTGAGTAAAGTACCGCCCCTATACCACAATTGGATCGTCTGTTTGTACTATAAATGGCGGTTAAAGTCAGGAGAGTGTAGAATGCTAGAACATACCGAGCCTTTAGTTTGCTGAATGCTTCTTCACATTCAGGTGTCCAGTTTACCTTGTCTGGCTTACATTTCTTTAAGAGGTCAGTTAGAGGTCCTGCTATTGTGGAACAATCAGGAATGAGATCGTCTGTAGTAGCCAACTAGTCCTAAAAGGACCTTACATCTGTTTTTTTTCTTGGCTGGGGGTATTGACTACTGCTTCTATCTTGTGATTTCTGGTTTACTCAGCCCATTACCAATTTGGAAACCTAAATACCTGGTTTCTTGCATTGCCAATGAACATTTAGGGGATTTAGTATCAACCGGCTTCTGACAGGGTAAATAATATAGCCTGAAGATGCTGTAGATGTTCTTCCCTAAGGACTAAAACCACAACATCATCCAGGTAGGCCTTTCACTCACTTCTGTATGAGGTTGCAGAATATTATCCATTACCCGTTGGAATGTAGCAGGAGCCCCATGCAGGCCAAATGGCATTACTGTGCAGTGGTATAGGCCAATCGGTGTACTGAAGGCTGTTTTTTCTTTATCCTTTGGATCTAGTGGAATCTGCCAGTATCCCTTTGTTAAGTCTAAGGTGCTGATATAACGGGCTGCCCCCAGGCGATCTATGATGTCATCAATCTGGGGCATTGGGTAACAATCAAATTTGGATATGGCATTTAGACGTCGAAAATCTAAACAAAGCCTGATTCCACCTTCTTTTTTTTCCACTATCACCATAGGAAAAGTCCATTCACTATGTGATGGTTCTATAATCCCCAGGTCCTGCATCTTTTTGATCTCTTGTACTACTTCTTCCCTTAGTCTCTCTGGGATTCTGTATGCTTTTTGCCTAATAGGGGTGTCTTCAGATACCACAATATGATGTACTGCATGTGTAACTTTTCCGGGTAAACTTGTAAATAGTGTTCTATAAGGCTCTAACATACTTTGTAATGTATATGTTTGTTGGGTAGTTAAATGTGGGTTAATTTGTACCTCTGAGAGGTTACTGAACCTTCTAACCTTTTATAAGCTATGTCTAATTCAGATTCAAATTCAGATGCTTCAGGGCTGACATAGTTACAGGAGGGAGAAGTTTGGTCCACCCAGGGTTTTAGCAAGTTGACATGATATACTTTATATTTATTCTTCCTTTCAGGACAGGCCACCAAATAAGTTACTGGGCCCTTACGTTCCACTATCTGATATGGCCCTTGCCATTTCATAAGTAACTTGTTCTCAGAGGAGGGTAATAAAAGTAGAACCTTATCACCTGTAGTGAATTCTTTGGGCTTTGTTCCTTTGTCACAGTAATCTTTTTGTTTAGTTTGTTGTTGTAAATTATTTTGATGTGCTTTCTTTACATAGGTTGTTAACCTTTGTCTCAGTTGTTGCCAATATTCTAAAGGTTCTATCTTATGTTTCCCCTTCCTGTCTTCCCATTCTTCTTTAATAATGTCCAATGGACCTCTTGGGTTATGTCCATACAGTAACTCAATGGAGAGACCCGTCGAGGCTTGTGGCACCTCCTATATGCAAACATCAAATAGGGTAGATAAATGTCCCATTTATTACCTTCCTCTATCACGTATTTCCTGAGCATTCTTTTTAGTTTGGTTAAATCTCTCAACTAACCCATCTGTTTGTGGATGGTAGGGAGTGGTGAAAACCGCTTTAATGCCTAAAGCTTGGTACAATTTTTGTAACAACTCTGAACAAAAATTAGTGCCTCTATCAGTTAGAATGGTTTTTGGAATCCCCATGCGGCTGAAAATTTTTACTAATTCCGGGTGGCGGTGGCAGTATGAAGGGGTATCGCTTCAGGATATTTTGTAGCATAATCTACCACCACTAATATGAAGCGATTCCCTTTTGTACTTCTCGGCAATGGGCCTATAATATCCATTGCAACCCTTTCAAATACATTGCTAACCAAGGGCATTGGTAACAGGGGCACTTTGTCCTTTCGGCCTACTGCTGCAACCTGTTGACACTCAGGACAACTTCTACAGTATTGAGCCACCTGTTCATGTATTCCCGGCCAATAAAACTGGTATAGCAAACGTTGTAATGTTCGGTCCTTACCCAGATGACCTGCCATAGGAGGGTCATGAGCAAGGGATAGTAATCTTTCTCGGAAAGGAACAGGGACTATCAGTTGTTCTACCACCTCCCCTGTATGAGAATTTATACCTACCCTGTACAATAAGTCATCCTTAATAATAAAATATGGTTGCTGAGACTCAGCAGGTATGGTTGACACTACCTGTGGGGGGAAAAAAAAGGGATTAGTGTTTTATCAGCTTTCTGTACACTTATAAACTCTCTATTAGGTAACATGAAGTTTTCTGTTAATGTCTCTAGTTCAGTGTCTTTTGGTTCCAAGCCTTTTATCCTTCTGTTTTGTGATTTGCTTTTCTACTTTTGCCAATGGTTCCAAATACCTCCTCCTCAAAAGGAAATATATGTCCCAGTTCCATCTCTTGCATTTTTTTCTCCTGTATAGCAGCTGCCCCAATATTCATAGCTAACAGAGTCAAAGAAAGGGTAATCATGTCCAATTATAACTGGTACAGGTGAAAAAGGTACTATGCCCACTTTCATTTTATGCATAATCCCATTTATTTGTATGTCCATTTCTGTCAAAGGGTACCAGTGAATATCTCCATGGACGCATTTCACTCCAGTGGTTGTTTCCCCTAGTTTTGGCTTATCCACCAATGAAGCATGAATCAGTGTCTGTTTACTGCCAGAGTCTACTAGGCCAGAAACTGTCCTTCCTCCAATCTTTACAGTGGTAACATAATGGCCCCAATTAGCAAGGGCTAGATGAATTGTTTCAACCTTTTTCTTGGACAGAACCGAGCAATATGCCCTTGGTTTTACATTCATGACATATTATATCATGATTGAAACCTTTACTTGGTCTATTGTAGTTCTTATTCCCAATGTTACCACTAGGTTGTGACATAGGAGGACTAAATGATCTCACATTGCTACTAGGTTTTTATTGTAGTAGTCTGGCTTCTAGAGTTCATAAAAGTTTTAAGGGCGTTGTGGTCTGGCAGTCAGGTAATCTTCTGCTAGCCTTATGGCGGTCTCTGAGGTTTCAAGGCGATGTTCCTTAACCCATAACTGCACATCTTGAGGGTAAGACCGGATGAATTGTTCCAAAATAATGCTCTCCGATCTGTACCACTGTTCTTGTGTTAGGTTGTAACCATTTATGACATAAATCTTTCAGATGTATACAGATCTTGAGGTGTATCTGTCGTTTGGAATTTATATGCTCTAAAGCGCTGTCTATAGGTTTCAGGACTTATGTCATATCTTTTTAAAATAGCATGTTTAACATAATCATAGTCATTTATGTGTGCAAGGTCTGCATGACTGTAGGCTAATTGTGCCTTCCCAGTTAAATATGGAGCCAGCCTGACCACCCACTGATCTCTAGGCCAGGCACAAGCAATGGCCACTCTCTCAAATGTTAAAAGATAGGCTTCTATATCATCTGACTCGGTCATTTTGACTAACCTTATGTCTTTTTGGCCCACCAGGGGTGTTGAAGGAGATCTTGTGGAACCAAGTACCTGAATAGCCCGTAGGTGTTGGTAATGTGAGTGTTTTTCAACAAGTAGCAGGGGCACACAAACCATATAAACAAAGTTTACTCGCATTACCAACACCCTCTTTCAGTAGTGCTTTTTAAGGGGGAACTCCTTCTGTGCCCCGTGTGGAGAATTTATTTTTAATTAAATGGCAGCACTAGCGATAGGATTATTGTGCCCAAACCAGTACTTTTCAGGTGGCTTAATCAGTTTTCTACAGACCGCCAACTAAACAACAAAGGCAGAGCTCAGTGGGAGTTTAAACAGCAGCGGTCTGGACTTCTCCGCATCTCTCATAAAAAGGAAGGCTTTACTTCACTTGTACTTTGTTTTCCTTTCGTCCGTTCTGTCTATAATGCAGACGGACACATTTATTAAATTAAAGACTGCTTCCAGAGCCTTTTCCTTCTTTGCGATAGTGCGGCGTTTGAGCAGACTTCTTAAAGCGCTCCGACTATGCAACGCCTGCTTTCCAACAGGATTTAAACTAATTAATTGAAGACTTGAAGTTACAAGCCAGCATTTATTTATTTTTAAATACATTTCTACCTCACACTTAGTTTCCATAACTTAGCGCTGCTAGATTTTGCAGGAGATCCATGATGTACACAAAGGGGGGGTCACACAACAAAAGACATAACAAAAAATACAGATTGTGGGTGGCCAGCCATGAACACAACATACAACGTAAAACAGGACACAGTGTACATCTTGGAGTCCCTCTGAATGTCTGCAGCATTTAAATTAAGGAAACCCAAAGGGGGGGGGGCAGATGGATCTTTGACTTGCTCTCTCTTACACGGGCCTTTGTGTTTTATTTGAGACTGTGCATTCAAAACTGCTGGCCCACAAACCATTTATGTGTTGTTGGAGATTGTATATTGAAAAACTGCTGACCCACATAGGTGGTTCAAAGATTCCTTTTGTCAAGTCGGCCTGATAGAGCTGTTTTGTGTTAACCTTTATGTTACCCGACCAGGCTGGAGAAGTTGGATTGCCTGATTGTGCTTTTCTGGAGCAATGGCTTACATTTGGAACAATATAAGTACATTTTCTTTTGTGAACTTTAAACCCAGCGTGTTGCCTCTTCATCTACCATAGGCCAGTTTGTCACAATATGCAAGATGGAAGAAAAGCTAGAAACAAGAAGAAGCAGCATGTGAAGGCAGTGAGATAGGAGGGGAAGAATGGTGAGACTGTCAGAGAAATCAGTTCCTAGGTCTCACAAGAAAATTTGGTGAATCATGCTCTTCTGCTACAATGGCTTCTCGTGCTTGGTCTTGATAATAGTGCCCTGATTTGGGTCAACAGCTATCTGTCCTGCCGATCTAAAAGGGTTAAGTGGGCTGGTGCCCTGTCTAGCCTTAGACCTGTAACTTATGGTGTGCCACAGGGCTCTATTCTTGGGCTTGTGTTCTCCCTGTTTATTAATGACCTACCCAGTAATTGTGGGGGGCATCTCTGCACCTCTATGCAGATGATGCAATCATATATCGCTCATCTCCTGATGTTAATCTAATGAACAGTGATCCTGTCTCTGATTTCTCTGACCTTGAAGGTTGGTTTAGGTGTAATCATTTCGTCCTTAACACAAAAAAACTAAAAGCATGTTATTCTCTCACCCATCCTCCTTCCCTAGTACCCATCTCCCATTTAATATCACATCTGAGTGGTGATGCCCTTGAATCTGTCCACCCCTTTAAATACATGGGCATCACCCGTGATTCCTCATTTTCCTTTAATATCCATGCCTCCACTATAGTTAAATCCCTGAACCAAAAGTTATGTCTCCTCTACCATATCCGTCCTTCCTCACCTCTGCCTCTTGCTTTAAAATTGCTTCCTCATCCCTTATCCCTCTCCTCACCTATGGTGTCATGGCTCAGGCATATCATAGAGGAGGTAGGTTTGCACTGGGGGTCAACTCCCGTCACCATCATGCTGTGATCTCCTTTCTTCCTTAGGCTGGCTATCGTATGAATCTAAACTGAGGTATAGCTTCCTGAGTCTCAGGCATAAGATGGTCCATAAATTTACCCCTCCCTGCTTCAGTGCAATTGTCCGCCATAGACCAGCCCCTCGAGCTGTCAGATCTGCCTCCCTCCTCCTTCTCATAAGGCCTAACCTGCTACTAGCCATTACTCATAAGTCCTTCACTTTTGTAGCAGTGTCTGATTGGAACTCCCTTCCTCCTTCTGTCCAATCATGCTTCTCTTTCCACATTCCCATCCAATTTGCTCACCACTCTCTGCTGCTGCTGCTACGTGCTCCTGCTTCCAATTATGCTTATCCTACTCCTACCCTGCTATTTTCCATTCGCTCTCCTCTGCCTCTCTACCTATGCTCCATGTCCTGCCCTTTACCCTGACTCACCTTTATACCACTCTGCATATGTTTCTAATGGTTTGACCTTAACATGAGTATGCATAACTGTAACCTTTTTATACACCTAGCCTGCTATTTGTTTTATGTTGATACCATTACTGTATATTGCTGTGCTAATGACCATTGTTATTTTACTATGATTTGTTTCTATTGCTGTAATTATCATGCTATGAATTTGCACTGTATTGGAACTATCTTTCAGTAGAATTGTTGTAATTGTTCTGTACTGTACTTCTTTTGTTGCTCTCCTGGGTCATCCCTGAAAAAGGGACTGCTATTGTTTCAGTGGACTTACCCGGTTACCAAAATTCAAATAATTAAATTTGATTGAGCAATCAGGCAGACAAGAGACAGAAAAGGAGAGGATAGAACAGATCCTTGCTTTTAAGTCTTTCTGCATTACAGATGGGACACAATCTTATTCAACCCTCTCACAGTGGTGCCCAAATTTTGAAAGTGTTGAACTTGTTCAATGTCACTACCAGACAGTATCCTTTACTGATAAGGTGTTATCACTCAAAAATGCCTTGGATCCAAAAAGGATAGATTTTTTTATTGTGTTTTTTTTTTTTTTCTAGCATTAAGAACCAATGAATTTTAATTTAAACAATTGCAGATTGCACAGAAGTCACTATTCAAAGCATTTGTTATTTCTGTTGCATCCGTAGCACTGGAAAAAATTATGAAGTCATCTACATATAGGAGTGTATCACAATTTAGACTGATTTGTGGGATAGAATTAACAAAAGTAGTGAACAGCAGGGACCCAAGAATGGACCCCCCTAAGGAACACCTCCGTCTACAATTCAAGACTGAGAAGAAACAGGTCCTATACTCACAAACTGTGACCACACTGATAAATAACCCTTTTTACCCAAGAATTAACACTCATCAACAGTCCGAGAATTTGGTTTATTATGGTCAATCGGGTTGAATGCTTTGGTCAGGTTCACAAACACAGCCCCCATTAGAAGACCAGCTTACATACCACAGAGGAACAAGTATGTGAACCTGACCAAGGCAATTCCCATCCCTTGATCCTTTCCTAACATATGATGTTGAGCACAGAAAAGCCCATTTCCCACAATATATGCATTTGGTTGCTTTGCCACAATCTCTTCTAGTATTGTGCTTATAGGGTTTAAAATGGAGGAAGGGCAAAAGTCATTTAATGATACTGAATGAGGTATTTTGGGTACTGGAAGTACCAGTGCACATTTCTAAGCAGTGTGTAATTAAAGATAGATTAAAAATAGTTCTCAGGTGAGACACTATCTGGGCAGCTACTAATTTTAAAAACCAGGGGCCCAATATTCAAAAGATTGTGTGGATGCTAACAGGTCTTTGCCTGTGCAAACTGGGGCTGGAGCCCCATATTCAAAAGGGACTGTTGCACAGACAAAGTGGATTAGTGCCAGAGCAAAATGTAATGTATACATGTGGGCAAGGGGAAGTGCATGGCCATTAATATGCATGCAACCCCAAGTATTTTTGCACTGCAGAAAAGGGTTTAGTGCAGTAATTTTCAGCATAAATACTTCCGAAGAAAACCCTGATTAACTCCAGGCAACCCTAGCAGCTACCAGAGGTAATGCAACTACCTGCTTATGGGGAAGCACACCATCCCCTGTGGTCCCTGGCACACACCCACCCACCCCCACCTCCACCGATCGCCAGCCCATTCTTTCAAAAAACAGGATTCTTAGTGCTAGTGGTCCCCATGCAAATTGCCGGCCCATTCTGTACAGAAATGAATCCCTGGTGTTGGTGTTAATCCCTCTTCCCTCAATCACAGCCCTGGCATCATGTACAGTATCTCTGGTGCTAGTGGTAACCCCTCCTCCCTCTGGCCTTGGCCAGGCATCACTATAGTATCCTGGTGCAAGTGGTGCCCCTCTCTCCCATCCGTCCCTGGCTTCACCAGTATCATTCCTGGTGCTAGTGGTGCCCTACCCTCTCTGATCCCAGTCCCAACATATAAACTCCTCCTCCCTGGTGTCCAGTGGCCCCCTCATGGCACCAGAGTCCCCCTACTCGCTGTATCCACAGTGGTGGTGCCATGGGTGCATATGATGACTGGCAAGAGCCCTCCTCACACCTCCTTGGCTGGCTAACATATGTACAGCTAGGGAGCATGCCTCTTATTTATAGGACAGGATGACACACCCTGTCCTATAAATAAGAGGTATGCTCCCTGCCTGTACATATTGTGGCAAGCTCAGGAGGTGTGAGGAGGGCTGTGCTGGTCACTGCATGCACCTGTGGCACCACCACTGTGGATATGATGAGTGTGAGGGGGTGCCTGGTGCCTTGGGGGAACCACTGGATGCCAGGGAGGCATTTGTACATTGGGCATGTGATCAGAGGGGGGAGGGAACCACTAGCACTAGGAATAATGCTGGTGAAGTGGGGATGGGATCGGGGGGGTACCATTAGCACTAGGGATACTATATGCGATGCCGGGGATGGGATCAGAGGGAGGGGGTTACCACTAGCATCAGGGACACTGCATGTGATTCTGGGGATGGGATTAGAAGAAGAGAGGGGGTACCAGTAGCACAAGGGATACTGTATGTGATGCTGGGGATGGGATTTGAGGGAGGGAGGAGGTACCACTAGCACCAGGGATAATGTACATGATGCTGGGATCAGAGGGAGGGAGTTACCATTAGCACCAGGGATCTGTTTCTTGTACAGAATGGGCTAAAGATCAGCAGGGTACCAGTAGCACCAGGGATCCATTTCTTTTAATGAACAGACCAGTGTTTGGAGGTGGGGGGGGGACCACTGGCACCAGGGATCCCCACCCTTTTTTTTTTTTTGTAAGAATGGGGAGAGGAATCACTAGCACGAGGGATCTGTATGCATGTCTGGGATTGGGCAACTGGGGGGGGACACTGAACTAACCTGCTTTGCTAACCATGCAAATGAGCCCATAGTGGGGATGTAAGTGGCCCCTTAGTGCCTTGCATGCCCAATGGAATCATTTGCATGGTTACCTGTGAATACTGGAAATAGCGCACCAGCGCCGTCCATCTGCCCATGTACTTTGGGAGCCCTGTCAGGGCAGTTTTAAGTGGCTTAACACTGGGCCAACATGGCCCTATATTCAGTTGAATGGCACCAGTTTGCTGTTCCTCTGAATATAGCATCTTTGGGCACCGGGACAAGCGCAAGGTGCAGCGCAAATTTTTGCACTGCACTTTGCACATATTTGAATATTGCACCCCAGATGTCCAATCCATTACTGTAGTCACCATTTTTATTTGGGAAAGAAGAATGCAAGTTTAAAATGTCACCCTCTGCAATCTTCTTAAAGTAAACTATTTGACATTCTGAGGAAAAAGAATCATTATAATGACAAGACAAATTATAACAGCTTAGGTATATGTGATGGAGCATATGTCCGGCATACTCCTTTCACCCATAAACTGCTTCACAACCCTGCAACACAGGCAATGCAGGTTTTGACAGGGGCTGTGGTGGGATTTGTACCAAACCACTTTTGTTTTAAAGTTGGCCCTTTAAGGCCTCACTGCACTGGATGTTCAACCTGTTGGCTATCTCTCAGGGGAAGGGGGTGTTAACAAGCAACACCTGAGCCCAATAAAGGGAGAAGGGTGAACAAGGGGAGGCAGTATAGTGCAGTGGTTTAAGGCTCTGAGCTATAAATCTGGAGACCTGGGTTAGAATCCCACATCTCCCACTTGCATACTGTGTGACCCTGAGCAAGTCACTTAACTTCCCTGTGCTTTCAGTTCACACCTGTAAACAAGCTTTTTACTTAGTGTGCCACTCCTGGTTAAACAATTGAGAAAAAAAAAGTAGAAAGAGGTTTCTGTATCAGTCGGTTGCAAATAGAGACAGCAAGAGACTGAACTGCAAGAAGTTTGTTAAACTGAATACAAGCTGTTTTTTTTTTTTTTTTCCTGTCAATGAAAATAACATAGATTTCATTTAATTTAAGCTGGTGTCTGGAGTGTTCTCTGTGACAGTGTTCCCCAGAAGTTGCCTAGTTTGCTACATTGTCACAGCATACCTCTCAATTGTCCCTGATTTCCAGGGACGTCCCTGATTATGCATCAAAATTTGCCTTTGTCCCTCCCAAAATCTGTGTTTCTCTGACTAAACAGTGGCTATTGTAAGCAAAAGTAATATCAAACAGCATTACAAACATGTTTTTCTTCAGAAAATGCATTTTACACTAATTCACTTATTTTACAAGCTTCCTGAGTGGATATTACCAATTATACAATGGCAATGAAATTTCCTGGACTCTGATTGGTCAGTGTGTGCCTCGGACAGTGATGATATTAAGCTATAACATCACTGTATTAAGTCCAGGCACACACATATGACCGCATAACACAAATCATGCTACCAGTCCTAGAGACACTGCTGCTGTGAAGCCTCATTAATCCGTGACACTTTTAGGTGGCCCCCATTTTCTTAGGCTCTCCACATTAACAACAGCCACACAATTGGTCGCAGAATTGAATCAACAGATTTCCTGCCAGCATTTCGTACCGAAACCAAGCGGCTTGAGTAACCCGCGGTGACCGTCCTGAAGCAGCTTCAAACAGTCCCGCTCTGCCCTCGCTCTTCATCGCAACTAAAGACAATGCAAATCACATAAAAACTACCAGCCTCCATTGACATTCGCAACTGTTAGTTGCTTACCATGCTCCACAGCTACTTTCGAAGACATTCAAAACTGAAACAAAGCTGTGACGCGAAACGGCATTTCAACGTCCCTCGCGTCACATAAGAGAACCTCAATGACAAGCGCTTCAGCACTGTTCACACAGCATCAGCCAAGCAACAGCGCCACCCAGTGGTACAAAATAAAAGGATTTCTTTTTTGAAATGTACTTACCCACAGAAAAATCTAATAAAATAAATAAAAACATACTTTTTTTTTTTTTAACACCACAACCATTCTATAATAGCAATAAGGCACTCCAGGGATGTGTGTTATAGGTAGCCGCGTCACTCCTGGGGTGGTGGGAAACACTAAACCGCCTCGTGCTTCAACCCACCCCAGGGTAGCGTTATACCAATAACTACACCCTGTATGCCTATTATAAATAATAAGATGTGTCTCTGATTTTGGTCCTCCGTCCCTGATTTTTTTTTTTTTTACACTTCTCTTTGTCCCTGATTACTGTGGCTGGGGGACGGGGGTTCAGATGCATGTGTCACATTACACCAGAAGAGTTAAAGGCCAACAAATCAATACATTTACAATTTAATTCTTCTACAGTCTCTGCAGGGACACAAATTTAAGATTCATCAGTCACCAACTTTTTAATAAGACCACGAGATTTGGGATTGGTCAGCACATCTATATTGTCGCAGAATCATTTAGAATCAGACCAGCAATCCTGTATTTGTGTTTTTTTTTTTTTTTTTTTATTAAGATTTTCAAGCTCAGATTAGACAAATTATTTGAAGAAAATGGGTTGACAATGTATTTCCACTGAGCTAGTGGAAGGAGGAACTTGATAGACTACTGGCCTTCTTTCACCTCTAAATATGTATGTTTTATGTTGTGTCTTCAATAGAGTAATATTGAGGTGGCTCCCCATCTGGCAACTCCATTCAAATTTCATTTATGAAGTGATTTCTTTGGCAGCTATTCTATCCTTTGATGTACTGTATGCCGTCGGGTTGTACTCCACTTCAGTGTTGAATATTATGAAGGGTTTGAAGAAAATTTGGGTAAAGAGATGACAGGTTCTGATGAATTGGGGCGACAGTGGGTGTGGCAGAGGAGGAGGTGACAAGATAAGAAGTTATTCAACATCTATAGTTTTTCATCTGTCAACAGTTTAGCAGTCTTCTTCATAGAGTGCAGTTCAATCCCCCAAATACCTGAAGTCAGGGAAGAATGAGGGAGGACTAGCTGAACTGGGAGGGGGAGGAAAAAATAAGAAAAAAATAAAGATTAGGCAGATAGACAGACAAACAGTCAGATGGATGGATGCGAGAGAGCGAGTGGGGGAGTGAGTGAGTGAGAGCGAGTGAGTGAGTGAGAGAGAGAGAGAGAGAGCGAGTGTGAGAGAGGAAGCGAGTGTGTGGCGCGGCGTGTGAGTGAGCGTGTGTGTGTGTGAGAGAAGCGAGTGTGTGTGTGTGAGAGAGAGGCGTGTGTGTGTGTGTGTGTGTGTGTGTGAGAGAGGCGGTGTGTGTGTGTGAGCAGTGTGTGAAGGCGGCGAGTGTGTGAGAAGCGGCGAGTGTGAAGCGGCGAGTGTGTGAGAGAGCAGCGAGTGTGTGAGCGTGTGTGAGTGCGGCAGTGTGTGAGAGGAGTGAAATGTGTGTGTGTGCGTGTGTGTGTGAGAGAGGCCGTGTGTGTGTGTGAGAGGCTGTGTGTGCGTGAGAGAGCGAGGAGAGAGCGCTTGAGAGAGTGTGAGCAAGCGACAGAGAGAGCGCGCGAGCGAGTGCGTGTGTGTGTGTGTGTGTGTGTGTGTGTGTGTGTGTGTGTGAGAGCGCGAGTGTGTGAGAGCGAGTGAGTGAGTGAGAGCGAGAGTGTGAGAGAGATTGCCGGCTCGCTGCTGGCACACAAGAAGGCAGTATGTCTACATCCACGGCTGCAGATGTTAAGAAATCCTACAGTTCTCATACAGAGCATGCAGATCAATGGCTCCTCTCACTAATCTGGGTACCCAGGATTTTCGGGTGCTGAGAATATTATTTCCAGGCCAAATTTCAAAAAATAAACACCAGAATATAGCTAAACAGGTTTTGTTTACCTAGGTCCAGGTGTGTCTTTTTTGAAAATATATCATTTTTATGTATTTTCAATGTTTTTGGTGGAAAAAAAATCTGTATTTTTTTCCACACAAGTAAATTATGAAAATAAGCACTCACAATGTGTTATTTTTTAGCCATTCACCTTTGTCAATTATCAGAAAAATTCTTATAACTTCGGAACCATACAATTTTTTTTCACAAAATCTTCGAAAGGCACATACTAGGGACATGACCCTTCATCTCTGAAGATTTCATGAAAAAATTCCACACTATTTAGGCTGTACATGAGAGCAATAAAAAAATGCAGTGTTATGTTTGGGGAAACTAAAAGGGTCTTTTTTTTTTTTTTTTTTTTTTTTTTTTTCAGTTTTTTGGCACTCTGTATCTCAAAAATTGAACAAAATGCCATCACAAAACGTTTCATGTCTTGAAACTCTGATAGTCTGACAGCACGTGCCAAGTTTTGTGCTATTTTGTCAAACTACGTCAAAGTTATGATAGTGTAAAAAGTGGGCTTTAATATTAAATAGCCTGCTTAACCCTAACTATAGGGGCACTACCACACCCCTATAATATAATAATAGGGGTGCAGTGACGCCCTTATAGTTAGGGTTGCGTAGGGTGTTTAATGTTAAACCCTTAACTTTCCACCTTAATATCTTTACCCCCGTTCAATGGAATTGCATGAAATTTTACATGCACAGCCTGGGGGGGGGGGTCTCTTGATTTGACAAGTTTCATGATGGTTGGATGTCCAGATTCCAAGATCTGGATCGTGGAAAAATTTGGGGGTTTGGCCATCTATTTGTTCTCACGTACAGCCCAGACAGTTTGGAATTTTGTTCTGAAATAGCCATTTATTTGGTTTGGTAAAAAAAAAATATTAATCAGTTCCTGAGTTGTAAGGAATTTAAATTTTGGTTCTGAGCATGCGCTATTGGGTCTTCATTTATATGTCCGATGTGAAAGAGGAATTTCCAGTCCACAAAAGAAGAATCTTCTTTCGTGAGTCCAGATTCTTCTTTCATGTGAAAAAAGTCTTCTTTCATATGGACTCCATCTTGTTTTTCATTTTTATTGAAAACCTGTAAAAATGATGCTCTGGAAAAAAACAAACATATGAATCTAGTTAAATGGGACCTGTTTATCTCGGTTCTGGAGTTTGTTTTGTGAAAAATAACCCTGAAATATGATTTTTGGGTATCCCTCAAAAGTTTGGTGGAAGGCTTAGCAAAGGCGCATGCAGAAGAACTGTGGTTCTTTTGTGAGCTCAACAGCGTGACATCAGTGTCATTTTCTTGGTTTTCATAGCCACAGCTAAACTGTTGCTGCTGGCTTGAGTGAGAGCAGTGAGCCAGTGATTGGGTGATCACTGGAACATACAAAAGAACTATAGCTCTTTCATGAGATCTAATGAAAAACTATTGTTCTTTTGTGAGATCAACAGTGGGACTTTCTGTTTCTTTGGATCTGCAGCTGGAGTACTGCTGTCAGCTTGAGTGAGAGCAGTCAGCAATCTCTCTCTCCTCCCTCTAATATATCTGTCTAATCAGTCTGTCTGTCTAAATATTTATTAAATGAATTGCAGTGCCCACCCCCAATACCGCTTCTTTCTCTCCCTCCCCTATATTTATTTTATTCTAATGTATATAATATGCATATCAGGATGTCCACCCATGTTACCACTTCTCTTGACTCCCCTCCCCTGCAGGTCACCTGTCCATCTTTCCCATATGAATGGTTGGCAGCACCAGGATGTCCACCACAAGTGCCACCAAAGATCAACCCAACACTGGGGTGCCCAGACCCCAGTTTTGGCTTGGGTCCCCCTAAAAGAAAGAAGACCATCCCTCGTTGATCTTGATTTTAATTTTTTTATTTTTTTGCTTTCCCGGAAAATATGAAAATGGTCTATCGGCAATATGATACCCCCAGACCACCCCTACCCCGACCACCTCCACTCAGCACTCCATCCCACACCCCCTACACACCCTCATTTACCTGAGTATGTCCCACTCCTCTCTCTGATTAATGATGTGTGTTGCTGCAGGAACCATCAACTGTGATATGAGAAAATAAGGTACAGTAAGTCTGGTTTAATGTATTTCAGTGGGGTTTGAACTTGTTCATAATTTTGTCTTTTTTTTATTTTTACACAACATTTTCAACATGACCTTTTGGATCCCTTCTCATGAATAAGGGAGATAGAATTTTTGTAATCCGTCCTGACAGGTGATTTTGTATGGAGTAATGGAGGAGGTTGGCAGCCTGTAAGCCTGCAGTTTGTAAGGAACCTGTGAAGAGTGGGAGCACTTGTACCTCATATGTTGTGTGAAAAATTAAAGAACGCTGGATTCGAAAGCGCATGTGGCATGGTGTGGATTCCCTTCGGTGCATACTCTAGCACATAATCTCACTTGGCAGTAAGCACACAACCTTATTTGGCAGGCTTGGACAAAGCACTCTGTTAGTTTTACCTGGTGCTGGCAAACTAATTTTCGTTTATTTACATCTGCTTAACACTGAACACAGGACCCTGGTGTAGACCTTAACTTCTGCTCTCATTTTCAACATGACCTTTTGGATCCCTTCTCATGAATAAGGGTGATAGAATTTTTTGTAATCCATCCTGACAGGTGATTTTGTGGTTTCTGTGCGAAATCACCTTTTGGACAGGATGTGAATATTTTCACCTACCGGGTTCATGAGATGGGGTCATAAGAAGGCTACGATGACAATCTGGGGTCAAAATGTTAAATGACAAAGTTATGAGAGTACATTGAAAGTTTTCGACACTCTCTCTTAACTTCGGTAATTGTCAATATTTTAATCCCAAAATGTTGACATTTTTTCACAACACCTCATGAATGAGACAGCCGTCATTTTTCAAATCCTGTCCAAAATGTGTTTTGGCACCTGTGGCGCGAAATTACATTTCGGTGGGGATTTGAACATTTTACCTACCCAGTTCATGAAGTGGAGTCATAAGAACACTATGTTGAAAATCTGCTGTAAAAATATGGTAAAATGACCAAGTTATGAGTGAACATTAAAATACTTTAATGTTCACTCATAACTTCGCTAATGTTTAATATTTTGACTTCGAACTTTCAACATAGCCATTTTTCACACCACCTCATAAATATGACAGGTGTCACTTTTGGGAATCCTGGATGACATGTGTTTTTGCACTTGTGGTAAGAAATGATGTTTTGGCCAATATATTATGAATGCCATATATCCTGTTTATAAGGAGAGTATTAAAATGAGTATCTTGAAAATTTGGTGACAAAAAAAACAATAATTATTTAGAAACTTGATGTGTAGTGTCAGCTTGTATGCCAGCAGGTAGTGCTTTGTGATCTCATGCTGGTGAGCTGAGTTTAGGGGCAAGCTCAGTGACCCAGCTGGATGGGTGAGGCTGGGGGAATGGCACTGTTCTGTGACACACACACACACCCAGCCAAGAAAGGAAAGTTGGAGAGTTGCCTTCACTGGCCAAGGTACCATATGGTAAAGACAACTCATCTCTTGGCATAGGGCCCTGCACCTCTGCACCTGTGGGTGGCAGAGGACCCTATGCATTGGCTGAGAGATGGACTCTTTGCCCTGTGTCTCTGTATCTGTGGCTACTTGAACTACAGGGCTCTTGGTCCTGCACTTCCACAGCCCACCAGACAGTGGTGTTGTCTTTTTGCTGCTTTGTGGGGGGGTGGGGAGTTAGGGTTAGAAACCCTAATGTAACAAAAGTAAGGAAATGTGGCATTAAGTTGAACCGCAACTGATGCATTATTGTAGTTTTTTGAAAAGAAGATATTATACGGGCACGGTAGTGCCCCTATAGTTAGGGTTGTACTGGCACTTCTGTGTTAAATAAAAAATGTTGTACCTTAATAACTTTGGTTTTTGTTGATGTAATAGCCCATAGTTGGCATGTGTGGTCATTCTGTCATTGTCTCAAGATGTGGAAAGTTTCGTGATGGCATCTTTTATGGTTTTAAGATATGGAGTGGTAAAAATGGAGGCTGCACCATTGGTTAACGTAGGATTTTTTGTACTCATCTACAGCCCGGATGGAATGAAATCTTTTCTTTAAATGTCCAGGGATGATGGGGTCTGTGCCAAGGGTCTGCCTTTGGATAGTGTGGTGAGAAGATACCTCACCATTTTTGAATTATAAGAATTATAACATTTTTATGATAGCCGCTACTCAGGCAGATAAATGAAAACAGTGTGAACTGTTAATTGTTAAGGATTTACTGTTTGTGTTCAGAGAAATACTGTTTGTGCTTCTGCCATCTTGTTTTTTTCCCCGTTTTTACAAATTGATTTCTAAAGACATGCTACTTGCTAAGGACTGACCAAGACCTGTATTCAGGTCTCAGTCACATGCTTAGTTCCCTTATTGTATTATTATTTGAACATTTTGATGGCAAGTATGTCTTTTTGGGCCAAGAAGCGTATCACCCGTCACTCACTTGGATAAGGAGCAATCAATCGGAAAATAAACATTCACAGTTCTTTACAGTTCAAACTGAAAAGACTATGAACATTAAAGGTCCTTGACAGTTTGAACTGTCATAGCTCTCTATTGTCTAGTGGCACCCCCTACCCACCAATATCTGTCCCGGAAGATAAATGTGTCCCTGGTGGTCTAGTGGTCCCTCACCCATTCTTCAATCACTGTCCCACTAGTACAGTAAAAGCAAAAAAATAATTTCTCTGGTAGTCTAGTATTCCTTCCTCTCCCCCATTTTCCAATCATCATCCCCATAGTAAAGAAAATGAATTCCCTGGTAGTTCAGTGGTCCCCCCCCCTCTCTGATCACCACCCCCATATTAAAAAAAAAAAAAAATTCTGGAAGTCCAGTGGTCCCTTCCCCTTCCCCTGATGTCCAATCACTGTCTCTGTGGCAAAAAATAATTTCTCTGGTAGTCCAGTGGATTCTTCCCTATTCTCCGATTGCCGTCCCACATTACGTTATTATTTTACTGGTAGTCCAGTGGTCCCTCCCCCATTCTCTGATTGCTGTCCAGTATGACAGATTATTTCATTGGTTTTCCAGTGGTCCTTCCCCCTCCCCCATTCTCTGATTGCCATCCCCATGCTGCCGTATACGTCCTTGTTGGTCCCTGTAATGAAGAAAAAACATCCCTTGATGTTCTTTTTTCCAGCAAAAAAAAGGTCCCTCGACAATCTGCCCCCACCACACACACCTCCCACTCAGCACCCATCACCGAACACCCCCAGTACACCCCCAAACACCCTCACTCACCTGAACAGGTCTCCAGTTCAAGATCCACTCTCTGATCGAAGACACGTCTTGCTGCTGGAACCAGTGACTGCAATATGAGAAACTAAGATAAATGTGGCTCAATGTATTTCAATGGGGTTTCAACTTTAATGCATAACTCAGGCATTTTTTGACATTTTAATGCCAAATTTTCAGCATGGCCTTTTGGGGACCCCACTTTATGAACAATATGACTGTCATTACGCAACTCCTGTCCAAAAGGTGATTTTGCAGTCATTTGGTGAATTTACCTTTTGAGCAGGATTTGGAATTGTTTTTACCTTGTTTGTAAGGTGGGGTCATAAGAAGGCTATGTTGGAAATTTGGGGTCAAAATATCTAAAAATGGCAAAGTTATGCCCATTCCTTGCAATTTTTTTACACACGCTCGTAACTTGGAACTTTTAAATATTTTGACACCAAATTTTCAGCAAAGCATTCTTATGTATGTCACAGTTGTCATTTTTCAAATCCTGGCCCAAATGTGTTTTTGCACCTGCAGTGCTGAATGACATTGCAAGTGCATGGAATTGTTTTGGCAGGGATTTGAAAATTTTCTGCACCTGGTACATGAGGTGGGGTAATAAGATGGCTATGCTGACAATTAGTTCACTGTTCTATAAATGGAAGTGCAGGGCCCTTCCACAGTGACATACATATACACATCTATGGAGGAATGGGAACACAGGGCCCAAAGGGCCCTGCACTCCCACAGGCAAATAAGAATACAATTTTATCTCAAAAACTATAGATGGATGGAAGCACAGAGTCCAGAGGGCCTTGCGCTTCCAAAGGCAAATAAGTCTATGATTATTCTATCACAAAAAGTAAGGAAATTCTATGCAAAAAGCTACGTTAATGCATTAGTTAGGGTTCAGGATAAAGCGACAGAAGTAGAGAAATATGATGTTGGAGTTTCCAACCCTAAAACCTCAGTATCCCGTGACTTTGGCGACTGCAGCTGAGCGCCTACTGAAAGGGTGACTCAATCGTGGTGCCTGTCATCGGGGCAACTGGGGAAGGTGAGCGACTGGCTGGAGGGATGCACAAAATAGTGACATCCTGTTCCTATATGCCTATGCATGTGGGGGGGGGAGCGAGCACACTGAGCGTAGGGTGGGAGGGGACAGAGGGGTTGTAGGGGGTGGCACCGTGGTGCTCTGCCAAGCTGCTTCCATGGCATGGTGGGTGGGTTCAGAGCTGTGGTGGGAATGGTGCTGGGTTCAGGTCCAGGCGCAGGTACTTTCTGTTGTGCCCGGCCCGAAATTTCATTTTTGCTGCGTTTGCACCCCCCGACATGCACCCCCCCCTGCAGTTGAGAATTCTTAAGTAGAGGGGTGTGGGGGGGTGCAGCCCTGTGCATAAAATGAAAACTCCCAACTCCCCAGTGCCGTTTTGCTGTGCACCAGGGAGTACATCATCAAAATATTTTTTTGATGATGTGCCATCGCCCTAACGGCAATCACCCATCAACGATCACCATTATCACATAGATCCTAAAATCCCTGCCCCACCCCTGAAGCGAACGAGTGGTAGAATCTTCCTGGAGTTGTCAACCCTAACACTCACCCCATTGTATGCACTCATGAAACCTACACACCTGCCTCCATTACATCTTAACTTTTCTTTTACTGTAGAGGGAAAACTAGAGGAGTGGTCAAAGGTATGGCAGCTGGGCTTCAATACGAAAAAGTGCAAAATAATGCACTTAGGGCACAGAAACCCAGGGGCAGAGTAGAAAATGAGTGCAGTGGTGTTGAAATCCACCAACCAGGAAAGAGATCCGGGGGTAATCCTATTGGATGACTGAAAAGTGGCCAGGCAGTGTGACAAGGCAGTTGGGAAAGCTAGTGGGATGCTGGGGTGCATAGGGAGGGGTATCACTGGCAGAAATAAGGAGATGGAGTTACCTCAGTATAGACCTCTGGTAAGACTCCACTTGGAATACTGTGTGCAGTTCTGGAAACCATATCTCCAGAAGGACATAGACAAAGTGGAGGCTGTCCAGAGGAGGGCAACTAAAATGGTGCAGGGTCTGCATCAAAAGTCCAATGAAGAAACATTAAAGGACCTCAATATGTAAACCCTGGAAGAGAGAGCGAGGTATGATAGAGACCTTTAAATACCTGACAGGGGTAAGTAAGGTATAGGAGGGAAGTATTTTTCAGCAGAAGAGGTGCTTAAGAACAAGGAGACATTGCTATGAAGCTGGGAAGGAGAGTAGATTCAGAAGAGATGTTACAAAGTATTTCTTCACAGAAAGAGTGGTGGATTCCTGGAACAATCTTCCAGTGGAGGTGGTGGGTGCGAAGACAGTGGCGGGGTTCAAGAATGCATATGATAGGCACAAGGGAGTTATAGTGGAATGAAAGGGAGAGGGAGGGAGGGAGGAAGAAAGAGCAGTAGATCAAGTACAGTCTGCAGTAACAATGTAGGTAGGGGAAAAAAGGGCAGACTGGTGGCTCAGTCCTTATCTGCCATTAAATTTTGTGTTTTTATGTCTATATTTAAATACACACAAAGCGGAGCACAAATATTTGTGCTGCGTCTTGTGCTTGCCGAGGTGCCTGAAGATGGTATATTCAGTCAATTAGCACAGCGGCACGATTCAACTGAATATAGGGCCATGTTGGCCCAGTGCTAAGCCACTTAGCACTGCTCCAACAGGGCTACCAAAGTGCGCCACCAGAATGGATAGTGCCAGAGTGCTATTTTCAATATTCAAAGGGACCCATGCGAATGAGTCCCTTGGGCATGCAAGGTGCTAAGGGACCATTTGCATGCCCCTATGGGCTCTTTTGCATTGGTAGCGAAGCAGGTTAGTGCGGCGCCACCCCCAATTCACCCGGTCCTAGATGTGTATATCTCCCTGGTGGTAGTGGTTTCCTCCCTCCCCATTTCCCAGCCTTGTACTTTGTAAGCCATTCCCTGGTGGCATTGGTTAACCCCTCCCCATCACTAGCCCAGAAGTACAAGCAACCCCTCCCTGGCATCCAGTGCGCCCCCCCCCATATGGCGACTGGCACAGCCCTTCTCACACCTTCTCGAACAGCCACTGTACACACAGGCAGGGAGTGTGCCTCTTATTTATGGGACAAGATTTGGAGGGGACCACTACCACCAGGGAATGAATTACCAAGTATGGTACTGGGGATCATGGGGAGGACCAGTAGCAACAGGGGTCTGTATAGGTACTATGGGGCTGAGGATCTGAAGGGGGGCACTAGCACCATGGATCTGTATAGGTACTATGGAACCAGTGATCGGGGGGGGAGGACACCACTAGCACCAGGGTCATTATATTCTACATGTGGGTCAGCAATTGGTGGGGGATGCCTTGGATCACAGGGGGCTTTGTGCTCCCCCAGCGGCCAACCAGCTCTGTGGCTGCACTACCTCTGGCAGCCACTAGGTTTGCCTGAAGTTAAGGCAGTGTTTTGTTCAGCGGTATTTGTGCAGCGCATAAGGACCACGCTAAACCCTTTTGCACAGCGCAGTGCTGCTGAATATGGGGTTCTGTGCATAATCAAGGTCATGCCCCTTCCCTTGCCTGCACATTTATTTTTATTTATTTATTTAATTTTGGTTACCGGGTAGGCCCACTGAGCCCTGAAGGTCCCTTTTTCAGGGGTGACCCAGGATAACAATACAAGTTATGAAACTGAACAAGGACATTTGAAACATTGTCAGTTACATCATGAGGTGGTTACAGGAAAACAGTGGATACAGGCATGGTTATCATCATGACACAGTTTAAATTGGTAGTACTTTGCGTATAGTTTATTCAGAAGGTAGCGTGTGACCCCTGGTGAGCAGACTGTTTAAGGCGGGTAGTAGGTAGGCTCCGCTAGGAGAAGGTGAGTTGAAGAGGAGGGGAGTACCTTAGGAGCCTTATGTACCATGGCAGTGGCATGCACTTGTGGTCTGCATATGGGACTTAAGCCTGATGCGGAAGTTCATGAGTGAGGAGGAGGCCTGGACAGGGGGAGGGAGCTTATTCCATTGGCAGGATGCTTGGGAGGAAAAGGATCTACCACCAGTGTTTGTCCTTACCCTGGGGACTTCTAATAGTGTTCTGTCTGAGGTCTTTAGGTTCCTTGCATTGTGTTTGAGGGTTATGGTCCCGGCTATACTAGGCGGAGCGTGGGGTTTGAGAAGCTTGTATGCCTGGACAAGCAAAGGGTATTGGAGGCGAGCGACCACTGTGGGCCAACGGAGGTGAGCCAGTGTGTCACAGGGGTGATGTCGCATGTGGTCTAAGGTAGCGAAATGAGCTATTTTATTATATAGGGTTTGCATCCTGGTTATCTCTTGCTTTGCCATGCCCTGTATTATCAGAGCCGCAAAGGTCAGGTTGGGTAGAAGGACACTAGTAGCAATGGAGAGCCTGGCTTCAGGGATGAGCTGGTCTCTGAGTCGGTACAAGGTGCCGAGTTTGCGATGGAGGGTCCTGGTGACCTGGTCCATATGTTCCTTGTATGTGATATTCTGATCCAGCGTGAGGCCTAAGTATTTAAAGGCGGGAACTACATTAATGGCTTTGCCAGAGAGTGTAGTTAAGCAGAGGGATGAAGACCTGTCAAGTCCCAGGGATCTTAGCCCGAATAGCATTGCCTTGGTCTTGTCAGCATTTAGTACCATTCTGTTCTCGCATAGCCAAGTCTCTAGGGATGTGAGATCCTTTTGGAGGAGAGGACCTAAAGCAGCCACGTCACGTAGGGGTTGGAAGATGACAGTATGGTCAGCATACTGCACAACCGAGCTCTCCCCGCAGTGGGTACACAGGTCATTGGTAAACAGGGAAAACAGCAGGAGGCCTAGTATTGACCCCCTGAGGTACACCCTGGTTTAGGGGTAGTGGGTCAGACATGACCCCTTTCCATGAGACCCTCTGTGCCCAGCCTGATAAGTAGCTCCCAAACCACTTAAGGGCATGATTGTCTAGGCCAACATTTTGCAGCTTATGTAGCAGCAAGTTGTGGTCGACGAGGTCGAACGCCTTGGATAAGTCTATAAAGACTGCACCAGTGGGTATCCCTTTGTCCATTGCCTTGAGCACTTCATCTGTGAAGTTAATGAGGGCAGTGTCAGTACCATGGTTTGTTCTAAATCCGTGTTGGGAGGGGGCAAGGAGCTGATGTGCTTCCATGTAGTCCCTGAGTTGATTGTAGATGACTCTTTTTTGCACCTTAGTGAGTGTGCAGAGGAGGGAGATAGGCCTATAGTTGTTTAGTTTTTCCCTGAGCCCCCCTTTGTGGATAGGGACAACATTGGCGTGTTTCCACTGGTCAGGGACTGCTCCTTCCCTCAGTGATCTGTCAAGGAGCATGGTTATGGACCAGGATAAGGAGGCAGCTCCTGCCTTGAGTAGCCGAGGGTTGATACCATCAGGTCCCCCTGACCCTTTAGGTTTCAGGTTCCTTAGGAGGGTTAGGACTTCAGTGCATTTGGCCAGTCTCAGGTGAAAAGGGGGTCTTTCCATGTGAGGTGGTTCATCTGAGGTAGGGGCCAGAGTCAGGGGAGACTGGCATGTCTTGTAGGCCTCAAGGTCTGAGAAGTGCCTGTTAAGGGCAGCTGATATTTGAGAAGAGTCAGTTGTGAGTTGACTGTTAATCTCCATGGGGCAGGATTCAGGCTTTTTGCTGCCCTTGATCAAATCATTAACATGATTCCAGAATTGCTTGGGGTTGCCCAGGCTAGTTTTCTGGAGGTGTGTAAAGTACTCCCTCTTAGCAAGTTTTACAGCTCTCTTGGCTTTGTTTCTTAGGGCTTTGTATTCCGCAAGATCAGCCGGTAGGGAGGAGAGCCTAAACTTTTCCAGGCCCCGGTAGCCATTAGGGCTATTATGTTGGCGAGCTCTAACCCTCTTTGTCCACAGAACAGCCCCTTTTGAATATGGCTCCAGCACAAATCCAGTTTGTGTGGGCAAAGACCTGTTAACACCTGCACAAACGTTTGAATATCGGGCCACAGTTCTTTTCTTTGAAATAAAAGATTGTTGCTCTCAAAGATTTCTAGCCTGAATCTTGTGACTAGTCTCATAGTTGTAATAGTAATAGTAAATAAGTGTATTCTTATGATCTGGAAAAGGATAGCTCAGTTGAACAGAGGCTCATTTACAATGGAGTGCCCTATATTTTGGTGACTTCAGGGGTTGCTAAATAACCCTCTCTTTTGCAAACTGAACAAGCCGTGTATGTATTTTAATTTATTAAAATGAATCATATCTCTTTGAATTGATAAATCTCAATCTTTTTATGTTATTTCTTTTTTTAATTTTTATTTACAACTTTTATTATACAGTGTACACCATATAACATAATCAGGCTGGGTACGCATACCTCAGTAAGGAGTGTACAGAAAAAAGCATTCCATGACCTTTAGCTAAAGGTTCAAGTCAATTTCTCTATCAAGGATAGCCAGGGAAAAGTACATGAGTAAAGTCCAGCAAGATAATATTGCAGGGCTCAACACTCTCACCAAATTGTAGATATTAATAATGGTTTGCCAATATTTCTTGCCCCTTGGACGTAAACATACCAGGATACACTATCTACAGGAGGGACAGGGAGGGTAAAAGAGGAGGAGGATTAGTTCTCTGCATAAGGGAAGGAATCAAAGCAAGAGAACAAAAGGGTAAATAGGGAGGAGAAGAAGCACTGTGGGTCAATTTGGAGACAGGCAATGGCACCACAATCTGCACAGGGGTTGTTTACAGCCCCCCCCCCTCAGGGATAGGAAATGGACAAGGAAATGATACAAAGTACACTTAGAATGGCAGAAAAAGGGGAGATATTGCTGATGGGTGATCTGAATATGCCAGATGTTAACTGGAATGCAGTTGCAGCAGCCACTTCTAAGAGTGGGGTTATTCTAGATGCCCTACAGGTGGCATGCCTTAGACAATTTAGTATTGGAACCCACTCGAGAGGGAGCAATCTTAGACCTGGTTCTCTCAAATGGAGAAGGAGAGAGGATCACAGATGTAGAAGTGGGTAGCCATCTGGGAACTAGCGACCATTGAACAGTATGGTTCACAATAAACACAGCAATAGAGTCAAGCCATACAAAGACAAAAGTACTGGACTTCAGGAGGGCTGACATTGCCAAAATAAGTGAGTGCCTAAGGAATGCATAACCAAATGGGCAGGTAGGAGGGGTGGAAGAACAATGGGGGAATAATAAAAACTGAGGTAACGAGCCTTTGTGTGAAGCAAATAAACAAAACAAAACGATGCAAGAAACCACTATGGTTCTCAAAGGAGGTGGCAGTGAAGGTTCAAGAGAAAAAGAAGCATTCAGGAAGTACAAGGAATCACAGAAGGGGCAGGACAGAGAATTGTATCAGTTAAAGCAAAAGGAAGCTGGCAAGGCAGTCAGAACAGCAAAGGCCCGAACTGAGGAAAAGATAGCCCACTCGGTTAAGAAGGGGATAAAACCTTTTTAGGTACATCAGGGAGCGTAAGGAAGACCAAGGGAGGATAGTGAGCCTTAATAAAGGGGAGAGGGGTGGGCAGAGGTGACTGTGAAAAGGCAGAGATACTAAACAAATATTTTGGTCAGTATTTACAAATGAAGAGAGTACCTAAAACAAACAATAGAAGCACTCTGGATACAGAAGTTGATACCAGCCCATTTACAGAAGAAAGGGTTCTGAAAGAACTCTTAACTGAAGGTGGACAAAGCAATGGGCCTGATGAGATTCATCCCAGAATTCTAAAGAACTAAGGGTAGAACTAGTGACACCACTGACTACCCTCTTTAACAAATCATGGGAGGAGGGGTACTCTGGAGGAGGGCAGATGGATTCCCTTCACGAAAGTGGGAGCAGAGCAGAAGCAGGAAACTACAGACCTGTTAGTTTAACCTCAGTGATAGGGAAAATGATGGAATCACTCTGAAGGAAAGAAATTGTTGAGTACCTAGAGGCTAGAGGGGCACAGGACCTAAGGCAGCATGGATTCACAGTGGGAAGGTCATGCCAGATGAATCTAATAGATTTCTTTGATTGGGTGACCAAAGTAGTAGATCAGGAGGGGCTGTGGACATGGCCTACCTTCGACTTTAGCAAGGCATTTGACACAGTCCCACACAAAGATTAATATACAAGTTAGCCAGCCTGGGAGTGGGTCCCAAGATGATAGCCTGGGTAAAGAGTTGGCTGGAGAATAGGACACAGAGGGTAATAGTAAATGGAGTCCACTCTGAAGAAAGGGGGGTTACTAGTGGGGTACCGCAGGGTTCAGTATTAGGACCGGTCCTCTCTAATGTCTTTATAAGTGACATTGCAGAGGGACTGGAAGGAAAAGTATGTCTGTTTGTAGACACAAAGATCTGCAACAGAGTTGATACACAAGGTGGGGTGGAAAGGATGAGAAGGGACTTGGCAAGGTTAGAGGAATGGTCAAATGTATGGCAGCTTAGATTCAATGCTAAGAAGTGCAAGGTAATGCACCTGGGAAACAAAACCCCAGGTCAAGAGTACACAATGGGGGGTGAGATACTAACAATAACAAAAATAGAAAGGGACCTGGGGGTAGTCATGTCAGATGACTTAAAGGTAGGTAAGCAATGTGAGAGGGCAGTAAGGAGGGCTGGGGGATACTGGGATGCATAGGGAGAGGCATCACCAGTAGAAAACAGGAAGTTGTTATCCCTCTGTACAGACAGCTGGTGAGATCCCATCTGGAGTACTGCATGCAGTTCTGGAGACCCAATCTCCACAAGGACATAGACAGGATGGAAGCTGTCCAGAGGAGAGCAACAAAAATGGTGCAGGGTCTGCACCAGAAGACATATGGAGAGAGACTAAATGAGCTTAATATGTGTAGCCTTGAGGGGGGGGGGACATGATAGAAACTTTCAAGTACCTCAAGGGAATCAACAAAGTCGAAGAGGGTAGCATCTTTCAAAAAAAGAGGGGTGCAAGAACAAGGGGGCACAATTTGAAGATGGGGGTGGCTCAGAGGTAATGTAAGGAAGTATTTCTTCACCGAGAGGGTTGTGGATGCATGGAACGGTCTTCCAGAGGAAGTTGTGAAGTCAAAAACAGTGGTGGAATTCAAACATGCATGGGACAGGCATAAGGCAGTTCTAGGGGATGGGGTTAGAAAAAAGTAGACTGCTGGTTAACTAGGATCTGCAGCTTATCCATTAGGTAGGGAAATGGGCAGACTGGGTGGGCCAAGTGGTCATTATCTGCCGTCAAATTCTATGTTTCTATGTTTCTTGCAGGGCATAAAAGTCTCTGTGGAGGGCTGATTGTCCCGGTGAGTGGGCACATATTACAGCAGAAGTCCTAGACTCAATTAAATTACATTTTTCCTCTAGTTTTAAGGTGAGAAAGTCCATCAATATAGAGGGACAGTAAAAAGGAAACAGTCAACGGTTATAAAGTTAACAAAGTGAGAAGAGCGTACCTGCACACCAAAGTAGGCAGCTACATAAGCTACTGTAACATACAAGGATTTAAGACAATTTAACTAATTTGTAATGAGCATGCATATCATGGCAGAGAAATGTAATAGGTTCAACAACACACTTTGTCTTGCATGACACTCAGGGCATCAGGACAAAGTCCTTACTGAGTCCATAGAGAAAAATATCACAATATACAGAAGCATTGGCATCCAGCTGTGGTAAATCTAATATCACCTTTCTTCGCTGTGCTCGATGTCTCCTTGCTATTTCTAACACTGTCTCCTCTTTTTTTTTTTTTCCTCCAATGAACATCACTTAATACATGGTATATTCCAGCAGGAAACAGCAGAGTTTTCAGAAATATCATTTAAGGAAAATGATATCCTTCACTGGTATATTTAAACTTCTCCTCAATGCAAATTCTTGGAAATGTAGAGTCTGGTAAATTCATTATCTTGAGAAGGAAAACAGAAACTCTCTCCTTAGCTAGATTATTCAAAGAAAACTGACCCAACTTAGCTCTTAATATGGGGCAATAATAAACTGATGAATTAAAAAAATATGCCTATAGGTAACATTGGCAACCCTTTCTAAAGATAAAAACTATGGCAAACCTCAGATGTTATCTCCATATTTAGTGTGTCAATGTTTTGACATTCAGTGCCTTAATTACACCATCAGTAGTTTCACCCCCAGATTTGTAGTTGAATCTTTTACATAGAGAAGAAAGTGATTGTTTAACCTTTGTCAAATTCAGTTCAATGTATTTTGCCCATTTGGTATTGATAGATAGTCTAAATCCTAAATAATCAGAAAAGGAAACTGTCTTTCATGGAGAGTTATCCAGATGACATTCTGGCATTTTTTTTTTTAAATCTAACTAGTATAAGTTTAGTTTTGTCCATGTTATTTATAAAATTATTTGATTAACTTAATTCTGCAGAGAATGGAATTCAGTATCATAAAGTTGAGAGGTACTGTAATAACATTCTTTTATGGGTTAAATAGCAGGGGAACTAAAATATAGCCCTGTCTTATCCTGGAGTTAGTTTGGATTTTTTTTTTTTCCGGCTTGATTTTTATCCTCCTCAGGGGGCCGCTGTCTTACATTGGCCAACCTACCAGACTCCAGGGGTCATTCAGGATCTTGTAACATTCTGTGTGTCCCAGCAGACCCCCTGAGAGCCGACCTGGAGACTTCATCCTGCCACAGCCCCCCCCATTCCAACATTTTCTCCCCAACACCCCGAGGCCCCAGAATGTGGTTGGCCAAATACCTGCATTGCCCCTAATGGAACTTTGTCTATTCGCCAAACACAACAGCAGCACTCAGACCTTTATAACCTTACAGCTGTGATGAACCCAGACTTTTGCACAACGTTCCCAAATGACACTTCCCATCAATTTTGTTCTTCCCTTTCCATGGCAAGTATTACACTCTTCCTTACTGTGCTTCCACCATCACAAGATGATCCTATACAATGCTCAATCCAGGACTCGGGTCCTCCCAGTGGCCTGTTAGCAAATTCCCTGCCTGGAACTCTCATTACCAATGTGCAGTTCATGCACGTGCCAGTAGTGCTGAACCTCACCCACTGAAATTTGGCTGAATTTGGTTTTTGTTCATCCATTAATGCATTTAAATTTCATGCAGTAATATTGTTAGATTTAATGGCAGCATACCAAGCACGTTCACAAAACCCTATAGCTGGGCTGCATGCCGCAGAACATTTAGGTGTGTTCTGGTATCCCAAAAGGGACCCTTATGCAAATATAGCAGGCACAACCGGTGCTGTTACAGGTTTATTTGGCACTAGAATGTCTATTTGGAATTGAGCCAATTTGGCTACGATTAAGAGTCAAACACGCAAATTTAACGACAGTTTGGGTCAAAATGTAATGCAGTCCATGCTACACGGTATAGATGTAATTTCACAAGAAGAAAGATGTACAGTCTACAGCATGCACAATATTGCACTATTGTTTAATGAGTCAAAGAATAAAATAAATTAATTTTTCAGAACAATAAAGAAGCTACACAGCATCCCATAGGCAGGGAAATTCTTAGTTCAGCTTATGGTAATTTTGCTATTAATACAATAACCAATATCTTCCAGGATCTGGAATCAAGAAAGATCCCAGATTTGATCCATGACAGACATATGGCCAAATGGTATTGCCCTGAGTGCCGCATACTTACATGCACCAATAAATGTATTGATTAAACTGTTTCTTTTTCCCTAGCCACAGCAAGGAACTTGGGATATGTTACTTGTCACTCCAACCGGGGACCTTGTTATGACACAAGCCAATGCACTTTGAAAGATACAATGTACTGCAGAACAGAAAATATTGGTGCCCATTAATATTGATGCTCTGCCATGTGTAAACTTATTCGCTCCGAACAATATTCGCGCTTAGTCTGTGCAAGCAATTAGCTCCTAATAGTATGCTGCTGCATCTATTAACTGTATGTCTGTCTAACTAGCTGTTGCCATAGCTTTTAATTACAGCAAATCAGCTAGCAGACATGGCCTACAGTAACCTGAGACAACCTGGGGCAGCTGCCTATAATCCTCCATACTGCATGGCTCAGCTCGCAGCTCTTGGCACATTTTACCTTGTTTCAGAGCTCTGTGTGTGTGTGTGTGTGTGTGTGTGTGTGTGTGTGTGTGTGTGTGTGTGTGTGAGAAACATGTCAATATTGAAGTGGCTAAATTCTGGCAAAGCAGTGAAACGGGATTATCCTGTGGACATTGCTGGTGTATGCTCTGATCAGCTTACACGGCCAGGCTTAGACCAAGAAACAGCTGATGCAGTATCTAATGAACTTACTACCTGTAATCCCCCACCTCCAAACAAATGTACAGCCTCATCCTAGGCTACCTTTTCAGGTGAGGTTCAGTATGATGTGGGGAAATATGCAAGTGAGAAAAGTGTTATGTCAGCAGTTAAGTACTACAGTGCCAAGTGCCATAGCTGCATAAATGAATCCACTGTCCATAATTTTAAAATGGATTACAAAAAACATCTACTGCAGACCCCCAATACAAGCACCTTAGTGCACTCTCTTCCAACAAAGTCCCAAGGAAGACATACTCTGTTAACTGTGGATGTAGAGGAGAAGCTACAAATTGTGATTAAAAACCTTAGAGCAGAGGGTGCTGTCATTAATGCAGGAGTTGTGCTTGCCCTCGCACTCTGCATTGTCCGATCAAACTTCCCACAGATACTAGTAGAGAATAATGGTGGTGGTGTGTCAATAACCACAAAATGGGCATGGGGTTTCCTAAACAGGATTGGATTTAGTAAAAGAAAGGGCACCAAGGGTGCCCGCAAAATACCACTGGATTTCCCCATCTTAAAAAGCAGCTTCTTCGCCAGGATTTCTAAGGTGGCTTCACAGAAACTGATACCACCAGAACTAGTAGTGAATTTGGATGAGACTAGTCCACTGTGAGACTGATACAAGATTATGGCCGAGACAGGCTCTAGACACATAGCCTTGACCTGTCTTGGCGACAAATGGCAGGTTTCTGTTGTTCTCTCCTGTGCCGTCAGGTGATTTGCTCTCACAATAAGTCATTTATTGTTGAAAGACTCTTGCATGCCACCCGAACCACACATTCCCTAAAGACTGGTCTGTGACTCATTCAACCAACCATTGGGTGAATGAACAAACTACAGCTGAGTACATTTCCCCTGTGTTAGGCCATACATGGAAAGCACAAAAAAAATCTCTGGCCCTGCCAAAGGAACAAAGGGGAATCTTAATTTTGGATTTATTCCGGGCACACACCACATCAACAGTAATTGAACTATTGGAGGAGGCAGGATATATTCCAATCTTTGTAACTGCCTCATGTACGGACCTCCTTCATCCACTTGACATTTCTTTAAACAAGTTGTTTGAGGATAAGCTGAAGCAATCCTTCACTGACTGGTATGCTGGCCTGATATCTGAGCAGATTAGTGAAGGTGCTGAAAATGTGAAAGTGGATCTAAAAATGACTCTGCTTAAAGAGAAGCATGAAGGCTAGCTGGAGTGCAGCTTTAATAAACTGTAACAGAAACGTGAAGACTGCATCCATAGTTTTGTACAAGCTGGAATACAAGAAGCCCACGAGAAGTGCCTTGATTTCCCTATTTGTAAGTACATTTTAGTATTAGTACTAGTACAGCTTAAAGTTTATTACTCTAGCTGGTTCAGTTTTAAGTCCTTAGTGTGGCTGTTTTTTCTTTTTTCCTAGATTGCCAATCCAAGAAGCAGCAATGTGAGTAATACAGTAACTAGTATCCTGCTGACCACACAGAGATTTTGATTTATTATTTTTTTGCTTTTCACTGTTGGACGCTATTTTTACGTTTTGTGATGGTCATTGTGTGTTGAACTCATTAAAGTACTGCACTGTATTCAAGCATTGTGGAGCGCTGTCCAAGTGTTTTCATCAGTAAATCCACTTACCCTGCACCCGATAATATTCGCGATCCATAAATATTGGTGCATTCACCACAAATAGCGAACATAGCGAATATTAACGGAACACGAATATTTCCTGTTATATAGTATGTGACTTTTACAGTTTCTCTGCCACGTTTTGATCCAGCATCTTCCATCTTTGACAAGCTGGCAACCATCCACTCTGTGGGCCATCTAGAGGGCAATATCTATCGAGAACCTATGGACTTGCCTCCTTTGCTGTGTTTCATCCTCAACTTGAAGCTTGGGTCATCCCGCACACTGACAGTTGTGTGAAGTGGTGCTAACCTTACCTGTGCAGATGTGATGTGTTCAATGTAATCCAGCCTGCTTGTGGTTACATTCCAAGGTTTATGGTCTGGTCCTATGCTCTTGATATGGATCTTTTTCAAAATGACTCTGCTAATGCAGCTGCTACAGCAACATCTGCTGAAGACAAACCAATGACACTCAAGCCAGACTCCAAGCCTGCCATGGCCACCTCTCCTGAAGACATTCAATGACTCATGAGCAAAATCACCAACTCATCCTTCACTTGCCCTATTCTTCTCACGAAATTGCGTCTTCCTGAAGTGCCTGTGTCACACAACTCTGGACTATACTGTGTTGTAACCAGTCATAAGACTCTATCATATGGACCTTTGATATGTAATGTTTCTATGCCTAATTTCTGCTTTGTTCCCCAGCAGAGCACCATTATTGGCCATACAGTTATCATCCCTTTTTCCACCCCGGAACCAGATTACATTGATAGTGATCCTGACTATCTCGATGCTCTTTCTCAATATATACCGGTCTTTAATGTACATATTGATCCGCTTACACTCAATCTCAGAACTCTCTTAGAGAGCAAGGATATCCATTTGATTCATATTAGCAACAATATTACTAAAGCGGGTAATTCTTTGAATTCTCTGTTTCATGATGGAGATCTCTCAACCGCATTATCAAATACTGCCTTAGAAATTACTTTTAAAGGCTGAGTTATTCTTCAAGTTTTTCTGATATATTTTTTTAATTAAATATGCTTTATTAAGTTTTACACAGTCCACAACATAGTTTCAAATTGTAATACATAACATGGAGATTGCATTATACAAAATAAGAGACAGCAAAAGCAAAACATACCCCCCCCCAACATTAATACCTCCTTCCCCCCACTCCCTACCATCACCCCTATGCCAAACACTACCCAGCAAAATTAACTGCAGGACAATCCATCAGACACTAGGCTGAAAAGGGCGATTAAGGTTTCCATAAGGCAAGTAAGGTCTCAAGAGTTCCCCATGTTGTCTGAAAAGCTTTAATCCTATCCTGCATAGATGCAATGTATCTTTCCAACTGCAAAGCCAGTAGGATCTCCCTATACCATTCAATAGCAGCGGGAAGAGCATCCTCTGTCCAGTGCCTCATAATAACCAACTTAGCAGTTGCAGCTATTGGGGCCAAGTGTGCCTTTCTAACTCTGGGTGTTCCGGGAGGAAAAAGATTTAGTAAGCAGGATTCAGGTGTAAACAAGTTTTCTAATCCCAATAAAGGATCCAAGATTCCTCTCATCTGATTTTTTTTTATGATTATTACCTTATGCTACTTAAGATGTACCCTGAAGCAACATTGTGAACAACTGAAGTTTCTCTACAAAGCTCGTGCAGCTGGACTGTAACTGAGTACTATCAAAACAACCTGCTACCCATAGTTTTTGTTGCCTCCTTATTCAGAAAACAAGGGGGGATTATGCCGACCTACATGTCCCAGTAACCCTCATGGAGACTGCCTTCAGTTCACAGTATAAGGGGACTTAGCATTATGCTGTAGTGTTTTATTTGTGGTCTTAGTGCGCCACCTACTGACATTAGCTAATATGCAAAGCTTAGCACAACTTTCTGAAAAGCTCAATTGTTACCCAAAAGTACTGCTAATCAGCAACACTGCTTATCTATGTGTACAAAAGTTATAGTTTTGGGTGCCAGATGCCCACCTTATCCACCAATGGTAGCGTAGCACTGCTCGGCAGATGAGCCGCTACTTAGGTAATGGACTGTCTTATCTTCACAATACAATATGATGTAAGTTCTTTGTTCACTGAGTTTTCTGCATGATCACCCGGGTGTTCGGATAGGTACTGAACTCCCAGCTGTTTCTAGGTAAGCTGTTTTGAATGTATACCGAATAATAAACCTAATAGACTGCAGCACCTGTCTCTGAGTATTGTCTTCCATCAGGTCAGAGTATTCTGCCAGAACCAAGCTAGCAGACATGTGCAGTGTATTATCTCCCACGGTAGAGAGTCTGCGAACACCAGGAGGATATTCGGACAAGTAGTGCTCTTTTACATAGGAGCAATGAGTTATGGGAAGATCTTAGGTGTAACGAGAACTAATTGGAGGAGATGTAGCGTTCACAGCAGTGGGAGTTTGATTTTAGGTAAAGCGCAAATGTGCATGCGTGGTCAAAGGCAACACAAATATGACTTCATGATGGCATACAAATCATCCCTCAGCACCTTGTACATCATGTGTGGGTATTATCATGTAGGCCTCCAATATGGCAGTGGTTCAAACAAAGAGTTAAGGTGCATGCCGTACTATGTCAGGCAACACTGAGTTCAAACTCATAGCAATATTAGTGCTCAGGTAGGTGAAAATCCCCACAATGTGAAATATTATATTTTACTAGCATCTGTAAAAATACAGGGCACTTTATTATTTCAGGAACATCCATTTCTTTCCCACCTCAAAAAAACTCTATGTATTTTGTCTTGTTTGATTTATATAAACCGTATTTGGAGAGTAAAACATGGGCAAATTAAAAAAAAAAACTCATGAGTTTCTTAGATGTTACCAGATGAGGATCAGCATCCAAATTCCAACATGGCAAACACTTCTGGGGATATTATTCCAGACCACCACTGACAGCAAATGTCCAATGCAGCAATAAAACCAAGCCAAGTAGGTAAACAATTAAAAGCTTTTAAATCATCCAACTCATTTCAGGGTTCATAATCTCTAGGTGACCAGCAACTAGAAAGACAGACTCTAGATCTGAAAATTGAGGCCACTATGATATAAATGAGGGTAGATGTCCAGTTAATATATGATATATTACGGAGCAACTTGATTATATTAAAGAAAAAAGGTACCTTTTAATAAAAATTGTAATATGGCTATTCCATGGATTTTCCAAAATGTATTAAATGTTCAGAATGATAGACAACGGCTATAATCACTATTTGACATAAGAAAATAGCAATATTCTATATAAATATATGTATATACAGTATAAATTGCTTTCTTAAAAGAGAAAACAACAAACATACGAACATACAAAAAAGCTAGCAGAATAAGGCTATTTGGTCTATCTAGTCTGCTCATGTAGCAGGGTCCTCAGTTTTTGCTACTGACCCTGCCCCCCCAGTCCTCCCTTCTTTTCCATCTACCCCTCATTCTCTGTACTTCCCCCATATGCCTGTCCCAACCTCTCTTGAAGCTGCATACCAACTTCATCGAGACCACTTACTCCAGCAGCATATTCCAACGGCTACCACCCTTTCCATGAAGAAGTGTTTCCCAACCTCTCTCCTACACCCCCCCTTCCAGCTTTGGACTATGCCCTCTCATGGTTCAGCTGCCACTTAGCTTAACGAGATCCTCCTTCTCCATCCTGTTTATCCCTTTCAAGTACTTGAAGGTCTCTATCATGTCCCCAGGAAGTACATATTCAGGGCCCCAACCTCTTTTTACATGTTTTACCCTGCTGACTCACAGTCATCTTAGTTGCCCTCCTCTAAAGTGCCTCCAGCAAGTTGATGTATTTCTTAAGGTGTGGGTACCAGTATCTTACTCCATACTCTAGATGTGGGCTCACCAGCAACCTGTACATGGTCAGTATAACCTCCTTCCACCTACTGATGATTCCTCTGGCTGTACACCCCAGCATCTTGTTTGCCCTTGTTGCTGCTTTTTTTGCACAGCATGGAATGCTTCAGGTCTCTAGTGAAAATCACTCCAAGATCCTTCTCCTCTTCTGTTGCTGCTACCTGCCCCCCCCCCCGATAGTACTCCATGCTTGGATTCCTGGTTCCAGTGTGCATGACTTTGCACTGAAGTCAAGCCGCCAAATCCCAGACCAACTATCAAGTTTTCTCAGGTCTTTCTGCAGATCTTGTATCCCTTCTACTGTGTCCACCCTACCACAGAGCTTGGTGTCATCCGTGAATAGGGACATTTTACCCTTAATGCATCCCCAGTGTCACTGATGAAGACATTGAAAAACACTGGTCCCAGCACCAAGCCCTGCTGGACCCCACTGGTGACTTCCCTGGTGTTAGATAACTCCCTTACACCCCCACTACCACCACCCTCTGGGTCCTGTCTCTCAGCGAACTTTCTACCTACTTGATCATCTTCTCCCCAACCCTGGGATCCACCAACTTCCTGATCAACCTCTTGTGGAGTACAGAGTCAAAGGCCTTACTGAAGTCCATGTAGAGGAGGTCCACCGCTTGTCCCCTGCCCACTGATTTAGTGACCCAGTCAAAGAAGTCAATCAGATTCTTTTGACATAATCTCCCTCCCATAAACCCATGCTGCCTTTCATCTTGGAGACCATTCTCCTCTAGATAACCTACCAACCTTTCCTTAAGTATGGTCTCCATGAGCTTGCACATAATTAAAGTCAGACTGCGCGGCATGTAATTACCCAAATCATCCTTGGGATTGCTGTTATGAAAGGGCACCACATGTGCCATTCTCCAGTCCTGCAGTACCACACCCGACTCCAGCAAACTATTGAACAGGCCCGGCAGCAGCCTCCAAGCTCCCATGCCAGCTCCCTCAGTACCCTCGGGTATATGCTGTCCCGGCCTTCTGATTTGTCCACCTTCAGTGCTAGCAGCCCCTCCCTCACTCTGTCCTCCTCTAACACCATATCTGTGCTCCCTTTCCCCCCTGCTCCCCTTCTCCATCCTGTAGGCACCAGTCCATATTTTTCCCTGGTGAAGACAGAGCAGAAGTATTCATTCAGTACCTCAGCCTTTTCCCTGTTCTACTCAGTCAAACAGTCAAATTAAGCAAATTAAAAATAGAACTCCTTGCTCCTCTGAGTCTGCTGTAAGATTGTGTTTAAAAAAAAAAAAAAAAAAAAAAATGTTAGAACACTGGCCTAGATATTCGAACCAGATGCGCTACACAAAGTGGAGATGTGCCACACCTCTCAGAAGATGGACAGACCCACGATATTCAAAAGGGAGAGATACATTTCGCATCTCCAGATGCGCCATCGTGCATCCATAATGTATGCAGCACATGTAGAGGGGGCATTCCCATGAATGTGCTGCACATCCCTATATTCAGTTGAAATGTGCGGTGCATCTGCAGCACATCTTAGAGATGAGTTGTTCAAAGTTAGGCATGAAAAAGCATGCCTAAATGCAGTCACCCACAGGCAGGCCACAGAACTGCAGGCAGGCTGTCTGAATACAGCCCTTGAAGGTGCAGTAGGATATGCTCCAGGCACCCACACATAGCAGTCATGCCAGGATAGATGAACCCTGAGCCTCTGGCACCATCCAGGTAGCAATACCCCACAATGCTCCCTGAATGTAGCTACCCAGCAGCCGGTCACGGTCTGTACACTGCCATCCCTTGCAGTGCCCACCAGGTACCTCCCATACTGGGGTGTATGGGGCAATGCAGGTGATGGTATGCAGCATATGGAGCTGGTGTTTCACATACATGTGGTAGCCCTAGCAGCCTGTGTCACCCTGTGCCCACCCCTGTTACATGTCCATGTAGCCCTGGTGGCCACTGTCCAGATGGGCCCCCTGTACCCCTGTCTAACCCTGTACATGGCTATGGTGAGCTAGTCGACCAGGTGTGAGTATCCCTCCACATGTAGTTGTGCTGCACTGTGTTGTCAGAATTTGGTGACATAAAAATTACAAGAGTGTACTACAGTTGGTGGTCAGTGCCAGTTCTTTGTGCTTCACTGTGCATGGATATGGGTAATAGCACTGCATCCAGGCCAATGCAGTACACTCACCCACTCACACACCTTTCATCACACCTACCTGCTAGGCTGCAATACCTCCTGTTCACCTTGGTGGAGTGGTAGGTCAGCCCTGCAAAGCTGGAACTGAGCATGCCCAGGGTATGCAAATGACCTGAATACATTCCAGTAATGTGATGCAAATGTGGGAGATGGGCTTGGAATGTGCAATGAGGTCATTTGCATATCCTGGCTGACTATCGCACTTTTGCACACTGTGCAAGTGGTTTAGATCGCACATTTCCCCATGCTCTACATAAGACTCTGGTCACCTGCTGCGCTGCGCAACTCTCACTGCATGATCCCACATTTCAGGATATTCAGCCAGACATGTGCAAGTGCATCTCATGGCGCACTGCACAGGTTTGCAGGGGACTTTTGAATATCTAGGCCCCTGTGTTTTCATTTTTTATAATTACTGATTCCAGACAGACAAACCCCTCAAGTAAGTGTTGTTTCCCCCCATCACCAAGCATGAGAATGCCCCTGGCATTATATGACTGAAATAATTTTTTAAACTTACCTGGTTGATCCTGCCTATTTTATGATGTTTATATGTGGAAAACAAACCGCAACTCTCACTGTACTCCATTTCTGCTGGCTGAGTGAAGATGCACTCATGTTAAAAACTGAGCATGGTTTAAGTCATTAATTGATTTTGTTGCTGCAGTATAATGTAAAAAGTATTTGAGATAATACACTACTTGAAATATACACTTGTCTATTACAAAGCTTTCTAGGACTTGAATTGATTGGATTGATAGTAACCAGTAATTATATCATAAAAATAAATACACAGGTGTGCATTATAAATAGAACAGTGGTACTAAATACATAGATACACCAGAATAAAAATGAGGGTTACACAGTGGAGGGTAAATAATAAGAACAGTTATATCATAAGTTACTTGTGAGGCAGTGATGCATATCTGGGTAGATCAACAATTTCTACAAAATTCAAGTTTGATTTACATCTGTCCTACAAATTATTTGGTCTTTAAGCTAGTCATTATTCTGATTGCAAGATAGATAGATATTTGTAGGATAACTTCCATGACAGCGGTTAGACAAAAGAATTGCCGACCAATGTTACATCGATGGGTTTACTCCGACCACAGTTGCGGTCAGCATACAGCTGTCAGGAAAAAGGTTGTTTTTTCAGAGGGCTCTGCCCCCTGCACCCCTGTATTTTATTATAATCAACTCCAAGTCAGAGCCAATTTGGGTAGGGGCTGCAGGTCTTGGAGAATCAGTGTCGGGTTCCCTCAGGTACATTACAGTGATCCGTTGATGTTGTTGCTGTAAAGTACTTTAGGAAAAGGTTTTCAATGAAACAACAGCATACCTAAGGATATATATAGCATATGACACGGGTGAGTGTGAGATAGTAGAAATATCTTCATGAGCAATACTTGACTTTCTGACCTCACAAGTGGCAAAGTTATGAGTGAGGTCAGAAAATGTCGAGTGAAGATATCTGTACCTCACTGTTACCCATATCATATTTGATTTATACAACAAGTGTTTAGGTGGTTTTAGAAACATAGACTTTGATGGCAGATAAGGACCGCTTGGCCCACCCAGTCTGCCCATTTCCCTACCTATTGGATAAGCTGCAGATCCTAGCTAACCAGCAGCCTACTTCTTCCTACCCTTCCACCAGAATTATCTTATGTCTGGCCCATGCATTCTTGAATTCTCCCACTGTTTTTGACCCCATGACCTCCTCAGGAAGGCCGTTCCATGTGTCCACAACCCTCTTCGTGAAAAAATACTTCCTCACGTAGTCCTTGAGCTGTTCCCTCTCTATCTTCAAATTGTTCCCCCTTGTTCTTGCACATCTCTTTTTCAGAAAAATGCTACCCTTAGACTTTGTTGACTCCCTTGAGGTACTTGAAAGTTTCTATCATGTCCCCCCTCTCCCTCATTTCTTTGAGGGTATACATATTAAGCTCCTTTAGTCTCTATTCGTATGGCTTCTGGTGCAGACCCTGCACCATTTTAGTTGCCCTCCTCTGAACTGCCTCCATCCTGTCTATGTCCTTGCGGATACGGGGTCTCCAGAACTGCACACAGTACCCTAGATTGGGTCTCACCAACTGTCTGTACAGAGGGATAACAACTTCCTGCTTTCTACTGGTGATGCCTCTTCCTATGCATCCCAGTATCCCCCCAGCCCTCCTTACTGTTTTCTTACATTGCTTGCTTACCTTTAGGCCATCTGATATGACTGCCCCCGGTCCCTTTCCATTTTGTTGTTGTTAGTATCTCTCCCCAATTGTGTACTCTTCCCTGGGTTTTGTTTCCCAGGTGCATTACTTGCACTTCTTTGCATTGAATCTAAGCTGCCATACTTTTGACCATTCCTCCAACCTTGCCAAGTCCCTTCTCATCCTTTTCACCCCCACCCACCTTGTGTATCAACCCTGTTGCAGAGTTTTGTATCATCTGCAAAGAAGCATACTTCTCCTTCCAGTCCTTCTGCAATGTCACTTATAAAGATATTAAAAAGGACCGGACCCAGTACTGAACCCTGCGGTATCCCACTAGTAACTTCCTTTCTTAACTGTGGACTCTGTTTACTATTACCCTCTGTGTCCTGTTGTCCAGACGATGTTTTATCCAGGCCACCACCCAGGGACCCACTCCTAGGCTGGCTAATTTGTTTATTAATCTTTTGTTTGGGACTGTGACAAATGCCTTGCTAAAGTCTAGGTAGGCCATGTCCGCAGCCTCTCCCTGGTCTACCACTTTGGTCACCCAGTCAGAGAAATCTGTTAGATTCGTCTGACATGACCTTCCCACTGTGAATCCATGCTACCTTGGGTCCTGTGCCCTGCTGGCCTCTAGGTACTCAACAATTCTTTCTTTCTTTTTTTGTGATAGAAATTATAAGCTACAGAAGGAATAAAGTACAAGATATAAACTGAGCCTCTCTAGTTGATGGCTCAGCATAAAAGAAGCAAATCAGTGTAGTACAAATCAATATAATCAATACAGTACAACTCAATACAATAATCAATACAGTACAGATCAATACAACAAATACAGTACAAATCAATACAATAATCAGGACAGTACAAATCAATACAATCAATACAGTACAAATCAATACAATAATCAGTACAAATCAATACAATCAATACAGTACAAATCAGTACAATAATCAATACAGTACAGATCAATGCAATCAATACAGTACAAATCAATACAATAATCAACAGAGTACAAATCAATACAAGTAGTAAAGATGCAAACTAGAAAGCAACTTCGGCCCTGGACACACTGGGGAAGTTAAATTGGTTTAAATCCCCCAAGCACTGTTTGCAGACAGACTACAAGCCCCTTAAAACATTTTAACAAAAGTGTGTTTAAACCCTGCTAGATACCTAGTCTTAAAACCATTTTTAAAACCATTTTGGAGCTAGCATGGTTTTACTCACAGGTCTGTCCAGGAGTAAAAGTGTTTTAAGCTGTAATGGTTTAATTAAAACAGTTCTAGCTGCAGTGTGTCCAGGCAAGCACAGTTCTGTGTGTTGGACTTGACACAAAATAGTTACAAGGAGAACATGTTTAACACTAGCAGTGTGGCCACACTAAACCATTATCAAAAATGGTTACTGAGTAGTGTGGCTGCACTGAAATGGTTTGGCTAAACTGGTTTTAAAAATGGTTTTCAAAAACAGTTCTGTAGTGTGTCCAGGGCCTAAGTCTACAAAGTTCCTCACTTCTGATGACTTCAGTGCTACACATGGCTATTGTGATGTCATCAGCATTGTTAAAGCTGCTCTCTGATTGGTTCAGTATTCCATTGTGACATAACCAGCTGTCCAAGATAGCAGTACTATCCTAGAACATGTGATATAGTAGAACTACCTTGAAAGTTGGTCATTAGATAGTAGTTTTATCTTGGCTAATCCGGACCCACACCTGTTGTATAAAATGGCTAATTTCTATTGTAATTATAATAAATTATGAAGGGAAAAAAATTGTGTGTGTCTTTTTTCTGACTAGACTGGTTTTATACTGAAATTATGTCAGGTTTCATGAAAGAGTTCCATCTGCCATATCCAAGCAGCAGGTCACACTGCTGCTGATTCAGTTACTGTATGATATGAGTGGTGGATACCTGGAATGCACTGCCGGAAGAGCTCATCTCATTGAAGACAGTAGGCAGCTTTAAGAGAGGCTGGGATAGGCATGGGGGGAAAGTAAGGGTCATGGGTTGGGAGGATGGGAGGAGTGGGCAGGGAGGGCAGGGACATTAGCTCAAGCTGTGGACCCTGCAATACGAGCAGACTTGATACACCAAATAGCCTTCTTCTGCTGGCTTCTTCGTATGTTTGTATGTTCGTATGATTTAGCCTTGGGTGCTTCTCATATATTAATTGCTAATTCCTTTGGCCTGCAAAGGTTTTGCAAACAGTTCTGACCTCCTGTCCTTACCAGAATTTGTAGGGTCAGGCAGCACACTGACGAAGGAGCATCTCATGGATCATCACTGTTCGAGCCGTCCATAGATGTGCCAACACTACATGAGATCGAGGGGGGGATGACTATCAAAATGGTATGGCTGGTTGACAGAGCTGTATGATGGCTTATTCTTTCTGCATGTACTGGTGAGCTTCTGTTTTGCCTGATTCTAATTAGATATGGATGCCACGATTTTATCGGAGACCCCTGGTTCCACTATTTTGAAAGTGAAAGTTACAAGTGACTGATAGGAGGAACCACTTTGCAAGTGTGAAAGCAGCCACTACAAACTTGAAGAAACAAGGTGGGTGAGTAGTTGGGTTTAAACATATTGGTAGAGTGAGGGGTGATGAAAAGAAGCAGAAAATATAGCAGTTGCTTGTGTGGGAGTCACGAGAATTTTAACAAGAGTGGGCTGTTGGGAGATGCCTAACAGACCAAGAGAAGAGTCAGTGCTCAGCAGGGACCAAAGCTGTTTATTTTTGGAAAATGTTTTGAATTGTGAGCTGTTTTTTGCTACTTGACTAGCTAATATTTACTTTGGAGGCAGGGGTAATAAACTAGTGTCATTGTTACATGAAGAGCAGCAGCTTTGGCGAGTTGGAGAGAGGGACAGCGGAGTGAGGATTGTGCGGATTATACAAAAAGAGTACAGGACTGATGGAAAAGTGAAGTTTTATTTTTAAAACTGTGTGGGAAATGATTGAGAATATTATTATACTGGTGATGAGTTTTTTTGTTTTTATCTAGAACGTTGCAAGTTAAATGTTTAAGATGAAAGTGTTGTTATTGTAAAGAAAGGGATGTTCAACATGGTGGCAGTAGAGGTTTTAACATTTGTTTTGTGTGTGTGTGTACTGATACAAGGGCCCAGATATTCAAACTGCGCTCAAAACTGGCGCAACAGCAGGAGCAAGCACAAACCAGTTGCGCAAATGCGCAACAGGTGCGATATTCAAACATGGAGCAGAGCAAATTGCACAAGCAACCAACGTCTGAATATCGCACATACTGCGCCATCGCGCAACCAGGAAGGAGAAGCTGAGCCAAAATGCTGCGCTATGGCGCAACCATGGAAGCTCAGCTGAGCAGTGCAGAGCTGCCATAGCGCAAGCACAGCCCCCAGAGCAATGGAACTGCACATCCAGGAGGCAGGCTGGGGCCCACCGCCAGCCATGCCACACATGGGCACAGGAACTCACTGCAGAACCCACACCACACTGGCACACCCCAAGCACAGCATCACTGGGGTGGGGACGGCTGATCACGTGCCCATGGGGACAAACCAACTAAAGCATAGCAGAGCCATGGCCCCAGCACAACCACTGGCAGGCAGAGAGTGCCACACCCAGGGGTTGACAACCACAGTGCACATCAGTCCCCCTGTCGCACAGCACAGCGTGCACGTGCCCCAAGACATCGCTCATGTGCAGTGACAGGCACTGCAGGAAACACCATGCACCCCGTGCACATCGCTCAACCCCATGCTGCAGAGAAGCAGACCACCCAGACCCACCTGTGCACCCAGCAGTGGGTGGCAGCAGATGGCGAGAGCAACAGAAGGCAATGCTATGCTGGTGATACCTCCCCATGGACACACACACACACACACACATATATCCAGGACCATAGTAGCCCAGATGGCATGTACACCCCTGCGGAGCACCCAGAGCCAGTTGCAAAGCAAGCACCAACACAGCAGTTGTACCAAAATAGAATTTTATATTCAAACAAAAGAGGTAACAAAACAGCTAAAACTATGTACAAGTTGGGGGACGGGTAAAAGGCAGGGGTGTGCAAGGGGAGGAAAACAACTTGGAGAGGGAAGTCAGGGTGAAAGGGATGGGGAAGGGCAAATAAAAGGTGAGCTACTGACCCAGCAGGCTCCTGCTCCTCCCCCTGCCGTCTTCCCCTCCTGTGTCTGTGCCGCCGTTCCCCCTGTTGCTGTAGGGCTTGCAGGAGCTCTCTGTTGTCGCCGGCCAGCTGTGTCAGGCGCCAGACATCGTGCGCCATGCGCCGAAGCACACTGAGGCCTAGGAAAATGGGAACACAGTCAATGGCTGAGACTGACCACAACCCTGAACACCACCCAACCTGCAACCCAGCTAACCCAATGTGCTGCACATGTGATGGCATGCACCCACCCACAGTGAACATGCACATGGCCATCACAAACAGGCGGCACCAGCCATGCGCACCACCGCCACACACTGCCACGTCAATCACAGTACAAACTAGGCTGTCATGTGATGTTGCAGCGTGGTGCGATGCCAGTCACACAGCTATGTGCCCAGTGCATGCCTGGACCACCTGTGATGCATACACAGGCGTGTCGTGATGCTGCACTGTGATGCAGGTCACCTGTGTCACACCTACATACATGGATACATAGACAGTGTCGGCAGATAGGGGCCTATGGGACACCTAGTCTGGCCATTTGGCCTTGTACTGATCACTCTCATGTCCTATAAGTCCATTCCCCTCACCCTGACCTCCAGAAGTCCCTCATGGTGAGCCCACACATACAGATCTCCCGTGACCAAGTCAGCCCCCCACCACATCCTCTGGCAGGGTGTTCCACTAAATCCACCACCCATAATGTGAGGAAACACATTCGCATGTTTCCATAAGCGAGCCCCTCAACTGCATCCCATGCCCTCTACACCTGGAACATCCTCTCTGACAAATATTGGTTCCTGCACTGTTCCCCCTGTACAATACCGTATACACCCCATCATATCCCCACACCTCCTCCCTCCAGGAGTACATGTTCAGTTCCGTCAACCTGTCTGCATAGGACATGTGATGCAATCCATGCACCATCCATGTCGCCCTCCTGTGAACACTCTCCACCCAGTCCCTGTCCATACGCAGCTATGTGTTCCGAACTGTACACTGTACTTCAGTGTGGGGACTCACTAATGTTCGTATAGTGGAACTACTACCACCCATCTGGTTGTGTCCATCATGGTTGGTGGTCCTGCCCCCCAACATGCAATAGCATCCATGACGTAATGATACTCACACTCCTCCAGCAGCTCAGTCTGCGCTGCTGCTGCTGCTGTTGATGCTGCTGCTGCCGCTGCGGGCCGACGGCCTGTGGGACTGGGGCCCTGGCATGGCCCACATCAGCCGCGTCCGGCGCCATCACCATCTGGCCTGTGGGAGACATATGGTGAGACAAACATCAGTGTGACTCAAAAGCAGAGTGCCCCCTGCCCCAGTAAGACTGCCTGCCCACACAGCCATAACCATCCATCGCACAGCTGCACACACTGACACACTGATGCACAGCCACCCAGGCACACACACACCTACAGAGAATATAGGTGAATAGATGGTACACTCCTGTGGCCTAGGCACCAGGCCCGCCCTGGCACAGGAGCAGCAGCAGCTGTAGCTCGGGTCCCTCGAGAATCCTGAACCGGTGCCGGCACTGCTCCATGACCGGCTGACCAGTGACCCACCAGGTCAGTGGCCACCTGCTGCCACACATGGGTCCTCGGTCCGGTGAGGGGCCTCACCATACAGTTGGTCATAGTGGGGCTCCACTAGGGCCACCAGGTTAACCACCTCAACTTGGCTCCACGGCACCGCCCTCCTCCTAGCCATGGCACCAACTTTGACAGCAGGCAATATGGCGCCCATGCGCTGTGACTTGCGATGGAGTTGTTGCGCAATAGACCAGCACAGGCACCTCAGCGCTGTTCTTTAGCGCTCGTCACTTACATGGCGCTGTGGCGAGACAGCGCCAATAAAGGGACGTACACCGGCATGCACTCAGCGCGCCAGGGTCGAGGCATACCCAAGGTCCGCAGGCAATGACGCGAGGCTACGCACAGGCGCCATAGGATGCATGGGTATCCTCTTGGCGACTGGAAGCACAACACCAGTGCCACAGGGACTATCGCGCAGAGGTGCCACAGCACCATATAGTGCCCAGTGCTGCAGCGCCACTGGCACAATGGTGGCCATGTCCAGAATAGCTATCGCTCAGCAGTTCTGCGGCAGCGATCGGCGCTATCGTAACCCGTCTGGGCATGCGCAATGCACTGTACACAACCACAAACATGCGCCATCGGCTCAGCGGACCTTCCCTATTAGCTTAAGTGCATTTCGCGATATTCAGCCGACATATGCAAAGCAGGCGATCAGCCATTCAAAGCGCGGTGGCGCGATTAGCATGTCATTAAAGTTGCGCCACACCTCATTTGCATGTGTTGCGCTATAAAATCCGACACTGGGTTGTGGCGGCCAGATTTGGTTGTTGCAGCTGAGAGGTGAGTTACATGCTGTGTGATGCTCAGGACAATGCACATGGGCAGGGGTGCTGGAGGGTGTCACGGGATGAGGGGCTGAGCATGATGGGGGCACTTAGAAGGGGCAGAGGCACCCTTTCCATCAGTATCTCCCAGGCAGCAAGGAAAGGGGGCTTCTGCCCCCGCCTCGACTATGCTCATGGGAAATGCTGTGGACTGCAGTGTGACAGGTGTCCACTTCCACCCATACAGATCAGCATGACTGGCGAGAACCAGGCCGAGTGTGGGCGGCGGGCGTGGGAGGAGGCCGAACTTCACCACAGCAGAGACCGAGGCCCTCTTCCAGGCCTACCTGGAGGATGAGCCGCTTTTGAGTGGGCGGAGGCACCCCTCAGCAGCGTGCAGCTGCATGGGAGGAGTAGCTCTGGCCGTCAACCTGACGGAAGCCACCAGGCGCTCCGTGCAGGAGTGCACAGAAGATGGGGACTGACCGCAGGAGGCTGAAGGAGAAGGTGGCAGCCTTCAAGGTGGCGCGTGCTGCCACTGGTGGGGACCACCAGTGGTGTTGCAACTGACCCCGACCGAGGAGACACTGGTCGCGGCCATGCAGCCGAGTGCCATTGCGGGTGTTCCTGGCGGAGGATTCCAGACAGGTGAAGCCCATCACTGCGGTATGTCATGGTGATGTTGTGGAGGGCGGCTGTTGTTCAATGCACTCACATGTACTTTCTTTCTGTTTCAGATCCTGTTCGTCTGCAGGAGCGGTGGTGGTGGGTGCTGACAGTGAGGCAGACCTGCTGGACCAGGAGGAGACCTTCCACCTCCGCAGCAGCCTGCTACGCACTGCAGCAGCAGGCCGGCTGGGCTGACAACTCGCCCGGCAGTAATCTCGGGTGCAGGGGTGCACAGCCTGTGTCACAGCAGTCTGGTATGCAGGTGTGCCAGCATGCTGTGCCTATGGCAGTGCAGCGCACTGGCACTATTGATGATAGCAGGCCTGCAATGGCCAGTAGAGGTGTGTGTCCCACGAGGGACACTGCGGCAGGCTCCAACCACGTGCCCCGGGCCGTCCAGCTCCACACCTGTGTACCAGCATGCTGGCACAGTCACAGGCTGGGCCTGTCAGCACCGGTGGGGCAGCACCGGTGGCTGAGCAGGTGTCTGGCACTGTTGACAGCACAGGGGTGGAACAGGTGGACCTGGGGGCTCAGCAGTTGGAGGAAGCAGCAGCAGTTGCACACCAGGCCTGGGGGGACAGCGTCAGGCAGTGGCACTTGTCCACCGCCCTTGGATCAGCCCATACCTGGTCCTGGTGAACAGCGGCCACCCTCAAGGGGTGCTGTGCACCAGGACCATCCACACCTTGGGGGTCACGATGCCATTGGGGCACAGTACCCTTTGGACGTGCACACCTGCCTGCTGCAGGAGTCGGTACAGCTGCAGGGGCGGGTTGCAAGGTCCGTGGAGGCACTGACTGTGTCCGTGCAGCAGCATAGCAGGGAGTGTGCTCGGGACCGGGCCGAGATGGTCCATAGTCGGACGGATGTGACGCTGCCATCGACAGGCTGACCCAGGCAGTGGTCTCTGTGCGACTGCATTGACCACACTGTCTGGTGACCCTGTACCCGCACCCCACACAGTGCGCACTCCACTCCCGTTCGGCGTCGTGGACACCAGGCCTGTCGGCCCGGGTTCTGCTGTGGGCATCCCGGGCACCCCTGGTGCAAGTTTCTTCCGCGGGATGCAGACCCTGTGCGAGGCAAGGTCGTGGTCACGCACTGGGACCCCTGGTGGTGCAGTAGTGCCACCCGATGTGGCCCCTGCGCAGCCTGCCAGTGCTGCTAGGCCACAGCGGGGCCGCCCACGCATCCCTGGTGGCCGTGGGACAGTGCTCCCTGACTGAGCTGTCTCCCAATGCAGGCCCTGTCTGGTGCTGCCCTGTGTGCAATGTGTGTCATGGTGGGCAGTGCACTGCTGGGTGCTCTGCTCACCAAACTGACACACGGACCACCTGCACACTCTCCCAACTGCTGTCCACAGGTGCGTGTGGATGATGATGCCTGCATTGCACTGTACACCAAGGTGCAAGGTTGCCCAGGTCCTGACACACGTCACGTGGACAGTCCAGGTAGTGAGGTGGTTGGTGGTGCTGTGTGATAGCGTGTAATTTCCGCATTGCTGTGCTGCTGCCCTGTATGCTGCCTGGTGTGTGTGTGTGTGTGTTTGTTTAGTGCTCACCCCTCTCTGCTAATGTGTTGGTATCGTGAGACCCTTCAACTCCCCTGACCTTCATGCGTGTGTGTTCCCCTGTGTGCCTGTGGTTTGCGCATAGACAGTGTTGCCTGCACATGTCCCTTGACTTACCTGTGTTGTGCGTAGTGCTCTTCTGCAATGGTGTCCGGTGCAGCTGGGCCTGCGGGTCAGTAAGGTCCCTCCGTCCTGGGGGCGGCTCATCACCCATATCACCGGCGCCACTGGCGTCCCATGTATCCCCTCTTGGACCTGTACGGCTATCCCATGGTCTTTGGCCATGTTGTGCAGAGATGCAACAGGCCAGGAATATCCCACAGGCCTTTTGGGGCTGTACTGTAGGAGCTCCGCCGAGTGTCCAGGCATCGGCGTGCCTTGAGTATCCGAACACCCGCTCTATGATGTTCCGTGTTGCAGCGTGTGCCTCATTGAAACCGTGCTGCGCTGGGTGCGTGGGGCGCCCGGTATGGTGTGAGCAGCCAGGGACGAGTGGGTATCCACAGTCACCTGTGTGGAGATAGTGGAGATCAGTGTTAGGTCAGGTAAATATTGCCCATATCCTTGTGTGCCACTACCATGGCACCTGTGTCATTCCACCCTTCGCACAGAGTTTGCATTCCATACATGTGTACTCACCCACTAGATGACCCATTAGGGATGTTCCCACTCTCAAATCGATGGCTGGTGCAGATTGGTGCCATATGAGAGCATCATGTGCTCCGCCAGGGTGTGTGGCACAGACATTGATGATGCGCCCAGTGGCATCACACACCACCTGGCAGTTGACACTCGAGTAGCCCTTCGGTTCCGATATAGCTTGCCCGTCGGGGCCAGGTGGCGTCTCGAATGGCCACATGGGTGCAGTCTGGCACCCTAACACGCCAGGCATTTGTGCTACCTGTGGAACTCCTGCATGTTTGCTATGCGGCTCTGCCACGGTGCTGGGAAATGGATGTACTCCGCAGCATGAGGGCAGCAGTGCGCTGAGGTGGGTGAGGATGCGTGGCGTGGCCGACTGCGTGATGCCTGTGGTGTCCCCTGTCGGCCTCTGGGAATGCCCGTGGCGAGCAGGCACATGCAGGCTGTCACCTTGGTCTCCACGGACAGGCGTGACTCCGTCGTGAGGGTGCCATCACATCACTGCACAGCTCACTGAGCCGTCTCAGTATTGCCCTGTTCAGGCGGTACGGGCCCGATCTCAACATCACTGTACAGCTCGTAGCTGATGCGGGCACGATACCGCCTGTCGGGGGCATACGCCCGGCCGGGCCTCCGCAACCACGTCCCCTGCAGCATGCTGTCTCACCCCCTCATTACAGCTTCCATGTGAGCTGACACTGTCCATCTCCCTGCTTCTCCCCCCAGCTGCTGTTCCTGTGTTACCCCCACTGCCCCCACTGCTGCTTCCACTGCACCGGGCACCCCCACTGGCCTCTCTGTCCTCCAGGACCCACTGTCCCTCTCTGTCCTTCCTGCTCCTGTCTCTGTCTCTGTCTCTCTCTCTCTCTCTGTCTCTCTCCCCCGGTTTGCGGCCTGCTCGAGTTCTTGCGCCGCTCCCTTGAGCCGTTTTATTTTGGCTCAAATCCGGTACTGCGCAGCTTCGGCTGAGCCACTCTTGCGCTTGCGCAAGTGTTCAAATATCGCATGGCGCACTTTATGCATGGACCCGCCCCCTTCGGTTGCGCATGCCTTCATTTCCATTGCGCTGTGGCTCAGCGTGTTTTCGGTGGCGCAACTGGCCCCTTCTCAATATCGCAGAATGGCGCATTTTTGGAGTTGCGCACGCGCAACCCTGTTGCGCATGGCGCAACCCTTTTGAATATCTGGGCCAAGGAGTATAGAAAACATGCAGTGAGGGTTTTTTGGGACACGCTATTGAGATCTGGCATCTAACCGTGTGTTTAAAGAGATTTAATGCACAGTCAAGTGACATCTCTTGGCCAATGGCATTTCTAGATTTATTTCTTGCCATTTTATAAATGAGTACTATCTCATGAGGTAGCTTCAGATATGCACGTTGTCTGGTTTGGAATGTTATCATTATTTCACATTGGCAAGAACAACAACATTTCAAATAAGATGATATGAATATTTGAAGCTATCTCATGGGATAATCAATGTATACCATGGGAGTTGTTTCTTTTTTATATGTGTGTGTCTCTTGCAGGTAAAAACATGCTGTATTATGTAAATGGATTATCTGTTTACAGATGTTCTTTCTTTTCCACTTTACTAATGATAAGCTGAGCTGTTTACTTTTATTGTTAAAGTGACAGTGATATTGTTTGATGTGGTGCTTGCAGGGATCCAGTCCGTGTGAAAAGCATGGGTTGTGGCTACTATACAAATAACATAGCAACTGTACAAATAACATATTATTTTCACAGTAGCTGTGTCTCCAATGCAAATAACAGCTTTTATCTTCCAAATGTATTTGTACCCCTATGTTATACATATATGTATTACATATATAGCAATTCCACTTAAATGCATACCTGATAAATGCATAGCTCTCATAAACCTATAACATTTCCAAGTCCTGATTTTTTTCACTATACTTACTGTGTAAAATAGATATGTTAAATGTATAATGGATCCCATTTAAATGCATACTTTTTCCCTCAGTTTTGCTGTTCAAGTGTGGACTGACTGATACAATTTTATGGACACTGCCTGTAGCTGCCTTACTAATTAACTCTTAATTTTTGTTAATGGTCTACCCTATTTAAACTTAGGTGTTAATCCCCTACTTCAACCTTTTCTAAACTATCATACCCAGGTCACAAAAGTACTCCCACTCACACTGAAGAGAAAGATTCAGAAGCACCCTGCCTCATACAAAAATGAAACCAAAGAATGTTGCAGAAACACTTTACACCAATCACAGAAGCACTATCACTCACACAGAAATCAAAGAATGCCACAGCATGTCACAAATCACTTTATCCCAATAAGAGAAGCACTTACGTGATACTGTTGTTAGTTTTCCCCACCCAACCCATTGGCACATACTGCAGTTGCTCTCACCATTAAAAGAATACAAGACTGAATAAGTGCATTGCCCACTTAAACGCCTACTCTTGGAGATCTCAAGGATATGCATTTAAGGTGGCTGCACTATATATAAATATAGAGTTGATTTCTCAGAATTCTTAGGCTGATGATCTTCCATAAATCAAATGTTTCCCATCTCTCTCAATCATTGTGTACACTGCTCCTTATATGCTGCCCTGAATTGGAGCTCCTTGGACATCAAGAGGCTAAAGAACTCATATCTCTGGTCTTCAGTTCATAAAAGGTAATCTACCCATATATAGTGCAATTCTATTTAGCAATGTGGAGTTTGCATATGCTCTTACAAGCATCTCTCTCCTACTTTTCAAATCTACAAGATACCACACCCAGTTTGGAAAAATTGTGTTTGTAACGTTCCTATTCTCCTGAATAAATTTCAGAGTACACTAAAAGTGGGTGATGATTGTTGCTCATTCAGTTCATATTAGCCATTTTGAATAAAGTGGAGCATAGAACGTTTCAACTCATACACTGTAGGTGCTCCAGGAGGGAATGAATTTTAAGTTATGGTGTTTTTAGAACCCAAATGAAACTCATTGTACTGAGCATGTAAATGTTAGCTGTAAACAATATACCATGGGATGTAATTTCCATAATGTTCATAATTATTTGTATAATTTATTTATTAAACTCTAGGGTTACAATTACCTTTGAGCAGAAACTGCTCGTTTACAAAGGTTCCACATCAGAGGATGGGGTAACATACAACAATGGTAAACATCGTAGCAGTCATAACATACAGAAATAACAAGTACATGAAATAGTTCAGTCAATCTGTTGCAGGAGAACAGCCACAATCTAGTTTCCAACAGGATTCTTGGTGATAACAGTATACTTGGTAGGAAAAGTCAGCAGGAAGCCAGCTGATAGGTGCCGTTGTCAGACAAGGATGAAAAGAGTATTTATTTGCTTTTGGTAACCGGGTGAGTGCACTAGGCATAGCAATGCCTATTTTCAGGCACGACCCAGGAGAAGACAGTTTAAACATACAAAATGAAGCATACATGTGACGCAGCACATGATATTGGTGAAACACAGTGAGGATGCAGGCAGCAATACACAGCTGAAACAGTAAATTCAAAGAGTAGGTCACATTTGAAATATTTAGAGGAAGTGTTACAATGGAGGCAAAACTGGAATACACCTAGGTAACATACACAACTAGAGTTAAACAGTAAGTGAAACAGGCATTGGCAAAGAAAGGTTTATACACAACAAAGTACAGTAACTGCCAAATTGAGGATGAGATGAAATGAGTGAGGGAGAGGAAGAGAGAGTGAGGGGTGAGGGAAGAAAGAGGAGGGGAGGAGAGATGGGTAGATAGGGAGGTGGGGAAAGAGGTGTAGAAGAGGAAGATGGTATAGTGAGAGAGAGGGGAGATGATGAAGTCTAAGATGGATTATTTTGTGCTTTTATGGCTTTGTGTGAAGCAAATAAACAAAACAAGATGATGTAAGAAACCACTATGGTTCTCAAAGGAAGTGGCAGTGAAGGTTCAAGAGAAAAAGAAAGCATTCAGGAAGTACAAGGAATCGCAGAAGGAGCAGGACAGAGAACTGTATCAGTTAAAGCAAAAGGAGGCTGGGAAGGCAGTCAGAACAGCAAAGGCCAAAACCGAGGAAAAGATAGCCAATTCAGTTAAGAAGGGATAAAACCTTTTATGAGGTACATCAGGGGCGAAGGAAGACCAAGGGAGGGATAGTGAGGCTTAATAAATGGGAGGGAGGGTGGGCAGAGGAGACTGTGAAAGGCAGAGATACTAAACAAATATTTTGCTCAGTACTTACAAAGGAAGGGGGTACATAAAACAAACAGTAGTAACACGCTGGATACAGAAGTTGATACCGGCCCATTTACAGAAGAAAGGGTTCGAAGAACTCTTAAAACTGAAGGTGGACAAAGCAATGGGGCCTGATGGGATTCATCCCAGAATTCTAAAAGAACTAAGGGTAGAACTAGTGACACCACTGACTACCCTTTTTAACAAATCATGGGAGGATGGGTTGGTACCCGAGGACTGGAGGAGGGCAGATGTGATTCCCCTTCACAAAAGTGGGAGCAAGGCAGAAGCAGGAAACTATAGACCTGTTAGTTTAACCTCAGTGATAGGGAAAATGATGGAATCACTTCTAAAGGAAAGAATTGCCAAGTATCTAGAGGCTAGAGGGGCACAGGACCCTAGGCAGCATGGATTCACAGCAGGAAGGTCATGCCAGATGAATCTGATAGATTTCTTTGACTGGGTGACCAAGTAGTAGATCAGGAGGGCTGTGGACATGGCCTACCTAGACTTTAGCAAGGCATTTGACACAGTCCCACACAAAAGATTACTATACAAGTTAGCCAGCCTGGGAGTGGGTCCCAAGATGACAGCCTGGGTAAAGAATGGCTGGAGAATAGGACACAGAGAGTAATAGTAAATGGAGTCCACTCAGAAGAAAGGAGGGTTACTAGTGGGGTACCGCAGGGTTCAGTATTAGGACCGGTCCTCTTCAATGTCTTTATAAGCGACATTGCAGAAGGACTGGAAGGAAAAGTATGTCTCTTTGCAGATGCCACTAAGATCTGCAACAGAGTTGATGCACAGGGTGGGGTGGAAAGGATGAGAAGGGACTTGGCAAGGTTAGAGGAATGGTCAAATGTATGGCAGCTTAGATTCAATGCTAAGAAGTGCAAGGTAATGCACCTGGGAAACAAAACCCAGGGAAGAGTACACAATGGGGGGTGAGATACTAACAACAACAAAAATAGAAAGGGACCTGGGGTAGTCATATCAGATGACCTAAAGATGGGCAAGCAATGTGAGAGGGCAGCAAGGAGGGCTGGGGGATACTGGGATGCATAGGGAGGCATCACCAGTAGAAAACAGGAAGTTATTATCCCTCTGTACAGACAGCTGATGAGACCCCATCTGAGTACTGTATGCAGTTCTGGAGACCCAATCTCGCAAAGACATAGACAGGATGGAAGCTGTCCAGAGGAGGGCAACTAAAATGGTGCAGGGTCTGCACGGAAGACTATGAAGAGAGACTTAGGAGCTTAATATGTATAGCCTCGAGGAAAGGAGGAGTGGGGACATGATAGAAACTTTCAAGTACCTCAAGGGAATCAACAAAGTCCAAGAGGGTAGCATCTTTCAAAAAGAGGTGCAAGAACAAGAGGGCACAATTTGAAGATAGAGGGACGGCTCAGAGGTAATTTAAGGAGTATTTTTCACAGAGAGGGTTGTGGATGCATGGAGCGGCCTTCCGGAGGAGGTTGTGGAGTCAAAATCAGTGGTGGAATTCAAGCATGCATGGGATAGTCATAAGGCAGTTCTGGGGGGTGGGGGTAGGAAGAAGTAGGCTGCTGGCTAACTAGGATCTGCAGCTTATCCAGTAGGTAAGGAAATGGGCAGACTGGGTGGGCCAAGCGGTCCTTATCTGCCGTCAAATTCTATGTTTCTGTGTTTCTATTAAAGTAGGTACATTGGTTGATTGTTTGTAGATGTTCCCGGTGCCGTGTTTTAAAGCTAGTATGGGTAGGTGCTCCACGAATATTTGGAGGTAACGAGTTCCAGTATTTTGGGGCCATATGTACAAAGACACGTGAGCCCATATTAGTTTTACATCTGGGAATGTGAAAGGGGGCAAGGTCAGCAGATCGGAGCTCAAAGGAGAGAGGGTGAGAGTGGAGCAGACAGGCGAGTGAAGATGGAATACCAGTGCGGACAGTGTTATCTATAAGTGATCCAAGGGATTGGAGCCAATGGCCAGAGGGTCAAGGCCAGTTTAGGTCAGAATAGAGTTGGCAATGGTGTGTGAAATGAGGGGATGCAGAGGCATACCGGCAGATATTGTTATAGGTGGTGTCCCACTTGTGGAGGGAGGATTTTGAGGCAGATAGATCGTGACTGATCCATAAGCCAGGGCGGGGCAGAAAGCCTTGAGCCACAGCTAGTCTTGCCAAAGGGAGTAAGGGCATAGCTGGTGCGGTAGAGCTGCCCTAATCTTGCATTAACAGATTTACAGGTGTTAGTTATGTGTAAGTAAAGTTAGAGATTCATCCAGAGTGATGCCCAGGTATTTGAAGGATTTGGTGCTGTAAGTGGAGCCGTCGGGCACAGGTGATTTTTAGGGCATCAGGGTTTACTTTAAGTTTGACGAGCGATCCAAAGAGCATAGAGTGAGTCTTGCTAATGTTAAGAACGAGTTTATTCTATGTTAGCCATGACTGAATGGACGAGAAGTCGGAGTTAAGAGGTTGGGTGACGTCAAGTGAGTTCCTTGCACTGTGATAAATCACTAGGTCATCTGCAAAAAGGAGGGTTGAGCAGGTTGAAGCAAGCATAGATACATAGACAGTGTCGGCAGATAAGGGCCTATGGCCCACCTAGTCTGCCCATTTGAGCTTGTAAGTTCAGTTTGTTTTCCTAGAAGTCTGTTGCCCCTTACCCCTGACCTCTAGAATTCCTTTATGTCTATCCCATGCATTCTTAAATCCCGTGATTGTTTCAGCTCCCACCACTTCCTCTGGCAGGGTGTTCCACTTGTCCACCACCCGTTCTGTGAAGAAATTCTTTCTCATGTTTCCTCTGAATCGTCCTCCCTCCAACTTCATCCCATGCCCTCTAGTCCTGGAACATCTTTTTTCGCTTTAAAATAGTGTTTTCCTGCACCCCTGTTCCTCCCTGTAAGATACTTGTATGTCTCTATCATATCCCCTCTCTCCCTCCTCTCCTCCAGGGAGTACATGTTCAGTTCCTTCAACCTGTCTTCATAGGACTTGTGATGCAATCCATGCACCATCTTTGTTGCCCTCCTCTGAACCTTCTCTACCCTGTCTATGTCCTTACGTGGGGTATGGTCTCAGAACTGTACACTGTACTCCAGGTGGGGCCTCACTAGTGTCTTGTATAGCGGAATTATGACCTCCCTTTTCCTGCTGGCGATGCCTGCCTATACATCCCAGCATCCTATTTGCTTTACCTGCTGCCTTGTCACACTGTTTCCCTACCTTGAGGTCATCAGAGATGACAACCCCAAGATCTCTTTCCTGCTTGGTGCATGCTATATCCTCACCCCCCAACTGATATATTGTGCCAGGGTTTTTGTGCCCCATATGCATTATCTTGCACTTCTTTGCATTGAATTTCAACTGCCAAACCCCTGACCATTCTTCAAGTTTCTGCAGGTCGCTTCCCATTCTGTCTACACCCTCTGGTGTGTCTACTCTGTTACAGAGCTTTGTGTCATCAGCGAACAGTGAAATTCTGCCTTCTAGATCCTGCGCAATGTCACTGATGAAGATGTTGAATAGGACCGGTCCCAGCACTGATCCCTGTGGCATCCCACTGGTCACTCTTCCCTCTGTGGAGTGACAGCCATTTACCACCACCCTCTGTGTCCTGCCACCCAGCCAGTTACCTACCCACCACACTACTGTCCTGCCCACACCCATATTCCCTAGTTTGTGTAATAGTCTTCTATGTGGCACAGTGTCAAAGGCCTTGCTGAAGTCCAGATAGGCCATATCCACTGCCCTCCCCTGATCCACCTCCCTAGTCACCCAGTCAAAAAATTCAACAAGGTTGGTCTGACATGACCTCCCCCTGGTGAAACCATGCTGCCTTGGGTCCTGTAGTCCATTGACAACCAGATGTTCACCAATCTCTCCTTCAGTAGTGCTTCCATGATCTTCCCCACTACCGAGGGTGGAGGCTGACTGGTCTGTAGTTCCCAGCTTCCTCTTTGTTCCCACTTTTGTATAAGGGGACTACATCTGCTGTCCTCCAGTCTTTGGGTACCTCCCCTGTTTCCAGTGATCGGCTAAGCAGGATAGCCAGAGGTTCAGCCACCACCTCTCTTAGTTCTTTAAGGACCCTGGGGTGCACCCCATCTGGACCCATTGCTTTATCAACTCTTATTACTTCCAGTTCCTTCAGGACCCTTTCTCGTGTAAAGGGACTTGTGTCCATTTCTGCACCATTCTCACCCTTGTACTCCCTTCAGATCCATTACCCCTCTTCCTCAGTAAAGACTGAGCAGAAATACCTGTTCAAATGTCAGCTTTACTGTTGTCATCCTCCACGTGGCTCCCATCCTCCCCTTCAGTCTCACTATCCCTCCCTTTGTCTTTCTTTCACTTATGTACCTGTAAGCGGTTTTGTCCCTCTACCCACTGATTTTGCAATGTGTTCTTCTGTCTGAGCTTTGGCTTCCCTTGCTGACCTCCCTGCCTCCCTTTGCTTCTCCTGGTACTTCTCCCTATCCCTTCTGCCTGTGTCTTTTGTATTGCCTGAATGCAATCTTTTGGCTTTCACTTTCTTTGCTACCTCTTTGGAAAACCATAATGGTCTCCTCTTCCTTTTCCTCTTGCTAACCTGCTTAATGCATAATTTTGTTGTTCTTGTAATCCCCATTTTAAATACTGTCCACTGTTCCTCAACCCTGATTCCTGTCCCATTCCCCTTAATGCCTCTTTCAAGTATCTCCCATTTTCCCAAAGTCTGCCCCTAAAATCCAGGATCGTGTTTTGTGTGGTTTGGTTCTGCTCTTTCTGTGATTTCAAGCCACAATGACTGGTGGTCACTGTTACCCAGGTGCTCCCCACTGTTACCCCCATCACACTGTCCCTGTTTGTGAGCACAAGGTCCAGTATTGCCTTCTGCTGAGTTGGTTCCATGACCAGTTGTGTGAGGAAGGCACCCTGAAGGGAGTCCAGGATAAGCAGCGGGATGTCGTTTATGTAAATGGAGAAGAGCAAGGGGCCAAGTATGGAGCCCTGGGGCACTTCAACATGGATAGATGAGGGATCAGAAGAGGCTGAATTGAAGACAATGGTCTGCTTTCTACCGGACAGATAACTGTCAAACCTGGCTACTACATCAGTAGAGAAACCAAGGAAGTGAAGTTTTGAAAGAAGGAGGGAATGGTTTACCAGGTCAAAAGCTTTTGTTAAACAGGGCCAGTGGCCATACCAGTGAGTGAGTGAGTCCGAGAAGAGGGAATGGGAGGGCGAGAGGGGGCGAGAGGGGGCGAAAGGGCGAGAGGGATAAGGCTGGTGCCAAGAAAGCGAGGCTTGCATGTCCGGTTATAGCTTCAGCTAGGGTAGAGGGCGGAGACTATTTCTTAGGGGTGGTAGCCACAAATAGAGGGTGGTGACCATGTCTTAGGGGAGGCAGTCACAAGCTGAGGTAGAGGGGAGGAATAGCCACATATTCCTTTAAAAGTGTCTTAGCATTGCAGCAACAAGTGTATCTTTGTTAAGGATGTTAAACCACTGTGGAGCCCTGTGCATGAAGGATCTCTGGCCCAATGAGGTCCGGTGCCTGTGGACATGGAAAGTCTGGTATTGAGAACTGCGAATTGACTGGGTGCTGCTATTGGTAGCAAGGAGACTTGCAACACCTGTTGGCATGAGTCCAAGAAGAGCTTTTTTGGCTGTCAGACAGGTCTGGTATTGTATTCTGCTAATGAGAGGAAGCCAACCAGTCTTGGCGTAAAGGTCACAGGTGTGCGTTAGGCGGTCAGCCCCCGTGAGAAGTTTACAGGCCTTGTTAAGTGTCACTGATATCCTTCTAAGTGCAGTGGGGGAGGCCGATCCATAGATGACTAGCCCATAGTCGACAATGGAGGTAACAGAGCTATGGATGGCCAGTCTTAGTATTGTAGATACTTTCTGTGCATTATCATTTCTGCCGAACAATTTTGTCAACTTTGCTGTAACTATCTGCTGGCACACACAGGGCTTCCTTGGAAATGAGCTGTGCTCAGTGGAGCTTATCCTGGTAAAATAAATAACTACAAACTGTTACAATGTAACAAAAATGTGCTTAATGTTTCAGCCTAATATGATGCAATTTCTGGCATAATCATTCTCATCTTTTGTAGGAACTGAATCCATCTTGTTCCTAGATCCTTTTAGTTTCCATTTCCTTAGATATAAGACCATTAAGAGAACCCCTTTTCCATGGAGATAAAAGTAAAAAATTAGTCAATTTTGGCAGAAAAAAGTTTAACTTTTCATATTTACTATGATGTGTGCACTGGAGTCCATTTGTTATAAAAGTGCCACAAAACCAGTAGCCCCCTTCATCAGAAATATAACTTGAACAATGGCAGAGCATGCTATTTTAGGATTTGTTTAGAGTTTGGGAGTTGTGTGGCGTTCCTTTTAGCATGCTGCCTTTGGTCACTTGTGAATTACCTAAGTGGAAGCACTTTACTTTAAAGAAGCCAATTTAGGCAAGACACACTGGGCCAGATATTCAGACTGTGCCAGGCAGTGGCGCAAGTGGGGGCGTAGCACAACTGAGGTGTGCTGGGGCCAGGACAGGGTGATAATCAAAGGTGATGCGCAAAGGCACATCTCCCTTGAATATCACACAGAATGCGCCTGGTGCACAGACAATGTGCCGATGCATTCCCCAGACAGGGTAGACCAGGAATGCTCCAGCACAAATGCAGTTGTGCTGTGTGCATCACCCATGATATGCAGAGTTGAGCATGCACATGGGGCCATAATATATGCATAGTGCAAATGGGGCCATTAGCGTGCCATTATGGCTCCATTTGCATGCGTTGCACAGGGCTGCCCAGCAAAATGTGCCTGGTGCCTTGTGCAGCTGCTGTTGTCCTGTTCAGAATCTCTGGTAATCTAGTGGACCCCCACTCCCCTATGCCCGATCGCGGGCATCAATCACGTACAATACAGTACCTGTTGGTCTAGTGGTTCCCCCCTCCCCCCATTTCACCCACTCGGGGCAAAAACATGTAACAAAATGTTGTAATACAGGGGGCTTTGCTCTCCACCCCCTTACTATGGATTCTAACTCTGGGGGGGACACAACTCGGGGAAGAGGGCAAATCCGAGTTGCCCTACATGTTGGTGCCATTGCCCTTTTGACAGGCTACCATTTGTTTGTTGCAGAAGTGCCACAAAACCAGTATCACCCCCATCAGAAATGTTATTTGAACTTTGTGAATAAAACAAGGATAGAGAGTGCTATTTTTGGATTTTTTCCCCCTAGACTTTGGACTCTTTTTTTTATTTAGTTGGTACACTGCACCAAGAATCCATGCATATCCTTTAAATAGGGCCTCTGTAGTTCTAGAATATCCTATTAATAGTGATACCTGTTTTCTGAGTGTTTTCTGTTTCATAAAATGGGTCAAGTCCTTCTCAGTCTCGTATTAGTCAGCCTTTTTATTGATCTGAACTCAGAAGGTGTAGGAGGGGAACGCTTACATCTTGCTGCCTGTCATTCTGGCAGTCCATCAGGAAGGCCAATCACTCAACGCCAGCTTCAGATCAGGGCAAGATGAGGCACTGGCTCTGGTGAAAATCTGCAGTTCTCCACCATTGACACATATTTGTCAGTGTAGTCCACATTGGAATACTTGCTATATGCCCTTAACAAGGCCTTTGTGCTCTGCCCCAGTATTTCTTTTCATGATGCTGTTACTGCCCTTACTTAGTTGATATTAATAAATATTAAAGTCTATATTATGAGCACAATACAATAATCCAGTGCAAGTCTGATGCCAATTTAATGGCACTTTTTACGTAACTGAAGGAACTCAACCCTGACTTGTTTCTAGTACTTTACCCACTGTATTACATGCCCTATGATGTCTTATGGATTTATCCTCTCCAGCTTTCATGCTCCACTTGGTCGTCATTTCAGCTGCCCCCCCCCCCCCACACACACACATATGACAGACAGCCTCTTGTGGTGCCCACTTATGATAGCACTCTGACTAGAGATAACCAGTGAATTAAATGCACTTACCACCCATCAGGCAGGAATTTAGGGGCTGGAGATCAGAGGCCTGTCTTCAGTCATGCAGCTGGAATCATTTTTATTCTCTGTGTTTTTCAGTGGTGGGAGAAGGTAGGGGGTCTGATTATTTTACAGGATGTTTATGCTAGATTGTGGAACAATTTTATTACATCAGATGAATCTGCTCTGTTAAGATTATCTAGGATCCAGTTACAGCCAAATAATCTAACTTTCCAAAGATGCTGATCAAATCAGATTTTGCAGCTGGCCTGGTGACACAGAGGGTTGAGGCACTGAATGCCACACCTCACGGCATGCTGCCAACCCAGGTTCGGGAATGAGCCAGGGTCATCAGAGATTGGTGGGGCAGAGGGAGAGGATGTGAGCCAGGTTACCAGCTGGCAGCTCACAACCTCAGGAGGGATGGTGCTGCTCTGAGAAGTGCTGGCACTAGGCTGAGGGATGGTGGAAAAGACCCAGCACTGGAGCTGCAGTGTGCATGTGTGCCTCCACGTGCATGTGCCACCACTTCTGAGGGTCTTGGGAATTAGGTCACAGGGAGATAATGGAGTAAAAACGGGGGCTATCCAGGATGAAGCCTCCGGGCCTGGCTCAGAGGATCCACCAGGGCATGCAGTGGTGCCACAAGACCCTGAAAGACTCCGGGTTCAGATAGGGTGGCAGACAATAAGGGAGACCTGCTGTAGGAGGATACACAAAGTTGTAAAAAAAAAATCAGATTTTGCACTATCCAATGATTTCTAATCCTTATACATGTCCATTGTACCATCCTTATTTAGGGATACAACAGTTGCTGAGAAACATGATCACTGAGCAGAAATGTACTGCATAACCACTGTTAGTGGGGAAGTGATTTAGATATACTAAGGTCTCCATTCACTCTTACTTCTTAATCATATGTACATGCATATGGAGGTTGGACCTGACTAGGCCACCATGGGATGCCTTCTTTGTGAGCACTCACAGACTACCCACTAGGACTCAAGCTCATCACCACCAGAACACACCTACAGTCTATGGCAGCAAGGGTTCAGGGACTGAACCCAGCCAGGCTGTTAGCAATGGCATGGGCTGGCCTACATAGTAAGAGCTTGTTATCACCAAATTATAGTATAACCTTCCAAAAAGGAAAAAAAAGCTCAGAATGACTGTGCTTAGAAAGAGTACAAATAATTCCCTATAGGACTGGTATACAGGCTTATCGCACACTGGTGGCCTGCAGAGCCCTGCACATTCCCCACCAAATCATTGCACACATACACAGCTCCTTAAAGAGGGTGGAGGTGGCCAGGGGGGCAGAGCAGTGCCAGATAGAAAGCATCCAGTCAGAAGTATAGTCTTGTCATAGAGGGGATCCCCTACAATGCACCTGCAAGAGATCATGAGGTATGACAATCCACAGACAGTATCATTCTATACCCACCAGAGAATAGGATTAAAAAAACTGAGTTGGGACACGCTGTACCAATTCCACCCAGTTCTCAATGGGCCAGCATTTCTTGAGACACTCCTGATTTCAACAAATGCTGCGGTGGAGGGGGAAAGTTAATGCATGAGAATTTAAAACAGGGTCCCCCCCACCATAAGAGAATACCCCCCAAACACACACACATCTGCCTAAAGTAACATTTGTACATTTCATAAACTGTGGCCATACAAATGACATGCCTCCAAACCAGCCAGAATGATCAGAATTGTATGCGGGGTAGCTTATAAAGACACAAGGGGGATTCATTAATGTTATAGAAACTCCTCTGCACCCTCCCCTCCTGCTGTATGACTGCTATTATAAACTACTGTAGTCTACACTTTGCATAAACAAGATTCATAGACTTGGTGAATAGGGTCCCTAATGACAATGTTGCTAATGATACATGCAATTCAACCTTTTACTTTGTGTTCAAGCTATTAATTTTGTGTGTGGTGTATTATCGCATATTGGAGACAATGACTGCAAAAAAAGTACAGAGAAACTACTGAATGTACTGTACAATGTATGTAGTAGTAACTAGATCTATTATGAAACTATTGAATATACTGTACAATGTATGTAGTAGTAATAAATAGATCTAGTATGAAAGTACTGAATATACTGTACAATGTATGTAGTAGTAGCAGTAACTAGATCTATTGTGAAAGTACCTAATATACTGTACAATGTATGCAGTAGTAATAAATAGATCTATTATGAAAGTACTGAATATACTGTACAATGTATGTAGTAGTAGTAAATAGATCTATTATGAAAGTACTGAATATACTGTACAATGTATGTTGTAAATAGATCTATTATGAAAGTACTGAATATACTGTACAATGTATGTAGTAGTAGTAGTAAATAGATCTATTATGAAAGTACTGAATATACTGTACAATGTATGTAGTAGTAGTAGTAAATAGATCTATTATGGAACTACTGAATATACTGTACAATGTATGTTGTAGTAAATAGATCTATTATGAAAGTACTGAATATACTGCATAATGTATGTAACAGTAGTAAATAGATCTATTATGAAAGTACTGAATATACTGTACAATGTATGTAGTAGTAGTAAACAGATCTATTATGAAAGTACTGAATATACTGTATAATGTATAGTAGTAGTAAATAGATCTATTATGGAACTACTGAATATACTATACAATGTATGTTGTAGTGAATAGATCTATTATGAAAGTACTGAATATACTGCACAACGTATGTAATAGTAGTAAATAGATCTATTATGAAAGTACTGAATACACTATACAATGTATGTAGTAGTAAATAGAGCTATTATGAAAGTACTGAATATACTGTACAATGTATGGAGTAGTAGTAGTAACTAGATCTATTGTGAAAATACTGAATATACTGTGCAATGTATGTAGTAGAAGTAAATACATCTATGAAAGTACTGAATATACTGTATAATGTACTGTATGTAGCAATAAATATATTTATTATGAAAGTACCTAACATATTGTACAATGTATGTAGTAGTAATAAATAGATGTAGTAGTAAATAGATCTATTATGAAAGTACTGAATATACTGTACAATGTATGTAGTAGTAAATAGATCTATTATGGAACTACTGAATATACTGTAGAATGTATGTAGTAGTAGTAGTAAATAGAGCTATTATGAAAGTACTAGTAGTAGTAGTAAATAGATTACGAAAGTGCTGAATATACTGTACAATGTATGTAGTAGTAGTAAAAAGATCTATTATGAAAGTACCAAAAACACTATACAATGTATGTAGTAGTAAATAAATCAATTATGAAAGAATTGAATATACTGTACAATTATTGTAGTAATAAATAGATCTTTTGTGAAAGTACTGAATATACAGTGCAATGTATGTAGTAGTAGTAAATCTATTATGAAAGTACTGAATATACTGTACAATGTATGTAGTAGTAAATAGATCTATTATGAATGTACTGAATATACTGTACAATGTGTGTAGTAATAAATAGATATATTATGAAAGTATTGAATATACTGTACAAAGTATGTAGTGGTAGTAGTAACTAGATCTATTATGAAAGTACCTAATATACTGTACAATGTATGCAGAAGTAATAAATCTATTATGAATGTACTGAATATACTGAACAATGTATGTAGTAGTAAATAGATCTATTATGATAGTACTAAATATACTGTACAATGTATCTAGTAGTAGTAAATAGATCTATTATGAAAGTACTGAATATACTGTACAATGTACGTAGTAGTAGTAAATAGATCTATTATGAAAGTACTGAATATACTGTACAATTTATGCAGTAGTAGTAACTAGATCTGTTATGAAAGCACTGAATATACTGTACAATGTATGTAGTAGTAGTAAATATATCTATTATGAAAGTACTGAATATACTGTACAATGTATGTAGTAGTAGTAAATAGATCTATTATGAAAGTACCGAATACACTATACAATGTATGTAGTAGTAAATAGATCTATTATGAAAGTACTGAATATACTGTACAATGTATGTAGTAGTAGTAACTAGATCTGTTATGAAAGCACTGAATATACTGTACAATGTATGTAGTAGTAGTAAATATATCTATTATGAAAGTACTGAATATACTGTACAATGTATGTAGTAGTAGTAAATAGATCTATTATGAAAGTACCGAATACACTATACAATGTATGTAGTAGTAAATAGATCTATTATGAAAGTACTGAATATACTGTACAATTTATGCAGTAGTAGTAACTAGATCTGTTATGAAAGCACTGAATATACTGTACAATGTATGTAGTAGTAGTAAATATATCTATTATGAAAGTACTGAATATACTGTACAATGTATGTAGTAGTAAATAGATCTATTATGAAAGTACTGAATATACTGTACAATGTATGTAGTAGTAGTAACTAGATCTATTATGAAAGTACCGAATACACTATACAATGTATGTAATAGTAAATAGATCTATTATGAAAGTACTGAATATACTGTACAATTTATGCAGTAGTAGTAACTAGATCTGTTATGAAAGCACTGAATATACTGTACAATGTATGTAGTAAGTAAATGTATTCTGAAACTACAGAATATGCAGTACTGTACACTGTATGTAGTAGTAGTAGTAAATACATCTGTTATGAAAGTACTGAATATACTGTACAACATATGTAGTAGTAGTAAATATATCTATTATGAAAGTACTGAATATACTGTACAATGTATGTACTAGTAGTAAATAGATCTATTATGAAAGTACCGAATACACTGTACATTGTATGTAGTAGTATATAGATCTATTATGAAAGTACTGAATATACTGTACAATTTATGCAGTAGTAGTAACTAGATCTGTTATGAAAGCACTGAATGTACTGTACAACATATGTAGTAGTAAGTAAATGTATTCTGAGACTACTGAATATACAGTACTGTACAATGTACAGCATGTAGTAGTAAATACATCTGTTATGAAAGTACTGAATATACTGTACAATGTTTTTAGTAGTAAATTGATTTATTATGGAATTACTGAATATACTGTACAATGCATGTACTAGTAAATAGATCTGTTATGAAAGTACTGAATATACTGTACAATAGGTGTAGTAGTAGTAAATAGATCTAGTATAGGGCTACTGAATATACTGTACAATGTATGTAGTAGTAGTAAATAGATATATTACAAAAGTACTGAATATGCTATACAATGTATGTAGTAGTAGTAGTAGTAGTAAATAGACCTATTAGGGAAGTACTGAATATACTGTACAATGTACGTAGTAGTAGTAGTAAACGGATATATTATGAAAGTACTGAATATACTGTACAATGTATGTAGTAGTAAATAGATCTGTTCTGGAACTACTGAATTTACTGTACAATGTACGGCTCTAATGATGCTGTCTACTGTTCTTTTTTACTCTGATATGCATGTGATTTGCTTGTTTGTTCAGGAATGATCTATTATGTGACTTTGATTAAAAGTCACTCATGCATTGTAATTTATTCATTGTCACTGTCCTTGCCATTGTATGACTACATCTAATTATCTTTATAGGTACATGTGTATATGTGTGTGTGTGTGTGTGTGTGTGTGTATAAATATATATATATATATATATATATATATATATATATATATATATTATAGTATAGTGGCGTGGTCATGCCACTATAGTTAGGGTTGAGCGGTCAGTTACATACTAAAGTCAAATGTTTGGGCGTTAATAACTTTGGACCCATTCTATGGATTTGCCTGAAATTTAGTACATACATTATGGGAATGGTAGATCTCTTGATTTTTTTTTTTGTGTTTCGGTTGGAGTGCCGGTATTTGTGTATGAGAGCACTGAAAAATGCAAAATTATCCATTTTTGGAGGCACATTTTGGCATTCTTAATGTGGTCCTGCACGACCGTCATGTGGTGTACCATTCTGCAAGATGGCTTGTTTGAAAGAGCTTTGGTGGCCGAACATGTCGCTTTTTGTTTGGTGAAAATATATTAAGGCATTCAAAAGTTATGGCACTTTCAAGTTCCCATTATAAGTCAATGGGAAAATTTATAGGTATATCTTGCGATCAAAGAATGGGGTTCTGGCCATCTCGTCCCGCCTGGCGGTCAAAGAATTTGTGGTCTCGTGGTTCAAGAATCTTTGTTCCCAAGGAATTTCAAAAATTCTTTGACCGCGAGGTCCGCCATCTTGTTTTCAGTTTTCCGATCGCACAAACACAAATATCCCGGCTCAGGGGTCACTTCTGAAGTAAAACTTGAATGGGTTTTACTCAGGAGACCCCGGTCTATCGAGCCATGACTTTGGTTCCATCCAAATCAGTCTAAAAATAGAGTTTCCAGCTTTTAAATTCTTTGTTCGCGACTCGCTAATGATCTTTGATTGTGAGCCGGCAAATTCTTTGATCACGAGAACCTTTGATCGCGATCGTGCATCGCGAGCAAGGGATGAGATGGACAGATTTTAAAATCAATTTCTGTAGCCAAGGGGTGCCCTATTAAGTAAAATAAGGGTGGGTTTTGTTCAGCTGGCTTCCCTCTTCCACATCTGAATACAAAAAGTGTAGTTTTTATTATCCCTAGTAGTCTATCGGCCCCCTCCCCATCTTGTCAATGTACATAATGATTTATGTTATCCCTGGTAGTCTAGTGGCCCCCAAGAATGAGTATTGTATTAATATCTTTCTTTATTATCCATGGTAGTCTAGTGGCCCCCCATCTGTCTTTATGTTATTTTTATAATTATATCCCCGGTGGAGTTCAGCGCCCTCCCACTGCGATCTGTAGCCTTTATATACTCCACCTGTCTCGGTATTTCCAGGTTTCTCACGGCTTCTCCTCAGCTGAGCTGCAGCCAGCTCACTCACCTCCATGGATAGTTATCGACTGTTATATTAGATGAATTGAAAGAGGCTTGAAGTTATTTCCAGCGCCTCTTTAAATTGCCACTGGTAATACACACAGTCGACAGCTGGCCGTGGAGGTGAGAGGTGGGCTGTGCCAGTTGCCGGCTGGGGAAGGGTGTGGGGCTGGGTGGGGGCCACTAGATTACCAGGTATTGCTAAATTGAAATAAATTTTATATAATGGTGGTGACCACTAGACCACCAGGATAGGAATATTAATTATTAAGAACTACAGATCGTGGGGAGGGGGTACTAGACTACTAGGGACATAATTACAAAAATATGCATAAAGACACATGGGGGGGCCACTAGACTACCACGGATAATAAAGAAAGATATTAATATGATACTCATTTGGGGTGGCACTAGACTACCAGGGATAACATAAATGATTATGTACATTGCCATGATGGGAAGGGGGCCACTAGATTACCAGGGATAATAAAAACTACACTTTTTTTTATTCAGATGTGGAAGAGGGAAGCCCCTTGAGCAAAACCCATCCTTATTTTACTTAATAGGTCACCCCAGGGATACAGAAATCGATTTTAAAATCTGGCTATCTCGTCCCTCGCTCTTTGTCCACGAGCGAGCAATTTCTTTGACCGCCAGCATTCAAATTCTTTGATCGCAAGATTCTTTGATCGTGATCATGCATTGTGAGTGAGGGACGAGATGGCCAGATAAAAAAATTTAATTTTCTCAGATCAGGGGTGTCCTAGCAAGACAAATGAGGGTGGATTTTACTCAAGGGGCTTCATTCTGATGAACCATGATGGTGGATTACCGCAATTGTGTAAATTTTGTTAATTACACTAGTTTTTATTCTTTGGTCGTGACCATGCAAATTCTTTGATCGTGAGCCCACAAATTCTTTGATCGTGATTGTGCATCGTGAGGGTAGGATGAGATGGCCAGATTAAAAAATAAATTTTCTCCACCCAGGGGTGTGCATGGAAGTCAAATGAGGGTGGGTTTTGCTCAGGGGGCTTCGTTCAGTCGAACCATGTCGGTGATTTACCACAATTCTTTCAATTTTGTAAATTATTAAAGTTTTTATTCTTTGTTTGTGAGACTGCAAATTCTTTGATTGTGAGCCTGCAAATTCTTTGATCCTGAGATTCTTTGATCATGAGGACAGGACAAGAATGGAACAGATATGGAAATGTTTACCAAACTTTAAGATTTAATAACTTGGAAATGGTTTGCTCTATTTACTTGAAATTTGAAGGGTGTTTACAGCATGTCCTGCAGATGTGAATTGTGGTGTTTACGTGTTGGAGAACATTTCTTTTTGTGGAGATATTGTGTGACGCACTTTACATTACGTATTGCGGACAGTGTTTTGCTTGTGGTGGTGGCTTGAAATTGATAGGATACCTAGCCTTAGTGTCATGGATGCAGTTTTCAGTTGTGTATGTTAAATGTCAACAGGTGTGGAACTGTGCCACTCTGACAAATGAAAATTACTAATTCTGAAATGTCATATCTTGGACATGGTTTGGTCTTGTTGCTTGAAATTTGGAGGGTGTTGACTGCATGTCCTGTAGATGTTAACAGAGGTGTTTACATGTCAGACAATATATTTTTTGCGGACATATTGTGTGGCGCAGTTAACATTTTGTGGACAGTGTTTTCTATTGTTCTACTAGATTAACATTTGTTTGGTGGCTGGCTTTGCTGTTGTGAATGTACTTTTTAGTCATTGGGTGTGTAATGTGGCCTGACACTTTCAAGTTGGTGGCTCCCACCAACTTGCGCAACTTTCTACTTTTCTATTCTTTCTTAAAAAGTAAGGAAATTCTATGCAAAAAAACTTAATTAATGCATCAGTTAAGGTTCTTCTACAGCAAAAAAAGTGAGTAAATTCGATTTTAGGGTTCCCACCCCTTGCACCCCACCCCAGCCTGCCCCCACCAACAGGCATTCAGGTGTGTGTTGGGGTCCTTGGTCCTAACCCTCACCCCATTCTCCTACACTGCACCACCTCAGCTTGTTTACACATAGGATGGGGTGAGAGTTAGGGCCAAGGACCCCAACGCACACCCCGCTGCCTGTTGGTGGGGTGCAATGGGTGGGAACCCTAAAATTGAATTTCCTCGCTTTATTCACTGTAGAAGAACCCTAACTGATGCATTAACAAAGTTGTTTGCATAGAAAATATACATATACAGTGTGTGTGTGTGTGTGTGTGTGTGTATGTATATATGTATATATATATATATATATATATATATATATATATTCTGCTTACTGTAGACTATCTATGTTCACCTAGTTCCTGTGACTCTCTACTTTGCCCTACTTGTTGTTATGTTCCCTGTTTGAACCTGTATTTTCATTGTACTCTCCCAGGTCATACATGAAAATAGGCATATAATTTTGTCTAGTGTACCTACCTGGTCAACAATAGCTAAATAAATAAAATAAATGAAGTAGAAGTAAACAGATCTATTATGGAACTACTGAATATACTGTACAATGTATGTAATAGTAAATGGATCTATTATGAAACTACTGAATATAGTGTGGAATGTATGTACTGGTAAATAGATCTAGTATGGAACTATTGAATATACTGTACAATGTATGTAGTAGTAGTAAATAGATGTATTCTAAAACTACTGAATATACTGTACAATGTATGTAGTAGTAAATAAATCTGCTATGAAACTACTGAATATACTGTACAATGAATGTAGTAGTAGTAAATAGATTTGTTATGACACTACTGAATATACTGTATATGTATGTAGTAATAGTAAATAGATCAATTATGAAAGTACAGAATATACTGTTCAATGTATGTAGTAGTAATAGTAGTAGTAAACAGATTAATTCTGAAACTACTGAATATACTGTACAGTGTATGTAGTATTAGTAGTAAATAGATCAATTATGAAAGTACTGAATATACTGTACAATGTATGTAGTAGTAGTAGTAAATAGATCTATTATGAAAGTACTGAATATACTGTACAATGTATGTAGTAGTAGTAGTAAATAGATTTAGTCTGAAGAATTCAGAAAAGGAAAAACCTGATTGAGTGGAAGCCTATTTTCTATGGGGTCCCAGCTATTCATACTCACAATGTACAACATTAAAATATAGAAAAATGTACATAATATAATGGGCAGGAGGAAATATGTATATCTCAAATATGATGAAGATTTTATGCATAAATTTTATGATATACACTACATAAATTCAATACTGCACTATGATACTGTGCAAAATTAGCTTTAATTAATTTTTTCCTAAGTCTAGTTACTATCTGCAAGTTATCAGTCTTGAAAAACACAACATGACCTGATTTTGTGCCGTTTGTATAAACCATGTTTTTATGGATCCTCAAGATAATATTGATCAAACTACAGTTCTTAAGTTGTAGGGAAAACTGTTCCAAAGTCTGAGACCTAAAGAGGAGAGAGCTGAATAACCCTTTGAATTTTTACAAACAGAGACCCAGAGTTCAATAGTTTGAGGCTCTTAACCCTTTCTTGTAGTTCTAAGTTTTAAGAACTCAAAAATATAGCTAGGTACCTTCCACAAAACACAGTTGTGTACCAGGTGTATCAAATGGAGATGTCTTCAGTCTTCAGTCTTCTAGGCACAACCAACCCATATCTCTAGAAAGCAGACAATGTGTTCAATCCCTGTGGGTAAACTTGTTGTAAATTACATCCAGCTTTGCCAGTTTCTCCAGAGGCCCCCATTCTCCCTGTCTCTGTTTTCAAAAAATGGGACAATAATAGCATTCACTATCTATGCAAAACCCCAGCTTTACATTTAGTTTTTTATTAATATATTTATATGGACATCCCACTTATTTTGAGAGTCGAGCCAGACTCCCAAGATATTTGTATGATTCCACTAATTGAAGACTTTATCCCGCTGTTGTTTGAATAACCTGGTCTCTCTGGTGCAGTGCTGTGCTCTGTTTACCTCAAAGAGCATGATCTGTGATTTCCTTGCACTTTAACCAGCCTGAGGGAGCAGAGATAGCTCTGCAATCCATCAAAATAATTTCCAGTTTTGTTTGAATTTAATTAATTGATGTCCCTTCTATGTAAAGTCATCAGCAGTGACTCCCTAAAACAATCAATCCAGGGTAACAAAGCCTACAGTAGGGCAAACAGTATGCTGAGGTGTACAGGAAGGGGTATTGACAGCAGAAAGAATTAGGTGTTACTACCTCTCTATAGATCACTGGTGAGGACTCACCTGGAGTACTGTGCCCAGTTTTAGAGCTCTCACCAAAGGAATGATAAGGACAAGCTTGTGACAGTGCAAGTAGGATGACCAAAATGATTCAAGGCAGCGGGGAAGATCCTACAAGGATCAGCTCAAGGCAGTGAACAGGTAAATGCTGAAGGCCAGATGACAGAGTTGAGATCAATAGAGATCTTCAAGTTCCTGAAAGGAATGAACAAGATAAACTGTGAGGAGCTATTTAGCGTAAGTAGCAGATCAAGAGGACAGGGGCATGAGTGGAAACTGATGGGGGGGAGGGATTCAAGAGGGAAGTGAGAACATTTTATTTTACAGAAAGGATGTTGGAGCCGTGGGACAATCTGCCTGCTCTTGTGGTGGGTTCCAACATATCAATGGTTTCAAACACAGCTGGAACAGAGTGAGGGGCTTAGTGGTTGCTCAGGGTGATAGCTGTAGGGTGGGGAGTATGGGGGTGGATAGTGTGGGTTAGAACCCTGTATAGTCTATAAGATCCTGTGTCTGTTAGGGATTATGGGCAGACTGGATGGACCCGTGTTTTTTTTTTTCCTGGCATCAGTGTCTATGTTTGTATGTACAACTTGGTGTTATCTGCATACAGACAGTGCTGGACTCACTGAAGAAGTGGACTAACATAATTTACTGTATATACAGATTAAATAGCACCGGTCACAACACAGAACCTTGTGGCACTCCTTATTTAATATCCCTGTACTGGGATTTGAATTTATTCGAGTAAACAATCTCCTCTCAACTAGTTATGTAGCTGCTGAACCAGTCCAGAACAGCCTAGTTCAAACTTAGCTGCCTGAACTTATCAAGAAGTATAGAGTGGTTAGGTGTGTCAAATGCTTTTGAGAGATCTATAAATACAGCCCCTACAAAGAGATTCCAGTTCAGTGCCTGTTGTATATCTTTGGTGACCTTGATAAGGCCCATAGAAGTGCAGTGTGTTTGGCTGGAAAGCCAGATTGATAAGTAATGCAAAGTGTCAATGAATTCCATGTACAGTATGTTGGAATGCATTAACTGTTGTTTTCTTCTTTTTTTTTTATATTAAGATTGTGTTGGAGAGTGGGATAATGTGACCTGTTGGTTATCTGCTTCCGTGAACCAGACCATCTCTGTGAAATGTCCTCGATTTATCTCCGTACTCACTGGAGTAGAAGGTAAAAAAAAAAAAAAGTAAAATAAATTGCAGTGTGTAAAGCTACAATTAAAAGAGTCGGTACTACAGTTAATGGAGAAACTGACAATGGAGGCGAGTAGCAAATATGTATATACTGTATTTGACAGCACAAAAGCTATTCAATAACATTCAAAGGGCTGTTCAGATTCTGCATTTACAGTGTATTTACTCAGAATAGCCCAAACTGAGTGACTTCAATCAACTGACATATGACATTACTCTTCACCAACAGGTACCTTGAAGTGTGTTATTGTGATAGCAAAATGGATACAAGATTTTTGTTGAGGTGGATAAACATAAATAAACTGTTTTAAATGACTGTGTTTTAAATATTCATCCACCTAAAATATAGTTTGAGAGAAGTTATATTTTTTTAACACCTAATCTACAGCCATCCAGTTGAAACACTGGTAGTGCCATCACTCGTGCCCCCAGGAACCTGGGATCAGGAATGAACCCTGGTCATTGAAGGCCAGCTGGGGGAAGGAGAGCAGTGGAATGATTTGCCCACCACCCATTTTAAGAAACACATCCCAAAGATAAATTGGTACACATGCATAAAACTGACAGCATTGCAGGGCTGGCAGTATAGCCTAAAGGTTAGAGTAATGAGTTGTGAAAGAGCTTGGTATATCCAGCAGACCGATCTGGATTTGATTCTCACAACCTCCACTTGCATACTGTGTGACTCTGAGCAAGTCTCTTAACCTCCCAGTGCTCCCGGGTCACCCCTGGAAACAGGCACCTGTGCCTAGCGGACCTTACCCATTCAACAAAGAATAAAATAAAAATAAAATAGCTATGGTACATTCACTAACAGAGTGAATGCAGTAGGCATAGGGACAGAAAATAGATTCAAATACTGCATGTACAACACAGGGAGGAACAGTGCTAGGAGTGCTAGGAGATGCTCACTTTGGAGCTAGGATTGTTCTGTGCAGAAGATCATGGCACTGCTTGCAGAATTGTAGACAGTAAAGATGGAAGAGAGGAAAGTAGGGACGAGCACAAATCACCCCGGAAACCGAGCTGCTTCAAACTCACTTGGCTCGGTTTCTTTAAAGGGACACCATCAACGATCAACCCTTTTTGCATCATATTATTTCTAGTTGAAAACTCACATTTTATGATTGCTTACCTTCTCTAAAGTGCATTGAAGTTGTTGATTCTTTGATCTGCTTCCTCTCTTAGTAGAATTGAAATGCATGGGAATAGTGTAATTATACCCAACCTTGTTTTGCTTCAAATCCTTGATCTACTCTTATTGCATATACCTTGAACATCAGGAACACCCCCAGACAGTGAAACCACTAATAATACAATAGTCCCCTCTCCTCCCACAACATCATGAGTGACTAGATTGTGTTAGGGGCATTCTGAAGTCCAGGAAAGATGCAGTGGAAGTCAATCAAAGAATGTAAACAAACACATTTTTGTGTGGTAACACCAGTATAGCGGTAGTCTGTTTTTCACTTTTACAAAGAAGAAATCAAAATCAAACTACCAGCTACACCCCCAATCTCTACAGAGTGTGTGCAAGCATAGCATGTGTTTTTAAACTACTGACACTTTGAGGCCTATGGGGGTTGACAGTGTCACTTTAAATCCTGAGCTGAACACTGCTGGTTCAGCTCAGATTTCTTATTTTTTAACATCCTTTTGGTTTTTTATCTTTCCCAGCCTCTGCCTGTCTGACAGTCATATGACTGGCTTTCTGAGACTGTAGGGAGAGATGAAAGGGTGCCCAAGCTAGCAGCTATGGTCCCAATACCCAGGTTTGATATTTGCAAAGCAGGGTATAAATGAAGACTGCATTGCAGCTTGGTGTTATTCTGGAATATGTCCTGTGGAGTGGAGCAGTGCAGTGTGGTGGGACAGCCAGTGTGGGCCTAGCACCAGAGGGATAGTGACCACAGGGTGGAAATTTTGGAAAAGCAACTGAGGTTGAGGGAACTTGAGGGACATGACATTGAAGAAAATCAATAAAAAAAAAAAAAAGATTAAGTAGAGCAGACAGAAAGGAAAAGTGAAAATGGGGGTGGGGGAGGCAGCGTGCACGACTAGTGATTGTTGGAGTGCGGGTTAGGGCACAGAGGTGTGTGTGTGCTGAAGTGGGTGGACTGGGAAAGACACAAAACTAATCCAAAAAAGAAAAATTAAAAATATGGAAAGAAAAAATGTTTGTCAATGACTAGTGAGCCTGCTTGCAATGCTGGCAACCCATGTTCAGGAGCAAGCCGGGCACATCAGAAAGTCAGCTGGCAGGAGGTAGGATGGACATCCACAGGAATACTTGCAACTCCCAGTGGAGGCTGGGAGTACAGTGCCAGCCTGGGACCATGCAGTTTGGAGGAGAAGTTGACAGGCTTCTGTAATGCATGTGCAGGAGCGTGCATGCCCCATGGTGACATCATTGCATATCCACCTCTCCAAGTGCACCTTAAGAAGAAAACCCTGAAGCAGCTGCACAATGACACAAGAGCCCTTGCAAGTGCCACCTCCAGCCTGCTCTGCAGTATGCTGGTGGACTGGATTAGCATTTCGGTCATCCCCCTTGGGGTTGTGGGGAAAGCCACGGTCTCCTGGACTCCCGTGGTAAGGGTGGGGCGGTAGCATTGGTTAGGGGGTGGGGTGTTAGGGTTTGAACTCTAACACCACATTTCCATACTTTTGACACTTTAATATGAACCATAACTGATGCATTAACAAAGTTTTTTGCAATGAATATATATATATATATATATATATATTTTTTTCTGGCTGGGCTCCGTATCTGCCAGCCCATCAGTCTAAGCACCCTCTGCCCTGAACTCCAATCCCAAGACTAATCCTGCTGCTGAACAGCCCCAGCTTATCCCCAAGAGGCAGAGATGCTGGGGGGAATGTCCTTCCCCCTAGGGAAGACTAGCGGGTAGCATGGGAGTGAGAGTCTGAGAGGCGATGCAGGGTCCACTTCGTGGAGGTGGACGTTATCCTGCAGAGGTGGAACCTCTGTTTTTTCTGCATTTTTCTCCCTGGGTGGCATGTCATGCAATGATGTTATGGCAACACACCAAACGTCTGACACACCTCCCTACAGTTCCGGCTGCCGAACTCCTAGCTGCCGCATTGCGTCACCCAAGCACCAGTGACTTCTCAGCCTCCCTCCAGTGGAGGACAGCAATCCATAGGATGCTCAATCTTCTTCCCCCTGGCTGACACTCTGACTACTCAACCTCATTCCTGAACCCGGATCATCAGTGTCACAAGCGGTAATGCTACCACTGTGGCCATGGGCTGGTGATTCATTTACATTTTAAATCCTGATGAAACTAAGAGGATACAGAAGAGGAACTCATTGTGCATGCCTACAAACTACACAGGGAAAAATAATAAAAGGCTAAGGGGAATTCCCTTTAAGGACGATAAAACGTCACAGAAAAGTCTGAACTTTGAAAATTACTGAACAATTGATTGTCAAACAAAACCGTCAGATGGTTTTTTTGGTGCAGAATTAGCCACTGATGACCAAATTAAATCACAAATTTTAGTGAGAAAAAAAAATGTGACCTACTGGGAACTGAGCCCAGGTCCACGGAATATGTGCCAGTGCCCTAACCACTGAGTTACAGGCTCACATGGTTGGACCTGAGGTTCCCGGTCACGGGAAAAAAAAAAGTGTATCTAAAAGACAAAAAACCTCAGCACAAGATCATTGAACAAGGGCTACCCTGGAAGGGAATTGGCAAAAATGTCAAGTTAAAAGAAAAAAATCCACAATCACACGGACCCCAATAATGCAACGTATCATAGGAAGTGTATGCAAATCACAATAAAAGAATTGGCTGATTTTGCTTTAGCAGCAGTGTATTGTGCCAAATGACCTTCCCCACAATATGCAAAGGCTGAAAACAAGCAACACAGACATGTGCCTTCATTATTAGGACTCATCAGTGTACCTCATCTGTAACTCAGCCCAGAGGAAGGGGGGAAACAGCCCTATGATGTTCTTACTGGTTTGGGTCATAGCGAGCCCAAAAATAGGAGAACAATTTAAAAGACAAGGAATCTCTGTAATGCTCTTCCAGTGTAGGTCAAAGCCTCAGTAATGTTCTTCCACAGGCTTTTGCCCTGAAGCTCTTCATCTTTTAGATTGCTGTCCTAGTTTGGGCTCACAATGACCCAACTAATAAGACCATCAATGGGCTGGCTCCCCATTCCCCCAGGCTGAAATGCAGAATAGGCACACTCATGATTGCTAATAAAGATGAACCACATGTCTGTGTCTGCTGTTTTCAGCCTTTGCAGATCGTGAGAGGCCATTCTGCACCACATTATGCTTCTTAAAGAAAAAAAGTCAACTCTTTCATGGTGATTTGCACATGTAACCCGGACACCGTGTCCCAATGGGCTATTATCTGTGCCTGGGTGGCCACTAACCAGGCTGAGGGGCCTGGGACCTTTTTCTGCTGAATGCGATTCTTTCCCAAGATAATAATTAGCGCAGTGCCTCCACCCAGAGTTAAATCACAAGTGGGTCTGATATTTAGCAGTACAACCCCCTGGGATGCTGTACCTACCTGCTACCTACTACTGTCACCCCACACATGGAATCCCATTATTCAAAAAACACATTTTCATACTTGTGAATTATTGACTTGCACTAATTATATGCTCACATGGGGTACAAATAAAATGCTCATGATGCATTTTTGTGAAAAATGGTTAACCAACAATTTATTTACAAGGAGATGGTGAGGAAGGGGAAATTGGAGTTAGAGGTTAAGCAACATTTGCATTTTGCTGATTTGCATCAGAAACAAACATTTCACCTTTAAATTCAAACATATTTCAATGCTTGCACCCACCAACCCTCTGATGGATATAGATTTGATATTCTAACTACCTGATTGCTTATGTTTTAAAATTACACAAACCCCAACTGGTACCAGTCCCCAGTCCAGATAAGAACCCTGCAGTTCTATCTCTGGGTACCCAGTACTAAATGTTGCAGGCGCAGCAGGTTGGCCAGCATTGGCACACTTAATTCAAAATTAAACTATAACCTTTCTCTGGGTTGCATTAGCTACATTGTTGAACTTGATATTTTAGCCAGGCAGGTAAACCCAAGAACTTTAACAGCCAGAATTAGCTCACCACTGAACTTGGAAAACACTTGATTGCAACTATTTACAGTTTCTTAGGTGTAGGACAATTCGTGCTTTACTCATGGTTGTATAGTAAGTCTTTTGCAAATGCAGCAAAGGCTTGTAGCCGGTAGATTTGAGGTAAACAATCAGTAGAACTTGACTTAGCCGAGGAGCATATCAAGGTCTTGCAGCAGGCCCCCCCCCCCCTTCCAAACAGCAGACTCTTGCAGCTTTCGAAGGCTGGAAACTTTTCGCAGCTCCTCTAGAAGTTGAAAACTCGGGGGGGGGGGGGATTGAGCATCTGGAGGACTACTTTCCTCTCCCAGGGGGAGGATGCCTTGTCATCCTGCCTGCTGATCCCCTCTGGTGGCGGCTGGAGGGCAATACTGGTTGGGAGGCATGCTTTCACATAACCACATCGGTAGGAAGTGGGACAGGAGAAAAAGAAGGAAAAGGAGCATGGCAGGGCTCCATGATGGTCCGCTGCACCCAAGGGCCAACTCCGACTTCTGGATTGGGTCTCCAGGGATGGAGTGCCACCTCCCTGGCCCTGCCACAGTGGGCAATCTGTGGGGAATTGTCAGGGTCACCAAGTGTGGGAGCAGTTGGACCCGAGAGAGAGTCCTCCTCTGGAGGACCGAAGCCCTTGCCAGGGCTTGGAGGGAGAAAAATCTGAATAGAAAAAAGAAGTTGAAAACTCTGGTTAGGCTGAAGTCACAATCTGGAACACAGACCAACACAGGGACCTGTGCTGGCATGCCTCACACCCCCACATCTAGGCATGACCCTTCAAGGGGCGGTGCAATGGCAGTGCATAGCTGGTGGCACTACCAGGCTGATTCCTAATGCTGACCTTCATGACAGTTTCTTTCTCTCTGTCAAGAATTCAGTCACATTTGACTATGTTGGCATTTCAACCACACTGCCAGCATAGCAGCCGCGGCTCTTTCATATTCAGAACACAGTCTCAATAATACTCAGGCACATCAAACTGGCTTCACAGAAGACCATTAAACATGTAAGGAAGGCCCACACCTTCTACTCGAACAGTCCCATGATAATAGACATTAGTTTCCTCACCGTGCAGGTGCTCACTGGAACAGAAGAGGGTCTCTCTTCTCACTTGTAGTATTACCACTGGGGATTAAAGCAAGTCTCCCAAAGAAACTAGGTACGTCTCACATTGTAGCAAATACATTTTACTCCTTAGCTTCTGTCAAAGGGTGTGGGATTTCAAGAACATCAGACACAGGCATACAACTTTTAGGTACATAAAAAATGCCGGCTGCTTGGACTCTTCCCCGACTCGAGAACCGTGAGCCCGGCTGCATCTCTTCAAACCGGGCGGCAAAGCCGTAACGCAATTCCGAGGTATGTCCTCCCAGCCCCTGGTGCTCCATTGGGGGTTTTCGGAAAAAGACGCCAGTTATCCGATTGGTTGTCCTTTACTTCTGTGGCTTGCTGATTGGTGCGCCTTTTTCACGCTGCCTACCGATTGGATCGCCTTCAATCCCTGGTCTACCAAGAAAAGGGCTTTTTGTTGCTCACATGAATATCAGGAGTTTAACATGCCACAAGGATGAACTCAGTGTGTGGATGAAAGAATACAGCCCAGACATCCTCTGCCTCTCAGAAACGTGGCTAAAACCCAGTATACCTGACGCTCTCTGCACAATAGCCAACTATTCCCTGGTACAGAGGGATAGATTGACAACCAAATGTGGTGATGGTGTGGCCATCTATCACAGATCTCATCTCAACCTAACAATTGTCCTCGACCAGGCCTCTTCTGAGCTATGTGAACATCTACATGTCACTGTTATATTAGGTGAAAAGAAGCTCCATATCATTTGTGCCTATAATCCCTCTTCTGGTGGCTTGACTGCATTGCAAGACCTACTCAACACAACTTTTTCAAATATAAATCAAAATGAGGCTATAATTCTTGGAGATATTAACCTAAATTGGCTGGGTCCTGCTCACAGTTCCTTGGTATCAGTGACTAGCACCTATAACCTACATCAGATTGTAACCCCTAGATGGCGCTATCCCAGGGGCTACTACCCCTGCCTGATTTGCCACTAACAGGTTGAGGGGCCTGGATCCAATGGCGAGTGCCTCCACCCAGAGGTCAGGGTTTGCAATAGTTAAACTAACTTGGTCACAGCCCTCTGGGACACTGCAACCCCCCTTTCTTCCCACTAGTGGCCCACACAATATATCAGAATTACCTTCACAGTATACACTTACCCCAGGTCTGGTTCCGCACTGGGACCTCCTGTGAAATGAGATACAGTGCAACAATCACAGTACAGTACTTTAACATAGACAAATACCTCAGGCAGTATAACTTTGCTGAAACAAGCAGCTCTGATTTATTTAGGGGATATAACAAGGACAGGGGAAATCAGGTTAATTAGCTTATCACTCTAATAATCTACCTATGGCTCTGTGCACAGGCCTATCCCTATCAGTTACTGTCCCTGGGTACCCAAGCCCTAGTGGCTAGTCCAAACCGTGGCAGCTGGTAGGGGCCCTTTCACACAGAAAGGAGAATTAAACAGTCAGCAGTACAGTAATTCCATTTGGATTTAAGTGGCAATTCAACAGGGAGCGACCCTGAATTAGTACTCACGACCTCCAAATAAGATAGGGTCCTTCAATGTCAGCAGGGCTCACTTGAGGTACACAAACCTCTTCACACATCCATATAAAAGAAAGCACTGTACCAGGCAGGCTGCATCTGTATTCGATCGCAATTACTGCACAATACCGGAGAACACACAGCAGATTCAGTTCCTGACAGAGCCGGGTGCAATTTTCAGCATAATTCCTCCAGTCTTCTACAGGGTGAGCCTGGTTTCTACTCTTCAGAGATCCTTTGATTCTTTTCACAGGATGGATTCAGTCTAACAAGCTGTTACACAAGCTGCAGACCGGAACTCTGGGCCTTACACACGTTTTGACTAAAACTGCACACTGAAAAGCACAGGGCTCCTTCCTTCTTCACTGCCAAAGCTCAACTGAAACTCCAACCGACAAAACGGGCACTTCCTTTGAGTTCCTCCCAGTTCTTGACTGGATTGGCTGTCACTCACAATAGACTGCTGCTGTTGGTCCAAAAGGTGCTGAAGTCTAAACTACATCTCCCAGAGTCACTGCTCATACAATCCTCTTGTGGCTGGCTCAGATTATGAGTCCAAGTTCTGATTAGTCCAAGGCACCATTTTAGAGCTAGCTTACCCACACTGATTGGTCCAGTTCAGCAGTTCAAAACTAGAATGGGGAACTAGCAGACACAGTTCTGACTGCAAAGAAAGCAGGTTAGACAAACTGTAATTTCATTATTACTCTAAATAATTTCTGGCAAACAGTTACATCTTTCAGATAGGTTCCCTTTGCACTCCTAGTGACTGCAAAAATGAAGTGAATTGGCAGCAGCTCGAGTGGTACTCAGAGAAGCACACAGTCCCCCCCATACAAACTAATTATGTCTGCAAGCAGACAGCTCTTAAAGAGACAGTACCAGAGGTTCTAAAAACACTCACTGATAAATGGCTTAAATGCCAAACACCATTCAGGCTTGGAGCATTCAAGCAAGCTCCTGGAAGTCTTTTGGGAACCCCCATTTGCAGGGGGGTTACAAGATGATTACTGAACCAACTAGGACTCCAAATCCAACCACAACTGATACCCTTATAGACTGGTTACTTACAACCTGGCCTGAGCATGTGATCTCAACTGGTATCCTTGTGGATGCTATAACTGACCATACTCCAATTTTCTGCATGTGGGCCTCAGGAGCCCCGCCATCTCCTCCACCTCATTATGTTACCTTCACAAATTTTGGACAGCTTGATGAAAAGCATTTCTTCAGGACATTTCTTGTGTAGATTGGACTGCAATCTACTGCACACACAGTGTAGAAGAGGCTCTGCATATCTTTCTCAATAAATTTACTGCTATCCAGTCTAGGCATGCCCCTAAGATCACCAGGAGAGTAAGAGGAAAGCCAACTAGGTGGCTACACAAGGACCTCCTGACCGAGCTACATGAAAGGGACAAGCTATGGAAGCGTTTTAAACAAACTGGATGTATGGCTGATTTTAACACTTATAGGGCTTGCAGAAATCTCTGTAAAAGGAAAATAAGGCTACCCAAAAGTAAATACTGTCAGGACCTGCTCGTAAGCTCAGCGTCAGACTCCAGAAAATTTTGGGCCCATATCAAAACCTTTTTGGGATCCTCCCAGTCCCACACCCCAAAGGATATGATACTAAATGGGGCGTACTGTAATGACCCGAAGACTACTGAAAACGCTTTAAACCAGATGTTCTTGGATCTGTCTCTGTAGACTTCTGCTTTCCCACCGCAGACATCTCCCCTCCAGGACAGAGGGCACCTGGCTCATCTACAGCTCCCCAAATATCTCTGCTACTCCTCCTCCTTTCTACTTTAAGGTACTAACTGCACCAGAGGTCTTTAAACTTCTCTTATCCATATCTGACAACACTAGTGTCTGGACGGACCTCCTTGAACCCCACCTACTCAGACTTGCTGCTGCCTACATAGCCTCCCCATTGGCAAAAATATATACATTATCCCTATCTACTGGCACTGTCCCGGTCCTATTGAAAGCGGCTCAAATAACTCCTGTCTTCAAAAAAGGGGACAAAAAAGATATCAACAATTACAGACCTATAGCTACTCTCTCAGTCTTTATTAGAAGTGCAGTGCCCCTCTCATGCTGCACTACAGTGTCAGTACTGGGATATTAACCCAAGTGCCAGATGTGGGAACTGAACCCACAGCCCTCTGATCTCCCAGCCTCAGAGTCCAAACTACTTGAAAAGGCTGTCACTACCCAAACACTTGACTTTCTTTCAAAGTGCGGTATCCTCTCTGATGCTCAACATGGTTTCTGGGAAAACCATAGCACATCTACTGCACTACTAAAATTTACCTCAGATATTCTCTCAAACATTGACTCAGGCAGACTTACTGGTGCTGTTTTCATGGACCTTACCAAGGCCTTTGACCTTGTGGACCACCCCCTACTTCTATCCTGCTTGCACAGCCTGGGCTTCTCCTCTCTAGTTGTACACTGGTTTAGCAGCTATTTATCCGACAGGTCACAAGCAGTTCAATTCAGTCATTTCTGAGGTTGCCTCAGTAAACATGGGTGTACCACAAGGCTCCAACCTGGGTCCTTTCCTCTTCTCTCTCTTTATAAATAATGTCCCCTGTGCACTGAAAAGTTGCTCTTATCTCTTGTACACAGATGATCTCGTTATTTATACTAGTGATGACAAAGTGGAGAATTTAAACTCTGCACTCTCAATTGATTTCAAAAATATACAGAACTGGCAGTACAAACATAAACTGGTCTTAAATACTAAGAAAACTAAGATCACGCTTTCTGGCTCTGCCCCTAAACTTCGTAGGTGCCCCTCCTCCCTTACAGTTCATGACCTAGGTGATACAAAACTTGAAACTGTTTCATCTTAACTATCTTGGCGTCCTGCTCAACCAATCCCTTGATCTCAGCCTGCATATTCAATCCACCTGCAAGACTGTGAATAGCAAACTTGGTGCAGCATACAAGTCTGGTTACTTGCGAATGCCATCTGCTAAACAAGCTGTTGCTAGGGGTATACTGCTACCTTCCCTAACCTACAGTGCCCCCATCCTAGCTGGTGCTCAGAAAACTGCCATTCAGAAATGGGATGTCACTTACAATAACATATGTCTATATGCATCCTCCTCCTCAAGACAAAAGCACCGCTGTCAGCTTTATGATGACCTGGGATGGCTCTTCCCCTTGGCAACAAGGCAATTTTATCTGGGTTCCCTTACTAACTCTGTTGTAAGGCTCAAAACCCCTAAATCGCTGGCGGAGCTTCTAATTCCCCACTCAGTCTCTCACGGACTGAGGTCCGCTGACAAATCTCTATTCCATGTTCCAAAGATGCTCTACCACTAAAGGCACTGGGGCTTTCAAGTATGTGGCTCCCCAGTTCTGGAATACTCTTCCCCCTGAACTCAAATCGGCTGGGTCCCATCGGTATTTTAAGAATGAGCTTCTTCGTTATCTATCGCGTACTGGCCCCTGCACTTGTTTTGATCCCACCTGATAGTCTTGGTAAAATCGCATGCCCCAGTGCTCTTATCCTTTCCTATTCCTCTCTGTACATATCTTGACCTCGTTCCCTAAGTCCTGTAGGCTTGCCTGCCCAGCAAGTTTTTCCTCTCTCTCAAAACCCTATTCCACCCCTCCTGTATCTCAGCTCTAACTCCTTCCTGCCATGATCCCTCTGTCTTGTCTCTCTCTTGCCTGGTCCTATACCTTTTCACCATCCTCCTATACATGTCCTCCCTTACTCCTGCTACCCTACCTTCCCTTTCTTACCCACTTCTCACTATACTACCTTACTGTCTCCTTCTGCCCTCCTCCTCCTCTTTATCCTATAGATTTTATTTTTCATAGTTAGACCTGAGACCCAATTTTCTATTAATTATATTTTGCCTGAATTATCCTGTGTTTATCCCCTCAACAATTGTTACTTGTTTTGTATCTTGCCTACCATTGTTTACTGTTATGCTTTCTGTTTCCCTCTACTTGTACCATGTTAAATGACCGACCTTTTCCTTAATGACACCCCCTGCTCTCAATGGTTATTTCTTCCTTTTGTATTACCTGTTTTTGTTTTTGTGGACCTTGTTCTGTTCATATGATATGTCACCTGATAATTTATTGTCCAAGGTCCTCTCTATTCATTGCATGGGTAGGCACCTATGAACTTATGAATGGTCTACTCTGTATGTCTCTGATATATTGTCTCCACTTTAACTCATTGTATGTGAAGCACTTTACTTTGTATGTTCTGATATATTGTATCCTCTTTAACTCATTGTATGTAAAGCATTTATAATTTGTTATCCTGTTAAGTTTCTGCATGTCTGTACTCTCCCGGGTCGTGCCTGAAAATAGTCATTTTATGGCTAGTGCATTACCTGGTTAACAAAGCTAAATAAATAAATATATAAAACTGTTTTCATCACAATGAGAAACTGTAATGCTGCCCACTACCTCTGTTATGTTGAATTTGTCTCTCATGGTTCTTACATTTTTGTACATTTGCTCCTTTCCTTGAATAATGTATTGTTTAGTTCTCTCCCTAATTAAATGTTCTTGTACTTGTTCATTATGTTGTACTCTCCCGGGTCATACCTGAAAATAGTCATTATGTTGGCTAGTGCACTTACCCGGTAAACAAAAACCTAAATAAAATAAGTAAAATGTTATTATGAACAAACAAAAAATATTTACAGAAAGCAAGAAAACTTCAAAATAAAGGTTGGTTACTGGATTGTCAGCAAGCAGGTTATTGCTTTGCCCAGCAGTATTACGGCTTCTCCAGACTCTCAGAAACAAGACTAGTGGAGACCCACACTCTCACGAGGTCCTGCACCTATCACAGTCAGTTCTCACTGACTCCCTATCTAAAATCTACCCCTAGTGGTAGGCTTTTATACTTTTCTTTGGGTGACCTCACATACAAGGGATTCACCCACATTAGGCCACTTTAACTAAAAGGTATCCCTCTGAGGCTCATAACCAGGGCCACTGGAAAATTGCGCCTACAATTCTTTTGCGGAATCCGCAATTTTTACACTTCTCCACAAAAACAGACATGTTCCGCAATTTCTTGCAATTTTTGAGTTTTTATATTGAACTGTGTAAAATGTATTAACATTTTTAATAAAATTATCTCAGATATATTGACAATTGTGCATGCAGACTTGGGTTTGGCTGAAACAATGCAATGCAAGGTAGGGCAAGGGTTTTATGTGACACTGATTTCTTTTAAATCCTTGTCATGTTTGGTTTCAAAATCCGCTGGCCAAGCATAAGTACACTTAAGCTCTTAACATTTGTTTTGTGATGAAGCAGTCTATCAGAAAACTTTTTGTTGCTACGCAGATAAATAAAAGATGAGAGAAAAAGTGCAAATTATCCCATTTACCTAAATGGGGTGTTAACTATGAAGCATTTTTGTAAGTGGCAGGGCAAGTTTTTCCATGTGAGCATACTTTCATTCTGCACTTTGGGGTAACCATTGCCTCAGTGCTTGCACATAGAGGTTCGTTGTCTTTTAAACTGTTTTTTGTTTTAATTGGGTTCACCACAGCATAACCCAGATCAATCATCTTAGGGTAGCTGGTTCATTCCACTGGGGTGTCAAACAGATGAGGCATACTGATGAGTCCTGGTACGACGAAACAAGTGTCTATGTCTTCTGTTGGTGCTATTTGCAAACTGTGTAAGAGGCCTTTCGGCACCATGCATTTCTGTTTAAAGTTGAACCAGCATAATATTCTGTGGTGATTTGCATATGCATCCCATGATGCTTTACATTGTGGGGGCATGTGTGATTTTGTATTTTTTTGAAACTTGGCTTCCCAGCAAATGCCTTTTGGGGTAATCATTGCCTCAGTGCTTGCACACAGAGGTTCTTTGTCTTTTAAACTGTTTTTTGTTTTAATTGGGTTCACCACAACATACCCAGATTGACCATCTTAGGGTAGCTGGTTCATTCCACTGAGGTGTCAAACAGACGAGGCATATTGATGAGTCCTGCTATGACGAAACACGTGTCTGTCTTCTGTTGGCGCCCTTTGCAAACTGTGTGAGAGGCCTTTCGGCACCATGCATTTTTGTTTAAAGTTGAACCAGCATAATATTTTGTGGTGATTTGCATATGCAGACCAAGATGCTTTGCATTGTGGGGGCATGTGTGATTTTGTAATACTTTCATTCAGACTAGTTTTGATTCAAACAGCTGAGGATTTTTGGATGGCCCTGCTGATATTAAACTTGAATAAGCTAGTTGCTAACAGTGATCTCAGTCTACCCCCTGGATGCTCACATGCAAAGACTACAATAAAAACCTGACTAAAATCTAAAAACAAGCTTATAAAACACAGAATGTATCTGAACATTTATCTTTAACTAAACAAAAATCATTGCAGCCAAAGTAAAACAAAGGTAAATTACAAGGTACCCTGACTACTATATGATGCAGTAAAAATATATTGATATTTTTTTATATTTTTTGGTAACCACTTAAGGTCCACTAGGCACAAGTGCCTGTTTTCAGGTACAACCCAGGAGCACTGAGGAGGTTAAGAGACTTGTTCAGAATCACACAGTATGCAAGTGGATGTTGTGGGAATCAAACCCAGGTCTACTAGATGTAGTCAGCTCATTCACAGTTTGTTACTCTAACCTCTAGATTATACTGCCAGCCCCAATAACCCCCAGATTTAATGTTTAAAGAGCTGATTTCAAAAATAGTGTACAGTACCTACAGTTCAAATTATGACTATTAAACACTTTAACAACATTTTACTAAAACTCAATTATTCACCACTCTATCTGCTTATTTTTTCTTGTACCAAAGTGGGTGAATAGCTGGCAGAGCACTGTAAACAGCTGTTGATTACGCTTCATTATTCTACAGCCAGAAACAAAAAATATATATTTCTTCTGGCTTTATTTAATATTGATTTGCTGTGGCTCACGTAATAGAATCTATTTAGCACTGTGCTTTTAAATTTTGGAAGATAGGCAACCCTTATGATAGCTTATCAGTTTGGTATTCTTTCTAGGAACATAAACTTTTATTTATGTTTTAAACATATTCAGGTGTCAGTGTATTCATTTAGCAATTTATGCTGACTAATATATGCTGCAGAAAACCTTAAAAGATTTATTGTGAAGCACTCCGGGTCTATAGTAGTACCCCCACAATTTCCCACAATTTTTGCAAAATGCTCCGCAATTTTTGGTAACCTTTTTGGCAATTTTCCAGTGGCCCTGCTTATAACCCAGCCTATACAAAACAAAGGGTTATTTCTAAACCTCTCTATCTATTAGGGTTACCACCTAATAGACTGGATAATCCTGTTTTTAGGGTCCTTATCCAGTCATCTGGTTTCGATTAAATGTAGTCCGGTTTTGGGGCAATTTTGAGTGCTCATATGCTCTTAAAACTGATGTATCTATATCAAATCATCCACTGTTTTGGCTGCATTGCATGCATGTCCAGGTTACAGAGATGTTTTGATGTCATACAGACCTGCGTTTGTTTGCAAAACCAGTCTGCCGGGGAGGTGTAAAGTATGGCTATTAGCAGTAAATTAACCTAATCTTTTCCACTCTGAATTTTAAGTATGGCCTTTTACTGCTGACAGGAAACAGCTTTAACACCTTTATATGCTCTCATGTGTTTATTTTTGTTTGTTCTGTATCCTGATGTTTTAGACCCATTTTTGTTAAAGGTAATAACAATTCGATAATTAATTTATCACTACATTGAATACTTCTGTCCTGAGTCCTCAACAGCTATCTTCTGCTCTCATTTTGTACTGCCAGAACACTCCATGATGTTAGCTATACTTTTACAGGCCATTCAGATAAATAACATGGAATGGTGTATTGAAATTAAGGAATGTCTTAGAAATATGAAAAGAAACAGTAGTAGCTGCTGAGGCAAGGGGAATACAATGCATCATTGAGGGTACCACAAGCATCAATAATTAAGTTATCAAAAATTGGTCAAAGCATATATCAGAATACATGACTGGAAAGGAAAATGAGCGAGTACTTAACAGAGGTTTGAGCAATCAGCTGTGAATAAACTTGGCACATTACGTAGATCTGTGTTTGATTCCCACAGCCTCTACCTGCATATTGTGTGACGCTGAGCAAGTCACTTAACCTCCATGTGATCCTGGGTCATTCCTGTAAAATAGGCCATGTGGCCCATGGGAGTCAACCTGGTTGCCAAAGAATAAAAAATAAATAACAGCATAAAATTATTTCCTATCACTATTTATGTCTATTATGATATTACAAATGACTTTAGAGAAGGAGCAATATGCTCTTCAGTCATAAAAAGGGATGGAGCCAAAGGCAGAGTTTGGGGTGTGGTTTACCATCCATTTTTTTACCTCATCCAAAGGTGGTGACCCTAGTATATATACATTGCACATAGAAAAAGAGTGCCTTGCTTTAAAGCGTTAACACCTCCTATTTATAGCATGTCAGCTAATAATGGGGCTAAGCCCCACCCCTTTTGCAGACCTCATTCACTGAGAGTGCTACAAATATTTTCATTCAGTGTGCTGCCAGCCCTATGAGAACACCACACACAGCACTACAGGTAAAGAACCATTTTATACAAATATCGCACAGCATCGTATAGCCCTGTTGCGGTTTCTGGGATGGCAAGGGAATGAAGAATGAGGTGCGCCTCTCTTTCCTTCTCCTGCCAACCCAGTGACCCACAAAGACCTAGTCCATATTTTGTTTACTGTCTCCTGTTTTGTCTTTTTATTTTCTCCCTCACTAATGTACAATACTGTCTTTTCTTTAGGCAGTGCTTTACTTAATAGCCTCCTTCATTTTTACCGACGGCTGAAATCTCCAGCTGTCTCCAGCTCTGAAAAGTAACTGGCAACCCTCTATTTTACTTCATCCGAGGGAGTCTGTAAGAGCGCACTGTCTTACAGCAATGCACAATGTAACAGGGCAACCTGGCTTTTCTTTAATTGTTTATTCAATGCCAGGCTGTTACATCTTTTACTGGGGATGAGGTTAGAGAGGTAGCACTTCTTAATAACAAGCGCTATTTCCTATCTCTCCTCACCATGTCCTCATATGGGCCAATTTAATTTTTCTATTTGTGTAATATTTATGGGTGGCAGGAACCGCCAATAACACCACCAAGGATTGTAAAAGCAAGGGGCAAGCCGCAAGTATCATTAAGAGAGCTACTGCAAGCCTTCCACGGCTCAGCCCCATAGCTGTGGTAGTGCAAAATTTTTCTAAGCGGCAGAAGCCGCCAACATTTACCAGGAAGAGAATCTCCCCCCAAGATCAGCTGCATTGTGCGCAATGCGCACCTCTCTGGAGCACATTTCATTTACCTCACAGGCGGTGCTCAGTATAGGAATTTGTTTTAGTAAAAGTGGCTTTCCTGTCCGTTATTCATCTCTAGCTAAGGTGCTTACTTGAGTGGGGTAGCTTGTTGGCAACAGTGAATGTTTTTGCCATCCCACTTTTAAACTACGCCAGAGTGCAAGGAGAGAGAGAGTGCGAAGATCGAGTGCACTCCTATTTCAATCTGTTTACACAGTATCTCTTTCCTCTCCCCTTTAGACCCCAGTGAGTCTTTCTTTACTTATTTCTTTACTTGACTCCAGAGGGTCATTTCACAAAAGGGGCACCAGGGAAATAACAAAGAGACATGGAGCTGTGGCAAAGTAAATGTATTGCCACTCCATGACACATTAGCTTGCTCTGATTCAGGAAGAGAGCAATTTACTTCGGAGCAGCTTGGGCAAACTAATTAAAATACCCTGCCACTTCGCTTCAACTCCTGGGCTAATTGGCAGAAATACTTTATATTTCTTATGCCAGCTAGCCAGGACAATACTATTTTATCTTTATTTTTCTTCAATAAGGAGATCGGGACAGAAGTCAAAGTGTGGCTGCAAGGAAATTTAAAAGTATTAGAGCTGATTCCTTAAGGGAAAGACTACTCACCTAAGGCAGCTCAAAAATCCTAAATGGGCATTTCTTCTGTCCATTGTCCCTTTTAATATGCTGTACAGAACTTTATTTAAATACCATAGGCATTAGGCACTTTAAGGAGGGGCAAGGGAAGACCCCCGTCTTCCTACTGGCTTGTTGCCTCTGTGATGGCAGTTTTGATATTTCCCCATTGTTGATCCACCCCTCCTTCCAGCCTGTTTTCTAGTGCTTTTGTAAGGCACTCTCCCATCTTGCCAAAGTCAGCCCTCCTGAAGTCCAGAACCCTCACTTTTGTATGGCTTGACTCTGTAGCTGAATTTATCATGAACCACACTGTTTGGTGGTCACTTGTTCCCAAATGGCTACCCACTTCTAGATCTGAGATCCTCTCACTGTCCCCATTTGAGAGTACGAGGTCTAAGATTGCTCCCTCATGAGTAGGTTCCAAAACTGGCTGTCTGAGGCCTGCCACCTGAAGGGCATCAAGAATGGCCCTGCTTTTGGATGTGGCTGTAGCAAAGGTGCTCCAGTTAACATCTGGCATATTCAGGTCCCCCATCAACAGTATCTCCCCTTTCTCTGCCATCCTAAGTATGCCTTCTATCATATTCTTGTCCATTCCTTCCCCCGACATGGGGGTCTGAATACAACCCCTGTGTGGATTGTGGTGCTATTTCCAGTCTTTAAGGTGACCCACAGTGCCTCCTCTCCTCCCTGTTTACTCTTTTTTGTTCAGTTGCTTTTATCCCTTCCCTTACATACAGAGCTACTTCCCCCTTCTCCCCCCCATCTCTCCTGTAGGTTGTGTACCCTGGTATGTTAACATCCCAGTCATGGTTCTCTGTGTACCATGTTTCTGTGACTGCTATGATATCCAGGCATCCCTCTTCCATCAAGGCCACCAGTTCAGGGAGCTTGTTGCCCAGACTATGTGTGCTGGTACTCATTACCCTCCATTTCTTTCTGGCCTTATCCCTTTTTGCCCCATCCCTGTCCTTATTGTGTTTGTCACTTTCTCCATTTACCCCTGTGCTTCTCCCTATTGACATCTCTATGTTGGTGTCTACCACAATTAGTACCCCGATTTTTTTGTGGGTGGCTAGGATTTCCCTGCTCCTTTCCAGTGCCTCCCCCCTTGGCTAGTTTAAATGCTTGCCAGTGAAGTATTTAAACCTATCACCTAGGATCCTGGTTACCCTCCTGGACAGATGCAGACCATCACGCCAGTATAGGCCTACATCCCTCCAGGTGGACCCCCAGTCCCCAATGAAGCCAAATCCCTGAGCTCTGCACCAGTTTTTCAACCACTGATTGAATCCCATGGTGAGGAGCACCCTAGCCTCACCTGTGCCATAGACAGGCAGCACCTCCAAGAAGGTCACCGTGTGTGCTGTTTATCTAAGGCCCCTCCCCATCTCCACAAATGCTTCTTGCACTGCTTTGATCCCTTTCTTAGCCAGGTCATTTGTTCCTAGGTGGACAATGACATCTAGCTCACTCCCCTGTGCAGCTGCTCCTGCGATCCTGAGGATTCACTCCCTGTCCCGCGAAGCCATGGCACCAGGCAGGCACCTTACCTCCCTCTCCCCTTCTTCCCCCAGTTCTACCTTCCTAACAATGGAGCCCCCCACCAGGAGTTGTTTCCTTCCCCTGTGGGGTCCCATGCCACCCTCCTGTAGGTCTCCCTTGTGGAGGTTCCCAGCATCCTCCTTGGTCTCCACTGCGGGTGCCTCCATAGAGGAACCACACTTTTCCAGAACGGCATAGAAATTGTGTAGCAGTACAACTGGAGGGATGCGCCTCTGTTCTGTAGCTAGGGTGCACCCTCTGTTCACCTGAATCTCCCAATCTGACACATTCTGAATCTGGACCATCACTCTTCATGCATAGGTGTGGGCACGAGCAGGCAAGATGCTGGGCTTGACCAATAATCCCTCTGGCAACTTTCCATCTCCTGGTGCATCCAACATTAATATTTTGTTCTTTACATTTGTCTTTAGACGGACTTCTCCATGGATTGTGCACTGGGCGTTGGGGCCAATACCAAGGAGTCAGGTTCCTTTTTCCACACTATCCCCACTGGCTCATCTGGGTCCACTTCATCGGGTCTCTGTTGCCAGTCATAAGCCCTTTTTACTAAGGCTGGAATTCTTACTGCCCATCCAGTCATCTGCCCTTGTTTCTCATGGCAGAGTTGTGCTAGTCTCCCAAACATGTGGGGTTTGTTCCAATTAACAGGGGAACCTCGTCATACAGTCTGTTGGGGGGACACACTAGGACCATTGCCTCTACTTGCTCCTCTATGCCAGTGACAGTTGCATGAAAAGACAACCAGAGGTGGGCATATCCTAGATATGGATAAGACTTGTCGCTCAGCCCCCACACATGTTGGCCTTCCAGGGATTGTAACAGCACATCAGAAGTGTTTGTCATACAAGTCCTGAAACACAATGGTCACTTGCGACCCACTGTCAAGCACAGCCTGAGTAGGAATACTATTCACAGCCACATTAGTCTCCATTGAAGGGCTCACTATCTTGGACCAGTCTGGAGGGACAACAGCAGGGGCCTGGACAGATGATTTAGCCACAGAGGGGTTTGAGTTAGAATGGCTGAAGCCTTTACTTTGGTCATTTTGTGCACCCCTTGACCACTGACTCATTTTCCGAAACTCTCCTTGAAGCTGGTTCACCACTTTCTCTAAGTCCTTCTGAGACTGACATTCCCTCTTCATATGGCCATCTTTGTTGCAGTTGTGACAAATGACATGCTCTCGGGGCATCCTTGGGGAAAACATGGCAGGGGATGCTGGAGCATCGACGGGAGATTGTGATCCGACTGCTGTGGGTAGTGCACCATGTCTCAAAATTTCCTTTAGGGTGGCAGTCAATTCCTTGAGCTCAGCTGAGAAGCCACCCTTAGTAGAGGATGCCTGAGGGTGCACCCCCACCCTGTAACAGTCACATCCTGACAGGGGCTAGGGTCTCTGTCAGCAAGGGATACCTCAGCGAACGCACCCGGTTGTACTTTTCTGACTTCCTTCAGCAACACCTCCCCCACTATTTAGCCCACGGTGGGACATTCTTAGTGGTCTCCATTTCGGAAGGGCCTTCTGGTGCCATGATCACTTGGGCTGCACTCACCCCATAATTACAATTTCCCTCTTCACCTTCTACCTCCCGGAGTTCTTTTATCAAGGTACAGTAGTCAGGTGGGTTACCTCTCCTATCCTGGAGTCTTAACTGGCTGTTCTGCAGTTTAGAATACTTGGCATGTTGCAGTATGTGCGCCAATCTCACACAGTTCAAATCACTAGTGGTTACCCCACCTTTCCGGTAAGCTTTCTGCTGAGCTCTTCTGAGGTGAGTAACATATGCAGACAAACTTTCCCCCTTCCATTGTTTGGTACCTTGGAATTTTCACATCGAAGTGTCCACTGACTCAGTGCTCCCCAAATTGCCTTCAAGTACAGAAAGGTACTTCTGAGCAGATGCATCAGGGTTCGTGGACCTCATACATTTAATGGCTTCAAGAGCGGGCCCCTCAAACTTTCTATGATTCTTTTCTGCTTCTCAGCCTCTGCATACTGCCACTTTGGTACCAAGGGGGCAACATAGTTGATCCAGATCTCCCAGTCATCCTCTCCCTGGGGGGTGGGGAGGGTGCCTGAGAAGATTCTCAGCCTTCGGTAGGAGTTGTGGCTAATGGCAGGTACAGATATAGGGGCCAGCATTGGCACGGCACAGAAGGCGGGGCAGTAACAGGTGCTGGAGTGGGAGGGGCTGTTGGGAAAAGAACACCCTCAGGTGGCAGGAACAGTTTCTTAAAGTCCTCTATGGTTTTCCCTTCCTCCAGCAACAACTTAGCAAATTTCTCCTCAAAAGTCTCAGATAATGGTGGGAGCTCATCCTCCCCAGGGTCTTCACTGTCTTTTGTTATCACTTTCCAGGCGGCTGGGACCCCTTCTGAGGCAACAGTCTGTGGCACTTTTTTTTTTTTTTATTTAGTTGTTTAACCAGGTATAGCACACTAAGCTGAAAGCTTTTTTACAGGAGCGACCTGGGAGCACAAGGAGGTTAAGTGACTTGCTCAGGGTCACACAGTATGCAAGTGGAAGCTGTGGGATTCAAACCCAGGTCTGGTCTGCTGGATGTCACCAAATTTGCAGCTCAAAGCCTTAGACCACTGCGCTATACTGCCTCCTACTGCACTATACTTTAGAGCAGTCCATGAGGTCAGTACACTCTACCAAGGCTATGAAAGTTTGGGAGATCAAATCAGCCTGTCAACCCACAACCACAACGTTTTTTAAACATTCAGCTTTGGAAAGTGCTTCCTCTACAGTGTCCTTACTAGTACCTAGGGGGCTATCCAGCATAAGCAGAGCATTTTGGGGGTCGATCTCCTGCCCAGTACACCACCCCACCAACTGGTGTACAGCCATTTCTACTGGGGTAGCCATTAATCTTTGACAATAATTCATAATTTTTGGCCACTAGAAGGCACAAAATCCCAGTGGTGAGCCTCAAAGATGTAACCCCTAGGTGGCGCTATCCCATGGGCTACTAACCCGCCTTCTTGGCAAGTAACAGCTTAAGGAGCCTAGGTTCAGCAATGGGTGCCTCCACCCGGAGGTCAAGGTTGTTAGTGGTCAAACTAACCTGGGCATAGCCCTCCGGGACACTGTAACCCCCCTCTTTCCCTTCTAGTGGCCCAAGCAATATACGATAATCACTTTCACAGTACCCCTTGTACACCATTCAAGTACCCACACTGTTTGCACTTACCACCAGGGCTGGTTCCTCTGGCTCGACCCTGGAGACCCCCTGTAAAACAAGGTTATGCACAGCAAATAGCAACAGTACAGTGCTCTTGGAACAAACTGGAATTACAGTCAGGTTAAATGCAGAAAAAGTCAGATCTGATTTATTCAGGGGACTTGAACAAGGAAGGGGTGTAATCAGGTTGATTGGCTTAAAGGCTATATTAATCAAACAGTTATGCACGCGCTTTAAGTCCCCACACAGTCACACCTCTGTGTACCCAGGTAGGGAGACGATGGGCTAGCCAGGAACGTTGCAGCTGGTTGGGTCCCTGTGATGGCAGAACGCAACATGCACAACACACACTATTTGTAATCCGGAGCTGGAGGGCTCAGTTCGTGAAAGAAAAAGCAACCAGATGATTTTATGACAACACTTTAGATTTAGCTGTTGTTGCAAGGAGCTACCCTGATGTTTACTCACAATACCCAATACTGGACACAGGCAGGATGAAATCAAGACTGCAGGTTGTTGAGCTGGAGTGCCTGGAGAAGTGGGGCCCACACGGATCATCGAGGCATCGTTCCTGTTCAAGTGTTGAGGGCTGATTCCCCAGGTAGGCCTCTCGTCGATGGCTTTCTCTGTGCAGCGGGTAATCTGGCTGGGCCAGTGTGGCAAGGCCCAGGCCCAATGGAGATGATTTTGGATTCAGTCCTTGGGGCTGGATGCAGCTTTCAGCAAGCAGAATACAGTTCAAACCAGAGTGGGGAACCAAATTGTGACCCACTAGCAGCACATAGCACATTTACACATAAGAAAATTATAATGCAGCTTCCAGCAAGCTGAATACAATTCAAACCACAGTGGGGAACCGAATCATGACCCACTATAAGCACACAACACATTCACATGTAAGGAAATTCCACTGAACCAGGCAAAAGGCTCTCCGGTTGCAATTACAGAGTCTCTGCACAATCCAGGAGATCAGAGGTGGCTGGAGGTCCAGACAGGCTGATTGCATTCAGCAAATCTTTGGTCTTCTTCAGGTAGGAGCCTGGTCACAATTCAGTAGCTTACTTCACTCTCCAAGTTCTGATTCAGTCCAAAAAAAGGCACAAGTTCCCTCTCAGGGACAGCAGGCAGGCATGCAGGCCAAACCTAAGGCCTTTCCACAGCTCTCCCACACAAGTTCACTATGGATTGCTGCTCGAACTACCTTGAGCTGTTACTTCTTCACTTCCCAACTTAGATCTAACTGAAATTGCAAGCAGTTTGGGACTTTCCCAAAATCCAAAAGGTTCGGTTGGCTTATCTGTCTGTCAGTCACAACAAGGGCTCCCCCTCCAGGTTATTTTAGGCACCAAAATGCAAAAACTACAATTCCTACAAGTTTTGATCCCACCAAGCCCCTGTAGGCAGGCTCCATTTTAGAGTCCTAAATGTACTGATTGGCCTATTTCAGCAGTCCAGGACAAAGATGATGGAAACAAACAGAACTGTCCATGCTGCAAAGAAGGCAGGTTAGAACAAACTGCAATATTATTACTACTGTAACAAATGATCAGCAAATAAGCACATCTTCTAACAGAGCTCCTTTTAGATTAATTATGACTGCAATCCAGGCAGCTCTTAAAGAGACAGTACACAGAGCCTGTATAGGCACTCTCTGGCAATCACATTTAAACTGGAAAAACACAGGACACCAGCCTGGCAGTGAGCATTTAGACAAGCTCAAGAAAAACTTTTCAGGAACCCCCATTTGTAGGGGTGTTACACATGTGCAGAGTTAACTGTAAAGATTCGGTTCCCAGCCTGTTGCTAGTGCCACAATTCACTGTCCCCAGGCACCAGGCAGGCATGCTCAGTAATATTCATGATTGCCTCAATAATATTCATGAAGCCAATCTGTAGCGCAATTGGTGCTCCTTAAATAAAACATTTAGAGATTCCTCTTGTGTCTCCTCTGTGTCTCCTGCCTCCGACTAGCCAGACTAGGAGGCTGAGACCACCAGAGAGGTGTTTGTTTTACCACAATCACAGTAAGAAAACAACAATGCACTTCTGTGCATGCATGGACTGCCGGCTCACACATTTGTACAGTCGCAGCTCAGAGGTTCCATAGCTTGGCTCCTTCAGCCCCATTTCCAACTGCAAAACCATGCAGGGGCTGGAAAGAGGATTTAGGGGCACAGAGAACTCGGGCCAGGTGACAGAGCATATCACAGAGGGACCAGGGGGAGCAGGGCAACTAAGGTAAGCCCCCACAGGGGGGTTACACATATATTTCCCATGATACTTTGCATTACTGGGGTATCGCATGTGTGACTGTGCATTTTTTTTAAACAAAAGTTGAAAGCTGTATAGGGGAGGAGATAGAAACATGTTTAGTGTTGCATATAAAAAAGTTTGTGAGCACCATAATCTAGATGTGACAGCTGCAGTTGTAGAGTCCTAGGATGTTGAGGAATTGTTAAAACATTGCCCTTTAGTTATGACAGGCTGATGATAATGAACAATTTAAATCACACTCTAACCTATCATCTCATGGGTGATTCCCTTGAGCTAAATTGTTAAAGTTGCAGCCTTTGTGATTTAAGGACCCCGGTTTAATTCTCAGACAGGGTTCTCAATGAGTCTGTCCAACTTAAGAGGACAGGTATAACGTTTAGGAATAAAAAAAAAAAGCAGGGTGATTCCCTGCAAGTCAACAAAACAGGAGAAAGTGAGGAAAATGAAAAGCATGAGAACAGACAAAAAGCAGAAAGTAAATATCTCTCACAAAGGAGAGATTGGAAATCTCAGGTGACCCCAGTGCAAGTAGTGGCTCACTATGGGACCTGGAGAAGGTTGGTTCACCTTGCTGTGTGTCAGTAGTCCCAGCTGTAAAATTAGATAGACACAGGACACCTCTGGGTCACCCTGAGTAAATAAGTTGTAAAATAAAACTAGAGTTGTTTATTCTGAAAATGTGGGATAACGCCATGTTTTTAGTATTTGACCCCTACATGTGGTAGTGATATTTATTTATTTTTTTTCTGTTTATATGTTACTGCAGACCTTATTTATCGAAATTGTACGAGTAAAGGTTGGTCAGATCCATTTCCCAGTCTTGAAGTTGCCTGTGGATATAAAGTGAATGACACTTCGAATGCTGATAAAGTGAGTACTGTATATGTTGTTTGTTTCTCAAACTGATATCACTTAACTGTTAGTTTTCTTAAAGATAGAATATTTCTGTTATAATCATACGTAACACACAAAAATGGAATAGTAGATGGTCTGTCATGTACAACAAGCTCAGGATTCCATCAAGGGTTCCTGATTACATCAGTGACCATGAGAGCACACCTCGAGTGGTCTCTGATTTCATCAGGAGCTCGAGATTGAATCTGGAGCTTGTTATACATGACAGGCCATCTGCTGTTTTTTTATAGTATATGGAAAGCATCTGTTCTCCCATACATCTTAAAAAAAAAAAAAAAAAGGTACGTACAATTTGAAGACAGACGAGAAGGCGTTGGATATCAGGCAACAAGATTTGGTTTGAACAGTGACAGCCAAACCTTTTTATTTATTTTTTTTATTTTAGCATGCGCTGCTGGCTATGGCTTGCTGTTGTACCATTGATCTGATGTCAAACAGATGGTATGACAACAGTCTGATGTCAGATTGATGGTACAACACTGTTTCAGATATCATTATCTATATAGAACAGAACAGATGCTGACCATATACTATATCTCAATTACCTATATGGTGGATTGCTACGGCTTTTCTATTTGACAGTCACTATGGAGTAGCAGTACTTTGGTAGAGCCATGGTACTATTTGCAAATCATGATAAACTATGACATCATTTTTAGCCAATTAAGATTGTTTATTTATAGGTTCCACCATCCAAACGCACCCGCGATCCAGCGCCTGGCAATTAGAGCGCCAATCAGCAATGTCGCTGATCACATTTCTTACAGGTGGGCACATAGATTCCTAATCCAGGGATGAGTGGTCCTCGGGGAGAGGCACCCTGATTGCCCGGCTCTGTAATGCTGGTGCTCTGAATGCCGTAAGGGTTATTTATCCCAGGTGTTTTTATAATCATAAGGGGGTGTCTCATACACATGGTTCTAAAATTCTGAATCTCTAAGATCAGTTAACATAATCCATTTCCTTTTAATTTTGAACTCAAGTTCCATTTTTTATGAAAAAAGCAGCATTTAACAACATTTAAAATTTACATTGATTTATAAATATGTTTCTATGTATAGTTACTGCATCTGTTATGGTTAAAAGAGTTTCTTCTCAAGTCCTTTGTGTGCCTAAACTGCTCGGCTCCATTTCACAGTTCTCTCACCCAAAAAACTCAAGAATGTACTTTATAACCATTAGAGACACAGTAACGGTACATATGTGTCAGTGGCTCAGCAGGTAGCATACTCGCCTCTGAGGCCAGGAGATCAGTTGGCTGTGGGTTCTATCCCCACACCAGGCACTTGGGTTAATATCCCAATACTGACACTGTAGTGCAGCATCAGGGGGGTGTGCTGTACTCCTGAGGTGTCGTCTTTCGGATGAGACGTTAAACTGAGGTCCCATCTGCCTGTTCTGGTGGTAGTTCAGGTGGATGTTAAAGATCCCATGGCACTTCTCGAAAAGAGCAGGGGAATTTCCCCGGTGCAATGGCCAAAATTTCCTCCATTCACTAAAAATACCATCAACAGCTTAATCTGGTTCAAGGTCAGTTGGCATTCATCTGTATCCCCCTCCCCCGGGTCGTGCCTGAAAATAGGCAGGATTTGTCTAGTGCACTTACACGGTCAACAATAAATAAACATAAAGAATTGCAATTAATAGACTAATATAAAGGAAACTATATATTATGAGGCTATAATTACTTCTGAAGGTTCTGGTAGCATTATATTATGAGAGTGTAGCTCTAGTGGTGAAATCGTATAACCAGAACCTTGACATGGAACTACTGTGTAGGCAAGTCAGTATGATTCACTATATGTTATTTTTTATAATGTTTTATGTCACTTTTTAGGTAATTTGTTTTAAAGAAGAATTATAAGGCTTTGCCTGTATTTCAGATGGACAGAAGGTGACACATGCTATGCCCCTCCTCTGTGTAGTATAGAACCGCATATGTGTAAGTATCCCTTGGACACTCAGATTTCTTTTGTTCTCCCCTTCCCTTCAGCCCATACTGTATCTCCTCCATTTTATGGTGCTGGCCTGTCCACAGCAGTTTGGCTGTTCCTGTCTGTCTCTATTGTCCTTCAGATTCTTGCCTTACACAGTTTGTGTGGGGCTTTGTTCACATTCCATGGGCACCTCCGTTCCTCCTGGGGTCTTCTGGTGCCATGGAGTCAGCAGTCAAGTTCTGTCCAAGTTAAATGGATCAGTTTTTCCTTAGTTACAGTCTCCAATATGTTTCTCTGCTCTGACCATGAAGGAAGAATAGTCTGCTAGGTACTAAAGGTAATCAGCTATACTTCCTTGCATTCTGTACAATGCTACCTTACCTCTAGAAGGTGGAACACTGTGGGGGTCCAAGAGGCTGCCCTTGCACTGTACTCTATGGCTGCCTGTACTGCCTGTATACCATACTGCTGTTTCTCTCTATACCTTAAGCTGTTCAGTCGTTTTCAGTTCAGTTCTATAAAGCTACTCTAGTACCCAGGTCTTCCGCTGCCATCACTCTCCTATTGGAGTCCCCTCTTATGGGATCAGTTGGTATGTGTTGGACATTATTGTTTGTTACCATATCATTTCAAGGCTCTGATTTTACATTTGTCTACGTAGCATATATTAGTCAGTCATTCAGCCTTGTCTTTGTTCATATTGAACCCTTCATTTATTCTGATGCTTTGTATGTCAAAGGCCGTCTGGCTTTGCCATTGGCCTCCTGGTACATTCCTGCTCTCCTACTAGCTCCAGATGCATGCCAGCCATGATCATAGCCATGTCTTCTAGTGTCACCCTGCCCTGTAAGCCAACATCTCTCTCTGCTCCCTTGCATTATGAGGGTAGGGCCCTTCTGCTCTATGCAGATGATGCAGTAGTCTACTGGAAAGACAACTCCCTAAACTCCCTCCAACACAAGCTGCAAACCTACTTCCATGAACTAGAAGACTGGTTCACAAAGCACAGGCTTATATTAAACTACACCAACACAAAATCCATGATCTTTGCACACCGGCAAAGTCCCCATATAAGATCCCAACTAAACATCTCCAACTACCAGGGCACCAAAATTTAACAGGTCTCTGACTTCAAATATCTTGGCATCACTTTAGACTCATCTCTCACCTACCACACACACATCAACCAACTGTCCTCCTCAGTAAACATCAGACTAGGGATCCTCTACAGGCATAGACAATGCCTCCCACCACAGGCCCTTCATCTGGCAGTGACCAGCTTGGTCATATCCTTGATAGACTATGGAATAATAATATATGGGACGGCTGACCCCACAGCCCTGAAGCATATCGACCTTGCCTTCAACAAAGCCAGCCGGCTGGTCATGGAAAGTGACCACCTAACCCACACCTGCGACTTCTACAAATTAGCGGACTGGCTGACCTTTAAAGGTAGGCAAAAATACCATACCTGCCTCCAGGCCAAGAAAATCCTTCTGAAATCTGCACCCATGGGCCTTCACTCCCTAATACAAACTAACACCCACAGGAGCACCCCAAGGCACCTTGTAAACGTGCCCATCCATGTCCCTATCGGAGGACCGAGGCTAGGTCAAAGGTCTTTCAGCTATCGTGCACCCACCTGGCTCAACTAATTCCCTCCTACTATAGCACAGGGTCCAAATTTAGGCCAATTTAAAGCCAAAATCAAGAGACACCTCATTGCCTCAGAGAAGTGTAGCTGCAATTGAGCATTTAACCCCACCTCGATGCAGGGTTGTAATTCAACCCCTAGAAACTACCCAGAACTACATATGTAGTTTCAGACTGAGGACAAGGCTAACATTCCACAATTTGTGGCATGTTAAACAGGCCTAGGACTGCAAGACTAACCCTATTGTAACTTTATTCTGTATATGTTTGTTGTCAACTTGTAAGCACCACTGTGTAACACTAAGCAAAGAAGCTTGTTCCAATTAATTTGTATACTGTGTTCTCATAAATCTGTTTGTTTGTCCAGACGTGGAACCTTTGCAAAGGAGTCTTTGACTCAAAGGTTGTAATTCCGAAAATGAATAAATAAATAAATACATAGCTGCACAAGCATCACATGCTACTCAGTCTTCAGTCAGTCTTAAATCATACTCAGAAGAGCCCGATAACCCTGTGAATAAAAATTCATTTACTGAAACAATTTAAAAACAGTAATTGTAGCAAGTTAATTTGTACATAATACAGTATTTCATACAACATATCATCATTGTTTTGCACCAAATGATGCAAAACCTTTTTCAGTACAGTAGTAGAAAATTTATTCTTGTATGTTGGTTGGGAAAGTCATAAAACAACTCAACAAAGGCCAACATACACTAACAGATGTGCTAAGCTATGTTAGGACCTATTGGAGCTTTAAACATATTTTATAGTTTCATAGAAACATAGAAACATAGAAACATAGAATTTGATGGCAGATAAGGACTGCTTGGCCCACCCAGTCTGCCCATTTCCCCACCTACTGGATAAGCTGCAGATCCTAGCTAACCAACAGCCTACTTCTTCCAACCTCTACCCCCTAGAATTGCCTTATGTCTGTCCCATGCATTCTTGAATTCCACCACTGTTTTTGACTCCACAACCTCCTCAGGAAGGCTGTTCCATGCATCCACAACCCTCTCCATGAAAGAATGCTTCCTCACATTACCTCTGAGCCGTCCCCCCTCTAGCTTCAAATTGTGCCCCCTTGTTCTTGCACACCTCTTTTTCTGAAACATGCTACCCTCTTGGACTTTGTTGATTCCCTTGAGGTACTTGAAAGTTTCTATCATGTCTCCCCCCCCCCCCACCGACTCCTCTCCTCGGGGCTATACATATCAAGATCCTTAAGTCTCTCTTGATGTGTCTTCTGGTGCAGACCCTGCACCATTTTAGTTGCCCTCCTCTGGACAGCCTCCATCCTGTCTCTGTCTTTGCGGAGATTGGGTCTCCAGAACTGCAAGCAGTACTCCAGATGGGGTCTCACCAGCTGTCTGTAGAGAGGGATAACAACTTCCTGTTTTCTACTGGTGATGCCTCTACCTATGCATCCAAGTATCACACCAGACCTACTTACTGCCCTCTCACATTGCTTGCTCACCGTTTAGGTCATCTGATATAACTACCTCCAGGTCCCTTTCCATTTTTGTTGTTAGTATCTCACCCCCCATTGTGTACTCTTCCCCTGGGTTTCTGTTTCCCAGGTGCATTACTTTGCACTTCTTAGCATTGAGTCTAAGCTGCCATACATTTGATCATTCCTCCAACCTTGCCAAGTCCCTTCTTATCCTTTCCACCCCACCTTGTGCATCAACTCTGTTGCAGATCTTTGTGTTGTCTACAAAGAGACATACTTTTCCTTCCAGTCCCTCTGCAATGTCGCTTATAAAGACATTAAAGAGGACCGGTCCTAGTACTGAACCCTGCAGTACCCCACTAGTAACCCCCCTTTCTTCAGAGTGGACTCTGTTTACTATTACCCTCTGTGTCCTGTTTTCCAGCCAGTTTTTTACCTAGGCTACCATCTTGGGATGCACTCATAGGCTGGCCAACTTGTATATTAATCTTTTGTGTGGGACTGTGTCAAATGCTTTGCTAAAGTCTAGGTAGGCCATGTGTACAGCCCCTCCCTGATCTACTACTTTGGTCACCCAGTCAAATCTATTAGATTCATCTGACATGACCTTCCCACTGTGAATTCATGCTGCCTTGGGTCCTGCGCTCCTCTGGCCTCTAGGTACTCAACAATTCTTTCCTTCAGAAGTGATTCCATCATTTTCCCAATCACTGAGGTTAAACTAACAGGTCTATAGTTTCCTGCTTCTGCCTTGCTCCCACTTTTGTGAAGTGGAATCACATCTGCCCTCCTCCAGTCTTCAGGTACCACCCCATCCTCCCATGATCTATTAAAGAGGGTAGTCAGTAGTGACACTAGTTCTACCTTTAGTTCTTTTAGAATTATGGGATGACTCCCATCAGGCCCCATTGCTTTGTCCACCTTCGGTTTTAAGAGTTCCTTCAGAACCCTTCCTTCTGTAAAAGGGCTAGTATCAACCCCGGTATCCAGCGTGTTTCTATTGTTTGATTTAGGTTACCTCCCCCTCTTCATTTGTGAATACTGAGCAAAAGTATTTGTTTAGTATCTCTGCCTTTTCACAGTCACCCTCTGCCCACCCCCTCCCCTTTATTAAGCCTCACTGTCCCTCCCTTGGTCTTCCTTCTCTCCCTGATGTACCTATAAAAGGTTTTATCCCCCTTCTTGACTGAGTTGGCAATCTTTTCCTCAGTTTGGGCCTTTGCTGTTCTGACTGCCTTTCCTGCTTCTTTTTGCTTTAACTGATACAATTCTCTGTCCTGCTCCTTCAGTGATTCCTTGTACTTCCTGAATGCTCTCTTTTTCTCTCTAACCTTCCCTGTCACCTCCTTTGAGAACCATAGTGGTTTCTTACATCATTTTGTTTTGTTTATTTGCTTCACACAAAGGCTTGTTGCCTCTGTGATGGCAGTTTTGATTATTCCCCATTGTTCTTCAACCCCTCCTTCCTGCCCATTTGCTAATGCATTCCTTAGGCACTTACCCATTTTGGTAAAGTTCGCCCTCCTGAAGTCCAGTATCTTTGCCTTTGTATGGCTTGACTCTACTGCTGTGTTTATTGTGAACCATACTGTTCGATGGTCACTGGTTCCCAGATGATTACCCACTTCTAAATCTGTTATCCTCTCGCCATCTCCATTTGAAAGCACCAGGTCTAAGATTGCTCCCTCTTGGGAGGGTTCCGATACTAGTTGTCTAAGACCTGTCCCCTGTTACCACAACACTGATAATTGCTAGTAGACAGACAGTTAGACAGATAGATATGCTGTATATCTATATAATACTTGCACCTTGGTTCAAGTATATTTAGGGTTGAACAGGCTGTCTAATGTAAACCACAAATGTTTGCACCTTAATAACTTTGGTGCTGTTTGACGAAATGGCCTGATTTTTGCATATGCATTCTAGGTGGTAAGTTGTTAAGACTTGCCAAGTTTTGTGACAGATGTTCATCCTGATTTCAAGATCCAGAATTTTTAAACATCTTTAAAAATACACTTTTTGGCTTTTTTTTTCTCTCCTGTGTAGAAGAAATAGTTTGGAATATTTTTTCCAGAACTTTCCGGGTAGAAGTGACTCTGCCCAAGTGTGTGCCTTTCAAAGGCTTTGTGAAAAAAGTATCAGTCGGTTCTCAAGTTATACGGTTTTGAAATTTGACTTATGAGCATGCTCAGAATTTTTGAAATAACCTCCTAATAACTGTTGTGAGTCTTAACCTTAATAACTTTGGCCCTGTAGTAGTGGGTTGTATGAGTAAAGCACTGACACAAAGAGTAGATGCAGAAGTCACATGGTAGTGTGAATTAATTTGCAAAAAAAAATAAAATAACTTTCAGAGAAAAGAAAACAACATTCAAACAAACATTGCAGTCTGGACCTGGCATTAGTTCACCCTCTGTGTTACCTCAACCTTTTCCAAAGTTGAACTGATCTGAATTGAAGGAGAAAGGGATCCCTTTTATACAACAGAATCACATGATGTAAGAGGCTCCACCTCCTAATCTAACAAAAGTTGCTAAACTAAACAAAAATTATTTATACAGCACATAATAGAAAAGGGCGTCATCAAATATATATATATCAGAGGCATTATATACACAAAAGGAAAGTTGACAATCAGTTTTTAAACATTTTCCTCCTGAAGCCCCACCCACCTACTGTGAGTGACAGAAGCTCTAGGATAAAAACAGGAGAGCAAAAGGGCGTTGGCCCCTAAGAGAAGGCCTCCACTGCACAGTTAGGTGAGTTACAAAACAAAAGTATTATCTTGGCTTAGTTCCTGGAGCCAAAGACAGTGCAGAAAGGGAAATATAGAAAGTTTATTTAGTTAGCTTTGTCACTTGTATTATTCTATAACAACACACAAAGCCCTACCATGTTGCAAGGTAGCGCTTTTTGTTGTTTATAAAGGAGAAGGAAAAGAGAAACCTTCAAAAAGAAATAAATGAGGCAAGCTGGCTGGTCATGGAGGGAGTTTCTCATGAAAACAGCATTAATTTACAAGAGAAACCCTCCGTGAAAATATTTACCAGTTTAGGTTGTTTACAAGATGGCTCTGAGAACCTGAGTGTTTTGGGTACCAACTAAACACTCTCGGGGCAAACACCATCTCAAAACAACCTGAAAGGTACAACAATAATATGCAAATCACAGAGGAAAATATTTAGCATCTAGCAACTACATTTTAGAGCATTTGGTAGCTTTGGGAATTGTTTTTTTTAAAGGTTGACTTTGTGGGAGACAGCAGGCCCGATTCTCAAAGGGGGTTGCATTTGGCGCAAACTGCAGCTTGTGCCAAAGCCCCCTGCACCAGGGACCCTGCACCCAATTCAGGTACGGATGTGTCCCGGAGCCTAAGTCCCCTTATGCGTGGCAGCACCCCCATGCATCTAACGCATGGCGCATGGACGGGGTGTGCCGCAAGCCCCTTGAGGCAATGCCCAGCTGGTATCCCCTGTCCCTGATGGCCCTAATACAGGCCAATTATCCTCCCAGTGAGTGGTCAGCCCCCACCCAAACAGATAGTGCTCACTCCATCCTCAGAGCAGGGATTCTTCAGAGTTCCTCCACATTTCCACGGAGTCCCCAACTGCCAGAATGTGCAGCAGACTGTACAGTGTGCAAGCTAATATTAGCATGTACACTGTACAGTCAGCTGCACATTCTGGTCGGTCAGGGACCTCCATGGAGGTGTGTGGAGGGCTATGCTGGTCCCCTGCTCTATCTGGGGATGGAGTGGACATGACCTGTTGGGGCGGGGGACACTATTCCATCATGTGGGTGGCACTAGCAGGAAATGTACTGGGGCAGCATCAGGGTTCAGGGTGGGGAGGGGACAGTACTACGTCCCATGGGCTGCATAGTGGATGGGGGGGTGTACAGTACCATGGGCATGACATGGGCCCTGGCACCACTGGACGACTGCGGCATAGTGCCACATACAGGGGTTGTGCCCAGCAGAGCATTTTCTAAGTCCCCTTAGACCAGCCCTGGCTGGTCTAGAGGCTCTTAGAATTCTGCCTTCAGGGCGCAGTTTGTTAATCCCGTGCCAGGGCTGTGGCAGCTTGCATCTGCCGCAGTGCCTCTTGCACCTTGTCGCAGCCCAGCTCTGGGCGCAGGGACGGTGCAAGCCCCATTTGGGGCAGGTGGCCTGCGGTCGACACAGGCCACCTTTGTGAATTGCATGGAGGCAACCCTGGATGCAAGGTGCACCTTTCACCATATCTTTTTGGTGCAAGCACCTTGCGTCAGACGCAGGGCTTTGAGAATCAGGGCCAGCATATGTATGTGCTACAGTGCACAAAACAGAGCTGGCATCTGCAATTCAGCTCTTAAAAGGAGCAGTGCAAGAGCACTGAATTACTTGCTTCTATTTTATTTTAGTCCTGGTTTACCCTCAGCAGATAGGACATTTATCTAGGAAACACTTTATTTTAACTCTACAATAAGACTGAGGGATAAGAAGGTGAATACTAAATCCTTCTCTCACTGTTAATATAGGGGCATTTTCTTTCTTTATTTTTAAACATCCCGAGGCAAACATCTATTACTTCCTGACAGCCTACATTAGTAGGCAACACAGGTAACTAGAATGGCTATGAAGGCGGGAAATACCTAGGTGCTATTTTTAGCAACAAAAGATGCGCTTTTCAGAATAGCAGCTACACAGCGCTGCAATCCTGCGCACATTTGTGCAGGAATCTGAGAATGGCTTAACAGATCAGCTCTGCTTCTAGCACTCTAAAACAGTGCTTTTTGACAAATTTATTTCACTGGCATAACAGACAGTCAAACAGGCAAACCAGGAGGTGGTAGGCAGTGCTCTCCTGAGGCAAAGGGAGAGAGGGAAAGAGACAGAAAGGAAGACAAGAAGGGAGATTTGTAGATGGCCAGCCTACAGATAGTAAAGAAAAGGAAAGAAAGGTGCTGTTGCTAACAGACTTAAATGAGGATCTAAAGAAGAGAGTACAGAGTCTCTTCCCTCAAACCCAAACCGGGGCACAGCACTTTCACATGCCATCCTGCCCAGAAGAAAACTGGGGAGGGACCAACTAGTTTCCTACAGAAGAATCCTACAAATAAAAGGAGGGATTCCCCCTGGAACAACCCAAGGGGGGTTGTTGGGAGTTCTGCCCGCCCTCTCTAGAAGTCCCACCCCAGGGCACCCTTATACAAAATGGTGTCATTACACCATTACCACTCATGGTAATACAACCATGACATACTGGTTATGATCAGCAAAACAATTGTCCTGAGGTGTGTAGTTATAAAAGGTAAAAGACTACCCTATTGGCTATCTACAGAATCTTAAGTCCTGTTCCCTTACACCATACACCCAAAAATGAAAAACAAATTATATATAAATCCGATAATCTATCTTTCTATTTCTATTTACAAATCTACATATTTACAGGGACAGTATGGTTCAGATCATCAGGATCTGTCTCTAGGCCTGCAGCATAGCAGGACATAAAATTCACGTTTTTATGCTGAGATCCAGGCCTATGCTTGACATAGATACATAGATACATAGACAGTGTCGGCAGATAAGGGCCTATGGCCCACCCAGTCTGCCCATTTAAGTTTGTAAGTTCAGTTTATGTTTTCCAGGAAGTCTGTTGCCCCTTACCCCTGACCTCCAGAATTCCTTTATGTCTATCCCATGCATTCTTAAATCCCGTGATTGTTTCCAGCCCCACCACTTCCTCTCTGGCAGGGTGTTCCACTTGTCCACCACCCGCTCTGTGAAGAAATTCTTCCTCACGTTTCCTCTGAATCGTCCTCCCTCCAACTTCATCCCATGCCCTCTAGTCCTGGAACATCTTTTCACTTAAAAATAGTGCATTCCTGCACCCTGTTCCTCCTGTAAGATACTTGTATGTCTCTATCATATCCCCTGTCTCCTCCTCTCCTCCAGGGAGTACATGTTCAGTGCCTTCAACCTGTCCTCATAGGACTTGTGATGCAATCCATGCACCATCTTTGTTGCCCTCTCTGAACCTTCTCTACCCTGTCTATGTCCTTACATGATAGGTAAGGTCTCCAGAACTGCACAGTGTACTCCAGGTGCGGCCTCACTAGTGTCTTGTATAGTGGAATTATGACCTCCCTTTTCCTGCTGGTGATGCCCCTGCCTATGCATCCCAGCATCCTATTTGTTTTACCTGCTGCCTTGTCACACTGTTTCCCTGCCTTGAGGTCATCAGAGATGATAACTCCAAGATCCCTTTCCTGCTTGGTGCATGCTATATCCTCACTCCCCAACTGATATATTGTGCCAGGGTTTTTGTGCCCCATATGCATTATCTTGCACTTCCTTGCATTGAATTTCAACTGCCAAACCCGACCATTCTTCAAGTTTCTGCAGGTCCTTCTTATTCTGTCTACACCCTCTGGTGTGTCTACTCTGTTATAGAGCTTTGTGTCATCAGCGAACAGTGAAATTCTACCTTCTAGGTCCTGCGCATGTCACTGATGAAGATATTGAATAGTACCGTCCCAGCACTGATCCCTGTGGTAAATTTCACTGGTCACTCTTCCTCTGTGGAGTGACATTTACCACCACCTCTCTGTGTCCTGCTGCCCAGCCAGTTACCTACCCACCGCACTACTGTCCTGCCCACACCCATATTCCCAGTTTGTGCAATAGTCTTATGTGGCACAGTGTCAAAGGCCTTGCTGAAGTCCAGATAGGCCATGTCCACTGCCCTCCCCTGATCCACCTCCCTAGTCACCCAGTCAAAAATTCAATGAGGTTGGTCTGACATGACCTTTCCTGGTGAAACCATGCTGCCTTGGGTCCTGTAGTCCATTGACAACCAGATGTTCCACCAATCTCTCCTTCAGTAGTGCTTCCATGATCTTCCCCACTACCGAGGTGAGGCTGACTGGTCTGTAGTTCCCCGCTTCCTCTTTGTATTGATATATGTCTTTTATATATATATATATATATATATATATATATATTATATTGATATATATATATATATTTGACATGGTATTTGTATGGCTGCAGTGCTAGGTACCATCTGAGTATTCTTGCATTCTTATCTTTCATTTGGTCCCTCCAGCACAGGGGATTGTGGTCTGTAACCAAAATGAATTCAGTTCCCCACAGATAAAAACGCAAGGCATCTATGGCCCACTTGATGGCTAGGCACTCTTTTTCTATGATTGAGTAGTGTTGCTCCCTATCATGAAGTTTCCATAGAAATATATAGGATAGGATGTTCTTCCCCACCAATAATTTGGCTTAAAACAGCTCCAATACCCACGTTGGAGGCATCAGTATGTACTTCAAAGGACTTATCAAAATTAGGACACCTCAGGACTGGTGAGGAACATAAGGCACTTTTAATGGACTGGAATGCCTATTCACATTCAGGTGTTCATTTAACAGTAGTTCCACTTTTCTTGGTGAGGTCAGTAAGGGGTGCTGCTACAGTGGCAAAGTTGGGCAAAAACCTCCTGTAATAGCTAGCAAGTCCTAAAAATGTCCTCACCTGTTTTTTAGTTTGAGGCACTGGGCAGTTAGCTACTGCTCCTACTTTGGTTATTTCTGGCTTTACCTGACCATTACCGAGAATAAAACCTAAATATCGGGTCTCATTCATGGCCACCACACATTTACTAGGGTTAATAATCAGCCCAGCCCCACTAATAGTTTTAAGAACAGCTGTTAAATGTTCCATATGGGTCTTCCAATCTGGGCTAAAGATGACCACATCATCCAGGTAGGCAGCAGCATATGCAGTATGGGGGGCTAAAAGCTAATCCATATACTTCTGGAACGTTGCTGGTGCTCCATGAAGACCAAATGGTATAGTCACAAACTGAAATAAACCCATGGGAGTACTGAATGTGGTTTTCTCATGAGATGATTGACCCTAAGGAATCTGCCAGTATCCTTTGTTTAAATCCAATGTTGTAATATACTGGGCATTACCTATGTGGTCAATCAAATCGTCGATTCGGGGCATTGGGTACCCAACAAATTAAGACACCTGGTTTAGCTTCCTGAAATCCAGGCACAGACACATACCACCCTCCTTCTTGGGAACAACTACAATGGGAGATGCCCATGGACTTTTTGAGGGTTCAATAATACCCCGTTTTCTCATGTATTGAATTTGTTGTTGTACCTCTGCTCTCACCCTTTCTGTAAGTCGGTATGGTTTTTGTCTGCTAGGAGGAGAAGAGGTGTGAATATGGTGTTCTACTCCCACAGCTTTCCCAGGTTCTTTAGTTATGGCTGTTTCAAATTGAATAAGAACCTGCCTTAACTTTTTTCCTTTTTGTTCATCCAGGGCAGGGTTTTTGTTTAATTCATGAATTCCTGACTGGCCCTTTTCTTCTAATCGGCTATATGCCACGTCCATGTCAGTTTCCCCTGTTTCTGGCATAATGAGCATACTAACTGAAGACTCAGGTTTTTCTTGCCATTTTTTCAGAAGATTGGCATGGTATATTTTCTTGCCAGGGCGTTTATTGGGTGTTTCAACCTCATATGTGACCTTACTCACCCGTCTAAGGATCTTGTAGGGCTCTTGCCACTTCATGAGAAGCTTATTCTCCGTGGTTGGTAATAACAACAACACCCTGTCTCCCTCTTGAAATTCCTTATCAGAAATCTTTTGGTCATAATAGTGTTTCTGGTTCTGCTGGGCCTGACTAGCATTTTTATGTGCCTCCTCTGTATATTTTACCAGTCACTTTCTCAGCTGGACGATGTACTCAGCGATACTGGTAATTCCAACCTCCTGTCCTTCCTCCCAGTACTCTTTGACAATATCAAGGGGCCCCCGAGGATTTTGTCCATACAAAAGCTCAAATGGGGAGTACCCAGTGGATGCTTGGGGGACCTCTCTATAGGCAAAAAGTAATAAGGGGAGGTATTGGTTCCTTTTTTCCTTCATCTTGCACAAATTTTCTCAGCATACGCTTGAGAATCTGGTTGAACCTCTCCACTAATCCATCTGTTTGGGGGTGATAGGGTGATGTACGAACTGCTACTACCCCCAACAGGTGGTAGAGATCTTTAGGTAGGGCTGAATTGAAGTTGCTACCCCTATTGGTCAAAATTTCTTTAGGAATTCCTAACCTACTGAAGATTTTAACCAGTTCTTCAGCAATCTGTTCAGTGGTTATGAAACATAGGGGTATAACTTTGGGGTACTTGGTTGCGTGATCGCATACCACAAGTATAAATCTATTCCCCTTTGCACTTTTTTCAATCAGGCCTACGATATCCATAGCCATCCTTTCGAATTGTGTAGTCACAGTGGTAGAGGTTCTAATGGTACCAAGTCACGTTTCCCTGTTTAGTCTACCTTCTGACATTCTATGAACATATGAACATATGAAATTTGCCAGCAGATAAAGGCCTAGAGGTCTGTCAAGTCTGCTCAAAGGTGCAGCTAGCACCCCTTATTCTGCAGCTGCCCCTCCCTTCCACCCTTCCCCTTCATTGACCCACCCCCTTGTCCTGTCCCATCCCCTTTTGAAGCAGTCCACTGTTCTACTGGATACCACTTCTGCAGGTAACACATTCCACCCAGCCACCACCATCTCTGTAAAAAAGTGTCTCCTCATCTCCCTCCTGAACCTTCCTCACTTCAGTCTCATATCATGGCTAATTGTCCCTCCCTCCTTACTTTGAACAGCCCATCTGTACCTGTCTTGTTTATTCCTTTCATGTGCCTAAGGTTTCAATCATGTCTCCTGTCCTCCTCTCCTCCAGTGAGTACATGTTCAACTCCCTCAGTCTCCTCTCATATGATAAGTCCCCCAGCCCCTTGATCATCTTTGTCACCCTGTGCACTCCTTCCAGTAACCATGTCCCTCTTCCGATACAGGCGCCAGTGCTGCCGCAGTACTCAGGTATGGTCTAACTAACCTATACAGTGGCAGAATCACCTCCTCCCTCCTCGAGATATACCGTTGAAATACAACCAGCATTTTTGGCCTTTGCAGCTGCCTTCCTACATTGTGCGAGTTGTTCATTGATTGTAATAGGCACCCCCCAGATCCTTCTCCTCCTCTGTCTGGGCTAGCTGCACTCCCCCCAGCTGGTAACTCCTCCTTGGGTTCTTCATCTCAAAATGCAGCACCTTGCACTTTTTGGCATTAAACCCCAGTTGCCAGGTGTCTGACCAGCTTTCAAGCTTTGCCAGATCATCCTGCAACCCCTGCCATCCCCCTAGGTCTTCCACCACTGCTCCTACCTTGGTATCATCAGCAAACAGACTGATCTTGCTCTTGATGTTCAATGATATGTCTGCAATGAATATCCCAAACAACACTGGTCCCAACACCAAGCCCTGTGGAACACCGCTCATCACTACCCTTGGGTGTGAGGCTCCCCACCCACCACCACCCTCTTGTTGCCTTCCTGGAAACCAGTTCCCTACCATCTCACCAGCTTTGCACCTGCCCTCGCCTACTAACTACTTCCAGCCTTCCATCAGCACCCAGTTGAATGCCTTACTGAAGTCCAGATACAGGACATCCAGTGTATAGCCCTGTCCAGTTGCCTAGTTACCCAGTCATAGAACTCCACCAGGTTGGTTTGGCAGGATCTGCCTGTATGGAAACCATGCTGTCTGCTGTCCTGTAGTCCTTTGGCCTCTGGGAGGCCACCAGCCTCTCATTCAGGATAGTCTCCATTAGCTTACCCATGATGGATGTGAGGCTCACTGGTCTATAGTTTCCCGGTTCATCCTTGGGGCCACTCTTGTGGAGGGGCACCATATGAGCCATCCTCCAGTCCTGAGGTACACACCCCAAATGTAGTGAGGCATTAAATAGGTCTGCCAAAGGTCCTGCAAGGACCTCTGCCAGCTCCTTCAGTACCCTGGAGTGGATGCCTTCTGGGCCTGGCGCCTTATCCACCCTCAGTGCCTTCAAACCCTCCCGAACTCTGCCCTCCATGATTTCCCCATCTGTCATCCCCTCCCCCCTTTTCTGCCTTTTCTCCCCCCTTGGGTGTCACCCCTTCTTCTCTTTAGTAAATACCCCAGGCAGAAGTATTCATTTAGTGCTTCTACCTTATCGCACCCTGCTTCCACCACCCCCCTCCTTCCTAATCCTTACTATGTGGTCCTTACAGCTCCTTTTCTCCCTGATGTACCTAAAGAAGTCTTTCTCCCCCCTTTCTTAATGCCTTGTGCCAGCCTGAATTCCGTAGATGCCTTGGCTCCCCTTACTGCCGTTGTCACCTCCCTCGATTCCGTCAAGTACTCCTCCCTGTCATTCCCTCTCCCTGTTTTCTTGTACTTCCTAAAGCAGCTCTTTTCCTCCTTACCTTTTCCATGATCTCCTTGCTCAACCAGCTTGGTTTCTTAGCCCTAGCCTTCTTGCTCTGGGCCTTGCAGCAGGTTTTGGTTGCCTCCACTATCCCCAGCTTTATGAGCTCCCACCTCTGATTAGTGTCCATACTAGATTGAATTCTGGCCAGGTACCCTTTTACCACTTCCCCCATCCTCCCAAATTCAGCCCTCCTGAAGTCCAGCACTCTTGTGCCAGATTCCACTCCTTCCTTGCCCATATCCAATGTGAGCCATACTGAGTGGTGGTCACTCCCTGACAGCGGTTCCTCCACCGTAAGTTCTCTCACAAAGTCCACATTTGCCAGCACAAGGTCAAGGATATTCCCTAACCCGGTTGGTTCACTGACCATTTGCAGCAGGAAGCTGTCCTGGAAGGCATCCAGCAGTACCTGCTCCCTTCTGTTCCTGGTTGTTGGGGTACTCCAGTCCACTCCTGGCATGTTGAAGTCCCCCACAATCACCACACTACCCTTCTCGCAGGTCCTTCTGATCTGTCCTACTAGTTCACTGTCTAACTCCTCCGTCTGATATGGCGGCCTGTACACCACTCCCATTCTAAGAAGCCTATTCTTGGAATCCTGGATTTGCATCCAAAGTGACTCCGTACTACCCTCCTCCCCTTCCTCCCTTACACACTTCAGTCCTTTCTTCACATATAGTGCCACACCTCCTCCTTTCCCAATCACCCTGTCCCTACGAAATAGCCTGTACCCTGATACAGACAGGTCCCAGTCATTGTATTGGGTGGCCCATGTTTCTGTAATGGCTGCAATGTCCACCTCTCCCTCTGCCATGAGAACCTGTAACTCTGCAGTTTTCCTTCCAAGGCTCCTAGCATTAAGGGTAACCATGTTCCACCCTTTTCCCCCCTTCCCATCCTGCCCTCCTTTACTAGCATCACCAATAGTACTTGCCATTTGTCCTTTTTCACTGTTATGGGGGGTAAACTCATATGGTTTCCCAACCTGTGGTCTCTGCATGTCTCTTGCCCAATTGCCACCCCCTGCTCCTAGTTAAAATTCCCTACTTCCTCTATGTACTCCTCCATCCTCTGTTTCAATACTTTCTTTCCCTCCTCACGCAAAGGTAGTCTGTCCTTGGCATAGAGACTACTGTCCTCCCTGGTCCCTCCCAACCCCCCAACAGCCCATAACCTTTAGCACAACACCAGGTTCTTAGCCATCCGTTAAATTCCTCTATTCTCAGCTTTCTTGTTGTGCTTGTCTTGGGCACTGGAAGTATCTCCAAAAAAGTTACTGATCTTCCTGCCCCTCACATAATTGTCCTAGTCCTCAAACCTCCTCTGGCGTATATCTACTGTCTTGTCAGCCAGGTCATTCGTCCCAAGATGTATAATTAAATGAGGCTTGTCCCTTCCCCTTCTAGCATATTTCAGAACAGATTGTCCTACCCTTTCCGCTGTCATTCCTGGCACAGCCTCCACCAAAATGCGACTACGTCTCTCCCCCTTGCTACCCCACCTGACTCCTCTTAGTATTGAGTCCCCCAGCACTAAGATTCCACCACTCTTACTCTCTGCTTGCTTCCATTCATCTCCCTCTCTCATTTCTGGCTCCTCTTCTTCCTCCTGCACATTATTTCCCCCTTTTGCCCCTGTTTCAATTCTCCCAGCAGAACTTCCCCCTTGCTCCGGTTTGGTCCAGGAATTTATCAGTTACTCCTCTAATTTCATCATTTCCCTCCTCCACCTTCTTCCTCTCTAGCAGTGCAAAACTATTTTCTGAAGACCCTTCACAAATGCCTGCTCCCTCTCTCTTCATAGTAACCTGTTCTCTCCTTTCCACTCTTTGCCACTTCTTTACCTCCCCTCACAAGTCCCTATCTCCTCCTTCCATTTGTCTTTTGTCTCCTGACCTGGTTTCCCCGGCAATTGTTCTTTCTGGCCTGGGCCCCCTTGTCCCTGCTTCCCTTCTTCTGACCCTCTCCTCACCACTGTTGGCTTAAATCGCCCTCCCTCATCTCCCATTCTTCCTCCCTCCAGTATTGGGCTAAACCCATCCCCAGTCTGCCTTGCCTGTCTTAGTTCCTCCTGCAGACCCTCAATATCCTTTCTAAGTTTCTCTATGTGATTGCACACTAAACATCCTCCCACACTCCAGGCAATTTTTAGAAAGACTGGTGCACCACAGTTGTTGCAGCCTACCACCCTACCCATTGCTGTCGTTGCCCACCAGCGACCCCCCCACCCTTCCAGATGCAGGATACCAGAAGTAACAATGAAAGCTCCTAGATTTGCAGTTACTTCCCTTCCACTGAGATAGCAGTCATCTCTTCACTCTCTGCTGTTCCTTTCCTGGATGTCTGCTTCTGCTATGACAGGTGCATATCCTTTGCCCATTTGAGGAAGTGATGTCAGAACCCCTGGTATAAAGGAAATCATGGACCAGGGCGGGTGGGGTGAGGGGTTACTTCCAGAAACAATCAGGTAGCTGAGGCCCCTGGTCAGACCATTAGCACCCTTCCCCGACTACGCACTAACTTTTGAAGCTAGTGAAGCCAGCAAAAATTAATTGCATTTCTACTCAAAGCCCCCAAAATAGGTTTGCTACCAAAAGAAACAGGTCTCCAATTCAAACAGCTTCACCAACAACACATTAACATAGGCTTGAAATTAGAAGATAGGTCTCTGATTCAAAGAAACAGCCCCAGTTAAATCACACCAAATAGGTTTTAAATCAGAAGAAATTGGCCTCTACAAATGCAGCCTGCTACACAGTGAAACATCAAACAAATGAGCCCACTTATAGCCACCAAAACCGTTTTCAAAATTCCAACAGCCCCAAAACAATACCCTGCTAGCCCCTTAGAAGTAGTAAGAAAGAAAATAAATAACCTTCTACCAAGTAAAATCTACAAGAAACAATGTAAAAACAACAAGAAGCTACTATACTGTAACAGATCTGATCCTTTCCCTTCTAGTTCCTTCTGAGAAGCACATCATTTGCAATATTCAGCCACCTGGTCATGAATAGTTGGCCAGTAAAAACGTTGCAGTAAACGTGTCAGGGTCCTGTCCCTACCAGCATGGCCAGAACAGAGCAAATCATGTACCAAATACAGTAGCTGCTCTCTATACTTTTCTGGTACCATTAACTGGCCCACTGTTTCCCCTGTTTTTGGGTGAATACACCTTCTATACAAAATGACAGTCTTAACAACCATTTCAGGGGCACCTTTAGTTGGTAGTTTGCCCACCTGCTGAAAGAAAGGGGTTAAGGAAGCATCAAATTTTTGATCAATGGCTGTCACATTTTTATCTACATTTAATTCAACAGGTGTTTCAGTCAGTCCTTTATTTTTCCATATGTTTTTTAAAGTTCTTTTCTTTCTTTTGGTCTTCATCTTTCCTGGGATACCCATGATGTCTTCATCAATGGGGGACGTGTACCCTAACAGATTTTCCTGCCGGCTTTGGGCTCTAGTTGTGACAGCTGCCATATGTTGTTTGGTACCAAGTAAGCAATCAAAGCCAGGGAATTAATACCCCAGAACCACAGATAATGGCAAGTTGGGTACTATGCCTGCACACACAGAGGTCTTCTGGTTTTTGACAGTTAATTCATCGGTTGCAGTTGAGTGTCTGTGTGTGTCCCCATGAATACATACCACATCCACTGGTGTTTTGATTTTAAAATTAGGGCTCAACAATTCAGGGCAGAGCAGTGTATATTTACTGCCAGTATCCAGAAGACCCAACACAGTCATGTCATTAATGGTCACCTCTGTTACTGAGTATCCAGTTGTTAGTAGGGCCAGGTGGGCTGGGTTTGTTTTCCTTTTAGGACAAAACCTGTCAATACGTCCCTTTTCATTACAGTTATGGCAAATAATGTCATTAGTACAAGTTTTCCCTCCTCTCCCAGATCTTATTTCATATAGGCCAGTACTCTGTCCAGCAGGGGAGGGGAAGGAAGGAAGGAAGAAAGGGGAGATTTAACTGCAGAAGTACGAGAGTCTCCCCTGACATTCCTTTTAACTGATGGCCTTGCTGACAAAAAGTCCTCTGCTAGGGTGATAGCTACCTCTGCTGACTCAGGATTATGTTCTTTCACCCAGAGTTGCACCTCATTAGGAAGGATTTGTGTAAGAATTGTTCCACCACCAGAGTCTCAATAATTTCGGTATTAGATTTTTCTTCAGGTTGTAACCATTTTACACAAAGTTCTCTTAACCTAATGAAGGTCTCTCTGGGGGTGTGTGAGGGTTGGTAGCATAGGGATCTCAATCTTTGCCTGTAAGTCTCAGCGTTAATACCATAATGTCTTAAAATTTCCTTTTTCACTAGCTCATAGTTCTCAGCATGTCTACGGTCCATGTTGCTATAAGCCAGTTGGACTTTTACAGTTAAATAAGGGGCAAGTCTCACAACCCATTGAGTTTGGGGCCACCCACAAGCTCTGGCTACCCTCTCAAATGTGGAAAGGTAAGCCTCTATTTCATCAGTGGGGGTCATCTTAGTCAATTTAATGTCTTTGGGGCTGGTGTCCTGCCCTCTATTACCTGTTCTGATGATCTGGATCACCTTCAGGGTCTCAGACCATCTCTGGTCCTGATGTTGCCTCTCCTGCACTCATTTTTGGAGGTCTCGTTCCCTTTGTCACTCCATTTCAAGTTGGCAGGCAGCCAACCATCTCAATAATTCCGCTATATCTGTTGGAGGGACATCGGGTGGCTCTTCCACTGACTCCTTCTCACCAATGTCAGAAAAACTCACCCTCACTGCTGTCTCTCTCTCCACCTTAGGATGGGTTTCTGGGAGCAGACCAGGTAGTAGTAGTTCCCGGTCTGTTCCTCCCTGGATCTGGTCATCACATCGGTCTCTTTCATCTCCATCTCCAACATTTCAGGTTTATCCTCCATGGTGCAACTCCTGTGCTCACTCTGGATATCTGGGCATATATTGTGATTGGAGTCCCCCATGTGCCTGGACCACCAACCAATCCCACAGCTGACACCAGTGTAGTAGTGGGTTGTATGAGTAAAGCACTGACACAAAGAGTAGGTGCAGAAGTCACATGGTAGTGTGAATGTATTTACAAAAAAAATAAAATAATAACTTTCAGAGAAAAGAAAACAAAATTCAAACAAACATTACACAGTCTGGACCTGGCATTAGTCCACCCTCTGTATTACCTCAACCTGTTCCAAGGTTGAACTGATCTGAATTGACTGAGAAAGGGATCCCTTTTATACAGTAGAATCACATGGTGTAAGAGGCTCTACCTCCTAATCTAACAAAAGTTGGTGTTTGCCCTGAGAGTGTTTAGTTGGCGCCAAAAACACTCACAGGTTCTCAGAGCCATCTTGTAAACAACCTAAACTGGTAAATATTTTCAAGGAGGGTTTCTCTTGTAAATGAATGCTGTTTTCTTGAGAAACTCCCTCCGTGACCAGCCAGCTTGCCTCATTTATTTCTTTTTGAAGGTTTCTCTTTTCCTCCTCCTTTATAAACAACAAAAAGCCCTACCTTGCAACAAGAGCCCTGTATTGAGGTAACAGCATGTATTGCAGTACTGTACAAGCAAAGCCAAACTAAATAAACTTGCTTCTATTTGATTTTAGTCCTGGTTTACCCTGAGCAGAAAAGACACTTATCTGGGAAGCACTTTATTTTAACTCTACAGTAGGACTGAGGGTTAGGAAGGTGAACACCAAATCCTTCTCTCACTATTAATACAGGAGCATTTTCTTTCTTTATTTTGTAAACATCCTGAGGCAAACATCTATTTTATTAGACTTCCTGAGAGCCTACATTGGTAGGCAACACAGGTACTAGAATGGCCATAAAGGGGGAAATACCTGGTGCTATTTCTAGCCACAAAAGCTGCGCTTTTCAGTATAGCAGCTACACAGCATTGCAATCCTGCGCACGTTCGGGCAGGAACGTGAGAATGGCTCAACAGTGCAGCTCTGCTTCTAGCACTCTAAAACAGGGCTTTTTGACAAATTTATTTTACTGGCATAACAGCCAGTCAAGCAGGCAAACCAGGTGATGGTAGGCAGTGCTCTCCCGAGGCAAAGGGAGAGAGAAAAAGAGACAGAAAGGAAAACAAGAAGGAAGATTTGTAGGTGGCCAGCCTACATGATAGTAAAGAAAAGGAAAGAAATGTGCTCTTGTGCAACAGACTAAAAGGAGGATATAAAGAAGACAGTACAGAGTCTCTTCCCTCAAACCCAAACCGGGGGGGTGGGGGGCACAGCGCTACCACAGGCCCCATTCAACAAAACTGTACAGTATTACATTTTGCATGTGTGGTCAGTGGGCAACTTCTTTGGATCTGGCAAGTTTCATGATGACCACTTGTATGGATTCCTAGCCCCAAGGATTGTAAACATATGAAAAGAAAACCTCTAATTTTGATCATTTATATGCTCATGTTTACAGCACAAATGATTTGGAATTTTGTTCTGACATTTTTATGTTAGAAGCAGCTCATCCCAAGGAAGTGCCTTTCAAAGAAGCAGCTCATCCCAAGGAAGTGCCTTTCAAAGATTTTGTTAAGAAATATTTATCGGTTCTTGAGTTATAAAGTTTTGAAAATTTGGCTTCTGAACATGGGTTGAGTAGGCATATTAATGCTAAACCTCAATTTTTGCACCTTAATAACCTTGGCACCATTTGACAAAATAGCTTTACAATTTGAATGCATGGTTAGGGTGCAATGTTCATAGGATTTTGCAAGTTTCATGAGAGCCACTTGTCCTGATTCTGAATTCCAGGGAGTACAAAAACATTAGAAAACACACTTTTTGTCCATTTGTGTTCTCGTGTCTAGACAAGTAATTGTTTCAAAATTGTGTTCAAGATTACCAGGGTGTAAGCGGCTTAGCTCAAAGAGGTGCTTTCAGGGGCCAAAAATATTAATTGGTTCCCAAGTTAAAAGCTTCTAAACATGTTGCTTCTGAGCATGCTCAGTAGGGGTCCCAGGATAGCTGTTTTTTTATTATACTTACACGGTAGTGCACATATAGTTAAGGTTGTGCAGGCTGTTTAATGAAATGCAAAATCACACATACCCTCATAGTACAAAGCATCATGGGATGCAAATCACCATGACATTTTAGGTTGGTTCAGCTTTAAGCAAGAATGCATGGTGCCAAAGGGCCTCTCACACAATCTGCAGAGGGTGCAAACAGAAGACACAGACATGTGTTATGTCCTTCCCAGGACTCATCAGTGTACCTAGAACACATAAAAAGGATGTATTTTTGAAAAACAAACACATGAACCTAGCGAAATGGGACCCGTTTAGCTAGATTCTGGGGTTTGTTTGACAAATTTGGCTTCTGAATATGCCCAGTAGGGTTTTTGAAATAACCCTCCAATACAAAAAGAATAATTCTACTAGGGCTGTAAGTTCAGTTCAACCTGGTTCTTAAAATAGGCGAACTTCTCGTGTTCACGGGTGTCTGCAGAATGCGAACATTTTTTGTAAAACTACGAATTTTGGTTCGCTATGTTCGACCCCAACATGTAAAAAACAAAACAATCCCTACCAGTTGCATGCATGCTCCTAGAGCTCTCCACTGGGCTCGTCAAGTGTTACTGCACTGCAAGAGAAGGAAAGTCACCAGACCAGCAGAGAGACATCACCCCCAGTGTCACTCCTTGTGATTGGAGGAAGGGTGGGTCCTAGGTAACAACACAGGCTACCATTTGTGCAGCAGGCCACACAACGTGGGATGCTGACTGCTGAGCCTGCCCCTTCAGCCAGTCATAGCAAACTATGTGAGAGAGACACGCAAGGGACTGACTGAGTGGTGGACAGTGGGCCTAAATGTTCCGCTCTGTTACTGTTCACATAAATAAATAAAAGTCTCAAAGCCAACATCGATCATCTGAATTTGTGTTGTGGCAATTCCTGAAAAAAAAAAACATTAGTGACGGTAACCTCATTTCACCAAGGGAAGGGAAAGAAGGAGAAAAAGTACAGAGGGTCCGGGTTGGCAGGGTGATGCAGTTGTGGGTTGAACTGGGCTACTGTAAGGGCACTAAATGTGCAAAACAAAGTTACACTGCTTCATCAAGTAAATCATTCTTATTTAAAGTCAATCGTTGATCATTTGAACTTGTTGTGGCAACTCCTGGCCAACAAAAAGGGGGTTTGGTGTTTCACTAGGACAGAAAGTTAATAAATTGAGGGAAGGAGATAGAAAATGTACAGAAGGGCAGGGTTGGTTGGGAGGGGGGCACATTTGCACTACTCTCTGTTGGTCTGGGGTAGTGTAGGGGCACTAACTGCAAATTAAAGTCTAGGAATAAAAAACTTTGGAGTGCACTCACTGCATGGAGTGAAAGAGAAGGGTAGGGTCAGTAAACAGGGCACTAACTGCAAATTAAACAAAGTTTTGGTATAAAAAACAAAGAGCAATGCTGCAGTCACATTTAGGGAGGTAGTGTAGGACAGTGGCTTAAGGCTCTGGGCTGCAAATCTGGAGACGTGGGTTTGAATCCCACAGCCCCTACTTGCATACTGTTGTGGGACCCTGAGCAAGTCACTTAATTTCCCTGTGCTTCCAGGTCGCACCTGTAAACAAGCTTTCAGCTTAGTGTGCCACTCCTGGTTAAACAATGGGGGGAAAAATATAACCACACTGGACACAGGCAAGTTTGAAGTTTTCAAATGCTTTATTTTCACAGTCTATTCACCATCAACTAGTAGTAGTAACAGCCTACTGCCACTCAAAGATTGGCAGTCTGAGTGGCAGTAGTCTGTTACTAGTTGGTGGTCAACGGACTGACAGGGAAAATGAAGCATTTGGAAATTTCAAATTTGCTGTGTCCAGCATGGCTATGTGACTGCAGCACTGCCCTTTGCTTTGTGTTTCTTAGTGTTTGGGGTAGATAACCCCGAGGGGCTGTACCAGTCCTGCTTATGGGTTGCAGATCACACCAATAATAAAAAAAAAAAATATTTTGGAGTGCAGTCACTGCAGGGAGTGAAAGGGAAAGGCAAGCTCAGCAGAAAAACATCCCTGAGAGACAGATCTGAGTGCTAGTGCTGTGTTCACTGCTGACTAAATCTGATCTCTTAAAGGCTAACAGCAGCAGTTGTACAAGACCGAGCTGCACTGCAAAGCTGGAGGGATGGGTTTGAATCCCATCGGCTCCCTCTTGCATACAGTGTGACCCAGAGCAAGTCACTTAACTTCCTTGTGCTCCCACGTTGCACCTGGAAAGCTCTGACTTAGTGTACCATTCTGGTTAAACAATTTCTTCTTTCTCTTACATTTTACTCCTGCTAGTGCTTTACTTACCTATGGTAAATTTCCCTGTGTTTTCAAACTTGACACAAGTCATGCAGCCAGCAGTGCTGTACTGACCTATCTGCCAGGAATAAATCTCCCTGTGTTTCCAGGTACACAACACACCTACTAGTACTTTACTACTAACCTCTTTTGGATAATCTCCCTGAATTTGTAGCTACTCGATGCATTCAGCAGTGCTATACTGGCCTGTTTGGAAATAAATATCCTTGTAATACTGGCTGCTGCACTATGATGGCCATTATGCTGCTCATCCTCTGAGTACCACGACGGGTTTCTTCTGCAATGTCCTGAATTTTCTGTACTATTCTTACTGTTCCCTGGATTGCGTGAGAAGTGCTGCTCTTGTTTTTTTTTTTTTTTTTTTTTTAACCACCCATGGTTTTGCGTAAAGGGTCTGACACACATGCTTCCTGTCTTTCCATGATGGGTTTTATAAATGTTCCTAATTAAAATATTTTTAGAGCAAATGGCGGTTGCATCTCTAGGTGCAAATTCCGGGAGCTCTATTCCCAAACCAGTCAGTACAACTCTGCTGGCTCTGTCGAGGAGCTGCACCAAAACCAGGACAATGTATTAACTGCTGGCTGTGTCAAGTAAAGCTTTTTTAGTAGTGAAAACACAGAAAGGTTCTATAATATAAAACAAAATTATACCTCAGTCTACTTGAGTAAAAAATCCACTTAGTTTGCATGTTTGGGAAAGTACATGTAGTATTAAGATTTCAAGAATGGTTAAGTTTTATAAAATGTTGATGCAATGAGACAGAATCCTATGCACCAAAACTTTGCAAAACGTATCATTCCTAGTGCTACATCTACGTTCCCAGACTTGCTGAAAAATACTTCTGTGGATTTCTTTATTAAGTAGAACCAGTTAAAATTTGGTTATACATTATAGAACCTGGTAATACCATGTGGAACCTGGTTTTACTTGGTAGAACTTGGTTATAGCTGGTAGAACCCTGTTCTACCTGGTTCTGCTTGGTAGAACTAGGTAGAACCTGGTAGAACTTTTTTGGGTTCTACTTAGAAAGTTCGCGAGGTAGAACTTTTGGAGGTTCGCGCAGCCCTAAATTCTACTTTTGCAAACCATTTCACTTTCACGAGAAAATGTGTTTTACTTTTGCTGGGAAACATTTTACTGTCGTGAGCACCACTGTCTTGTCTTTTATTTTGGTGAAAACAAATTTAGAAACACATAAAAATGAGGCATTTTTTAAAACAAGCACTTTAAACCTAGGGAAACAGGACCCGTTTATCTAGATTCTAGAGATTGTTTGATGAATTTGGCTTCTGGGTATGTTCAGTAGGGTTTTTGAAATAACCCTCCGATACAAATGAAGCATTTAATTTTCATGAAAACATTTTTTTTTTACCTTTGTTAGAAAAAATGTTACTGTCATGAGCATCTTCATCTTGTTTTTTGATTTGATGAAAAAATGTGGAAACACTTAAAAATGATACATTTTTGAAAAACAAACACCTGAACCAAAGTAAATGTGATTCATTTAGCTAGATTCTCTAGGTGTTTGATGAAAAATTACCCAGATATGTGTCTGCTGGCCACCCCATAATTCTTTGGTTGCCAGCTTAGAAAGGGGTCTCACTTTATTGCTGCGAGCCAAAAATGATTTTTTCACACATAAAGTGTGAACAAAGAATTTTATGTTTTCACATAAAAAATAGATTTCACTGCTGTATACCAATTTTTATGTTCGAACAAACAATTCTTTGGTCACCAACACAGTGCAAACAAAGAATCTGATGTTTCCACATAAAATGTTTTTAGTGCCAGATAGTGACTTTTATGTGTGAACAAAAAATTATTTGGTCACCAATAAATGCGATAAAAGAATACCAGCTTGTGACAATAAAATTGGTACCTTCTACCAAAAACAAATTTTACTCATAACTCAGCCATTTTGTAATAGTTTTCCCAAAATTTTCAACAGTCTTATTTTGTTAAGCCCTATAGATAAACACAGCGAGTAACAACTGTTTTTCCACCTCCAAATGTGTTTTAGGTTGTAACACCATAGAAAACATTTATAAAATTGGAGTGCAAGTCTGCCACTCCTGTGGATGTTGAAGAGGCTTAAAATATAAGTTCTGAGAATTTGGGGCACAAATATTAAAAATTATACATGCTTTGTGGTATGATTGTGTTGGTACGTACATAATGCTGGACTACATTATTTGCATAGGGCTAAAAGGCCCCTATGCAAATTCTGAAGGTGAACCTAACACTATGGTAGGAGATTAGCATGGGGAACAAAATGCACTACTCAAATTCTGTATGCACGGTGTAGCCCATACGTACCTCACGGTAATGTAAGTAATGATGTTGTATGGTATTTGCATTAGATCTGCGATGGCACACCGACATCATGCATTGGGGCATATGTATGTCTGCACCCACAAGTGGGTTGTACTTTGGGAATCGTAGAGTTCTAGCTCAGCCAGAAGTGGCTATGTATTTCTTGTATCTTCCCTGCAGTGTCAATGTTTATCTGTGGCTGCTGAAGTGCGAGCATACCTCTCAACCTCTTTGCTCATAAATCAGGGACAAGGCTTAAAAAAATTAGGGACAAAGACCCAAAATCAGGGACATATCTTAAAAATTGGTACTAGTCAGTCAGAAAACTGATAGAATAAGGGGATTAGTGTAAGATGCATTTTCTGAAGATGAACAAGTCTGTAAATTTAATGTTTGGCATTATTTTGTACTTTCAATCCCCACTGTTCTGTCACAAAAACACAAATTTTACAAGGGACAGAGGAAAATTTTGAGTCAAAATCAGGGACGTCCCTGAAAATCAGGGACAATTGAGAGGTATGAGTGCCAGCCCCACAGGGTCTGTACTTCTGCAGCCAGAAGAGGCTGTGTATTTCTTGCACTATAAATGTGCATCTGTGGCTGCAGCCAGAAATACTGTTGTAACTTCAGTTTATTAACATTCTTAAAAAAGAAATAACATTGACTGCAAAAAAACTGTGTTAAAGCTGCAGTACTAGTTACCACAAATGTAAATAATCCAGTTGGCAGTTGGAACAAACAAATACATTACTATGTCTGGTTTTCCTTTTGCTTTATTTCACTCCTGAGGCAAGATAGAGTATTTTGACGTTCTTAAAAGTTCTTGCTCCTTTACCACATTCACCATCACTGATATGAAAGATAAGAGTGATGTTGTGCTGCTGGCCATCAACATCATCTGCTGGCAACACTCTGCCTTATCTACATTATGTATACTGTGGGTTCAGTTAAACTGTGACCACCAAGAAAGAGATTTTTAAAAGATGCTGAGGGCAGCCATCTTAATTGTGTCAGTGAGAATTGTCTCAGTGAGTACTTCCCCTGTCTGGTGCAAGTTTAGGCAGGATTCTGTGGAAGAGGTGTATAGGGTGATTTCTGAGCTCTGGCCCACTTCTTATGAACTGTACCTGGGTCCAGCATGCTTCCTACTGAGTTGTGTTGGATTTCTGGGTCCAGGGTTTGCTGAGATAGTCAGATGTTCCCTTTCTGAAGGGTCTTTTCTAAGTTCACTAAAAAAGATATGCTGGTGACGTATTCCACCCCGGACAGTAAAACCCCAGTAGCGAACGACACTACAGTGACTACAGCACCATGTCGCTATAGTGTCCCACTGGAATCCAGCACTGTCTGTCAGGGTCTTGCAGCCCCTCAATCAGCTCCAACTTGGAGTTGATTATATTTAGTAGGGAGGGTCCGGGGGTATAGCCCCCCATGTGGGGGGTTCAGGGGGGTCCTGTAAACCAGCAGCTGACTGCGAAAAGCGGTCAACATGCCGGTTTTGCTGTCTGGTTGTTTGACAATGATTTTGTCGATGACCAGTCGTGGATCCTGCTGGTAAGACCCCTCCTGAAAAAACATCATTGTACCCAGACTGCTTGGTAAATTTTAGAATCTCTCTGACCTTCCATTTCTAGGAAAGATTATTGAAAAAATGTGGCTCTGTAGCTTGAGGCCCACCTCACAGCCTTCAACATCTATGAGCCACACCAGTCCAGTTTTAGATTCAGACACAGTACTGAGCCTGGGTTGGTCAGGCTGCATAATGACCTCCTCAGGGCTAGAGATAGAGGGGAATGGTCAACATAGAAACATAGAATTTGACAGCAGATAAGGACTGCTTGGCCCACCTAGTCTTCCCATTTCCCTACCTAACAGATAAGCTGCAGATCCTAGTTAACCAACAGCCTCCTTCCTCCTACCCCCCACTAGAATTGCCTTATGTCTGTCCCATGCATTCTTGAATTCCCCCACTGTTTTTGACTCTACGACCTCCTCAGGAAGGCTGTTCCATGTATCCACAACCCTCTCTGTGAAGAAATACTTCTCACATTACCTCTGAGCCATCCCCTCTATCTTCAAATTATGCCCTTGTTTTTGCACATCTCTTTTCTGAAGATGATACCCTCTTGGACTTTGTTGAGTCCCTTGAGTTATTTGAAACTTTTTATCATGTCCCCTCTCTCCCTCCTTTCCTCGAGGCTATACATCTTTAGTTCTTTTAGTCTTTCTTCATATGTCTTCTGATGCAGACCCTGCATCATTTTGGTTGCCCCCTTCTAGACAGCCTCCACTCTGTCTATGTATTTGTGGAGATGGGGTCTCCAGAACTGTACACAGTACTCATCTGTATGTGGTCTTACCAACTGTCTGTACAGAGGGCCAACAACTTCCTGTTTTCTACTTGGTGATGCCTCTCCCTATGCATCCCAGTATTCCCCCCAGCCCTCCTTACTGCCTTTTCACATTGCTGGCTCACCTTTAGGTCATCTGATATGACTGCCCCCCAGGTCCCTTTCCATTTTGTTGTCAGTATCTCACCCCCCATTGTGTACTCTTCCCCTGGGTTTTTGTTTCCCAGGTGCATTACTTTGCACTTTTTGCATTGAATCTAAGCTGCCATACATTTGACCATTCCTCCAACCTTGCCAAGTCCCTTTTCATCCTTTCCACCCCACCTTGTGTATCAACCCTGTTGCAGATCTTTGTGTCATCTGCAAAGAGACATACTTTCCCTTCCAGTCCCTCTGCAATGTCACTTATAAAGACATCAAAAAGGACCGGCCCCAGTACTGAACCCTGTGGTACACCACTAGTAACCCTCCTTTCTTCATTGTGGACTCCATTTAATATTAACCACTGTGTTCTGTTGTCCAACCAGTATTTTACCCAGGCTACCACCCTAGGACCCACTCCCAGGCTGGCTAATTTGTTTATTAATCCTTAGTGCGGGACTGTGTCAAATGCCTTGCTAAAGTCTAGGTAGGCCATGTCCACAGCCCCTCTCTGGTCTACTGCTTTGGTCACCCAGTCAAAGAAATCAATTAGATTCGTCTGACATGACCTTCCTGCTGTGAATCCATGCTGCCTTGGGTCCTGTGCCCCACTGGCCTCTAGGTGCTCAACAATCCTTTCCTTCAGAAGTGATTCCATCATTTTCCCTACCACTGAGGTCAAACTGACAGGTCTGTAGTTTCCTGCCTCTCTCTTGCTCCCGCTTTTGTGAAGGGGAATCACATCCACCCTCCTCCAGTCCTCAGGTACCACCCCATCCTCCCATGATTTATTAAAAGGGTAGTCAGTGGTGTTACTAGTTCTTCCCTTAGTTCTTTTAAAATTCTGGGGTGAATCCGATCAGGCCCCATTGCTTTATCCACCTTCAGTTTTAAGAGTTCTTTCAGAACCCTTTCTTCTGTGAAAGGACTAATTTCAACCCCCCTATCCAGAGTGCTTGTATTGACCAGATTAGGTATGTCCCCCTGCTTTTCCATTGTGAATACTGAGCAGAAGTATTAGTTCAGTATCCTTGCTTTTTCTGTAAGCTCTCTGCCCAACCGCCTTCCTCTTTGTTCAGCCTCAGTATCCCTACCGTAGTCTTTCTTTGCTCCCTAATGTACCTATAAAAGGTTTTAGCCCCCTTCTTAACCAAGTTGGCTATCTTTTCCTCGGTCTGGGCCTTTGCTATCCTGACTGCCTTACCTGCTTCTTTGTGCTTTAACTGGTACAGTTCTCTGTCCTGCTCCTCCTGTGTTTCCTTATACTTCCTGAATGCTATCTTTTTTTCCCTTACCTTCCCCGCTACTTCTTTTGAGAGCCATAGTGTTTTTTTCTTTCATTTTGATTTGTTTATTTGCTTCACACAAAGACTTGTTGCCTCGGTGATGGTGGTTTTGATGTTTCCCCATTGTTGCTCCACCCCATCTTCTTGCCTGTTTGCTAGTGTTTTTCTGAGGCACTCTCCCATTTTGACAAAATCAGCCCTCCTGACTTCCAGTAACTTCACTTTTGTGTGGCTTGACTCTACAGCTAAGTTTATCGTGAACCACTGTTTGGTGGTCGCTTGTTCCCAGATGGCTACCCACTTCAAGATCAGAGACCCGCTCTCCATCCCCATTTGAGAGTACCAGGTCTAAGATTGTTCTCTCCCAAGTGGGTTCCAAAACTAGCTGTCTGAGGCATGCCCCCTGTAGGGCATCAAGAATGGCCCTGCTCTTGGATGTGGCTACAGCAAAGATGCTCCAGTCAACATCTGGCATATTCAGGTCCCCCATCAGCAATAGCTCCCTTTCTCTGCCATCCAAAGGATGCCTTCTATCATTCCTTGTCACACCTCCCCCTGAGACGGGGGTCTGTATACAACCCCTGTGTGGATTGTGGAGCCATTTCCAGTCTCCAGGGTGACCCACAGTGCCTCCTCTCCTCCCTGTTTACTCTTTAGTTCTGTGGCTTTTATCCCTTCCCTTACATAGAGAGTACTACTCCTCCTCCTGTTCTTCCCTCCCTGTCCCTCCTGTAGATTATGTACCCTGGTATGTTGATATCCCAGTCATGGTTCTCTGTGTACCATCTTTCTGTGACTGCCACAATATCCAGGCATTCCTCTTCCATCAAGGCCACCTTTTTGGGGAGCTTTTTACCTAGACTACGGGCATTGGTACTCATTACCCTCCATTTTTTTTATGGCTTTATTTCTTTTTGCCCCATCCCTGTTCTTACTGCCTTTATCTTTTTCTCCATTTACCCCTGCCCCTCTCCCTATTGACTGCTCTATTTTGGTGTTTACCTCACTAATTACCCTGATTTTTGGGGGTGACTAGGATTTTCCTTCTCCTCTTCAGTGCCTCCCCCCTTGGCTAATTTAAATGCTTGCCACTGAAGCATTTAAACCTATCACCTAGGATCCTGGTTCCCCTCTAGGATAGATGCAGACCATCGCACTGTATAGGCCTGCATCCCTCCAGGTAGAGCCCCAGTCCTCAATGAAGCCAAATCCCTGAGCACTGCACCAGCTTTTCAACCAGTCATTGAATCCCATGGTGAGGAGTGCCCTAGTCTCATCCATGCCATAGACAGGTAGCACTTCCGAGAAAGTTACCATGTGTACTACTTGTCTAAGGCCCCTCCCCAACTTCACAAACTCCTGTTGCACTGCTCTGATCCCATTCTCAGCCAGGTCATTCATCCCTAGGAGGATAATGACATCCAGCTCCCTCCCCCTTGCTGCTGCTCCCACGATCCTGAGGATTCGTTTCCTGTCCCTCCAAGCCTTGGCGCTGGGCAGGCACCTTATCTCCCTTTCCCCTCCTTCCCCCAGTTCTACCCCCCTAACAATTGAGTTCCCCACCAGGAGTTGTTTCCTTCCCCTGTGGGGTCCTGGGCCACCCTCCTCTGGGTCTCCATTGTGGAGGTTCCCAGCATCCTCCTTGGTCTCCACTGCAGGTGCCTCCATAGAGGAACCATGCTTTGTCAGAGTGGCAAATAAATTGTGGAGAGGTACAACTGGAGGGATGCACCTCTGTTCCATCACCCTCACTCTCCCTGAGCCCACCGTGGTCCAACCACTCCTCTTTCTTGGCAACCTCTGAGGTAGTGGCGGTGACCTGGGTGGTCCCCGGCTATGGGGCAGGTTTCCTGAATCCTTGCCAGGTCAGCATGGAGATGATTCAATTCTTGTTCTACTTGAACTCTCATCAGCTTTGCTATGGTAGACAATAGGCTGTTGTTGGATCTCCTCAGGGAGTATGGTGGATTCACTGACAGGGTTATCAGCTGGTTTGAGTCCTTCCTCAGTGGCATGACTCAGAGAGTGGTGATGGGGAATTTTTCCTCACTCCTGAAGCCCCTGCTTCTATGATTTACACCTATGTTTGATTCTCTAACCTATGTTTTTCATAGTATATGCGCTGCCTTTGGTGATACCAGCATTGCTTGGGCTTTCACTGCTATGCAGATGATACCCAATTGCACCTGTTATTTGCACCCAGTACACCTGATGCCGTTGATGTACTAAATTTATGTTTGGTCACTATCCAAGACTGGATGTCCTCTAGCTGGCTATGGCTCAACCCGGACAAGATGGAGGTACTAGTGATTGATCCTAGTCGATGGCAGGGTGTGGGGGCAACAGTGGAGAGGACTGATTTGGTTCTTGGTTCCTCTAGTCTACTGGCCTCTACCAAGGTAAAGAATCTGGTGACATTCTGGACAAAAGACTGACATTGGAGGCCCAGGTGTTGTCCGTAGTCTGGAATGCTTTTTACCATCTTCATAACATCCCCCAGCTAATAGTCTTGATCCAGCTGGAAGACCTGCCCACATTGGTGCATACCTGTGTGACCTCCAGACTCAGCTACTGTAATGCTATGTATCTGGGGTAGGTGAAGGGGTTCTTTGACACTTGCAGCTAGTGCAGAATAGCTAGGTAACTGACAGGCCTTCCAAGCTCATGTCATCTGACCCCAGTCATGTGTGATCTGGACTGGCTGCTGGTGAAGTGATTTACTGTGAGCTACTACTAACTGAAGGTGGGACTGAGTCACAGTGGTGGAGCTGGGGAAGGAAGCAGACACATCTCAGGGAAGTATCTGTTGATTTTCTCCGATTTTATTGCTGTTATTGTTTCTTTTGCAGCTTATTGTTGTTTTCAATTGGTACCAGGATGCTTTCTGACTTAAGATGGAAAGGTACCTGTTTGGGGGATTTGTAGGAACTGCAGTTTTTTGTGTGTGTGTGTCTAGCCCTGATAATTGTCTGGCCTTGGGCCTCATCAGAGTTACTGCTAACTGAAGGTGGGGTTGAGTCAGAGTGACAGAGCTGGGAAAGGAAGTAGATACATCTCAGGGGAGTATCTGTTGATTTTCACTGATTTTATTGATGTTATTGTTTCTTTTGCAGCTTATTGTTGTTTTCAATTGGTACCAGGGTGCTTTCTGACTTAAGTTGGAAAAGTACCTGTTTGGGGGATTTTGCTGGTGCAGATGAGTGTCTCAATTAGCATTTGCTGGGGTAGCTGATTGTCTCTAGTGGTCAGGAGGGGCCCAACTCCTCACCCTCCCCTAGCACATCACTTCCTTTATACTGTACCCTGTGACATCATACGGTACCTGCTGACTGCATACACACACTCTTAGCCATCTTATTTCTGTACACAACACAGCCACACACCACAGGGTAGAGGGATTGGAAAATAAGGGAAATAGTGCTGCCAACAGACAGGGGCAAGATAGAAAGAAGAGGAACCATGAGAGGGAGAATGGAGCAGAGGGAACAAAGAAGAGGAAGGGGTAATGGGACCAGGGTGATAGATTGGGGAAGTCTGGGAAGGGGACAAGGTAGTGGGGCATGCTGGAGAGAGGGTCAGTGGAGGGAAGGGGGTCAAAGGAATCAGGGAAGGGGGAACAGAAATCAAAGGGGAGGAAGGATCATGGGATGTAATAACTGCGGAGGGGCAGTATTCATGGGCATCCTGTGGAGGACGGGGAGTGCCCAGTCTGTATAAGTCTGGGAAGGCTAGAGAAAGAAGTACTAAGGCTAATGGGGGAAGTGTCAAAGATGAAGGAGGGGCATATTGGGTTGGGAGGAGAAGGGAATGTGGAAAGCACAAAAGACACCCAGGAAAAGAAAAAAGATGGGGGAGACAAGAGAGACAGGGGGTGGTCAGGACAAGGGGGCAGAGAGGGTGACACAGGTATGGGAAACAAATGCTCAAGGAGAATAAGAGAATGAGTACAAGGAGATAGTAACACAGTAAGCTCAGACGGGGGCCGACCTCTAACATAGGGGTCAAAGGAAGGAAGGAAGGAGGAAATGGAAGTGAGGTCAATGGTTACAAAGAACAAAATGGCTGGGGAGGGTGATGGAGAAATAGGTGAACTGGGGCAAGATGGGTTTGAGTACAGCGGAGAACATGGGGGTAGAAACAGCGACAATAGAAGGGAACATTGTGCAGGAGAATGAAGGAGAGGAGAAAGGGGAAGATGGGGAGGGGAAGAAGGGAGATGTCTTGATGTTGGGGGACTTGATACTAAGAGGGGTCAGGTGGGGGCAGCAAAGGGGAGAGGCACAGTAGAATATAGGTGGAAGCCATGTCAGGAATGAAGGCAGAAAGGGTGGGGCAATCCGTGCTGATGTATGCAAGCAGGGAAAGGTAATACCTCACCTAATAATACACCTGGGGATGAATGACCTCGCTGATGGGACAGTAGGGGAGGTCAATAGGAGGTTTGAGGAACTGGGACCTCTGTATGAGGCAGCAGGCAGATCTGTCACCTTCTCAGAGGTACTTCCAGTTCCCAGGGCAAGTATGGCAAGAAAAGGGAGAATTCAAGAGTTTAATGAATGACTGGGGGCCTGGTGTCTGGAAAAGGAGTATGGGCTGGTAGAAGGATAGGGGGGGACCTGGGAGAACAGCAGTCTATATGCAAAAGACTAGACTGCACCTAAATGAGGAAGGGAAAAATTTACTGAAGGCAAGGATAGGGAAGCACATTGAGGAGCATTTAAACTAGGATGCAGGGTAACAGGATGGATAGAGGGTGCAGAGGCCTAGTAATGTGAAACCAAATGTGCTTACCACCCGTGATAGCAAGGTAAGGAGGAAGACAATTACTAAGGGAGCAGATATAAGGGGAGAGAGGTGGGGGGGAGGGTAGAGATAAGGGTTGGAGGGTGATAACACTAAATGCTAGGAGTCTGGGGAATAAGGGGGCGGAACTACAGGCTCTCCTGGAGGAGGGGGGAGTGGACTTGGTGGCTATAACCGAGACAAGGAGCCACCCAAATCCACGACTGGGACATGACTGTTCCGGGGTACAAATTACACTGGAAGGATAGTGAAAAGGGGAAGGGGGGGGTGGCACTGTATGTAAAGGAGGGATTAAAATGTGTAAGGGAGGAGGGAGATGAGGGAGATACAGAAACACTGTGGGTGCAATTACAGGATCTCAAAAATAGATCATTAAGACTGAAGGTGGTGTACAGACCACCCTCTCAGTATGAAGGGATGGACAGGGTACTGGCAGAACAGATCAAGAGGAACTGCAGGAAGGGGGGATGGTGATAGTAGGGGACTTCAACCTGCTGGCAGTGGAGTGGGACACACCTATCACAAAGAACAGAAGGAGCAGGTAATGCTGGACGTCTTCCAGGAAAGCTTTCTAGTACAGCTGGTCAAGGAACCAACTAGGGAAAGGAACACCCTAGACCTCACACTTATAACTGGGGAACCACTGGGGGGGGAGTGACCACTGGACAGTATGGTTCCAGTTACAGATGGCTAAAGAGAGGGGGGGCATCTGGCAGAAGGGTGCTGGATTTCAGGAATGCCAACTTTAAGATGATGAGGGAAGTGGTACAGGGGTTCCCGTGCAAAATTCAACTGGGTATGGACACACAGCAAAGGTAGGAACTGCTAAGACAGGGGATAGTGGAGGCAACAGAAATTTGCTGTAGGGCCCAGACTAAGAAGGCTAGGGAAAAGAAACCCAGCTTGATAAGCAAAGAGGCGTCGGAAAGGGTGAGGAGGAAAAGGGCAGCTTACAGGAGATGCAGAAATCGGGGAGGGAGGAGGATAGGGAGGAATATCTGCAAGAAGCAAAGGAAGTGACCAGGGGGGTTAAGGCAGCCAAAGCGGCAAGAAAACTCAGGTTGGTACAGGGCATAAAAAAGGGGGAAAAAATCTTCTTTAGGTATATTAGGAAGAAAAGAAGCTGTAAGGACCAAATTGTAAGAATTAAAAAGGAGGGGGGATGGGTGGAAGAGGGGGGTGAAAAGGCAGAAGTGCTCAACGACTTCTGTTCAGTCTTTACAAAAGAAAGGGAGGGGGCAATACCCATAGTAGGAGGAGAGAGGATAAAAATAGATGGGGGATGACAGATGGAGAAATCACAGTAGGGAGGGTGCTGGAGGTGTTAAGGGCATTGAGGGTGGACAAGACACCAGGACCGGATGGAGTACATCCAAGAGTGCTGAAGAAGCTGGCAGAGGTCCTGGCAGGACCATTGGCAGAAGTATTTAATTCATCTCTAGACACAGGATGCATACCCCATGACTGGAGATTGGCTCACATGGTTCCTCTCCACAAGAGTGGACCCAAGGATGAACCGGGGAACTACAGGCCAGTAAGTCTAATGTCCATAGTGGGGAAGCTAATGGAGACCCTCCTAAAGGAGAGGCTCATGGCACTACTGGAGGTGAACAGGGTGCAGGATGGGTGGCAGCATGGCTTCGTCAACGGCAGATTATGCCAGACCAACCTGGTGGAATACTATGACTGGGTGACTAGGCAAATTGACGGGGGCCATGTGATGGATGTGCTGTACCTAGACTTCAGTAAGGCCTTCAATTCAGTACCGCATGGGAGACTTGGAACAAGCTACTGGGCACAGGGGCAAAACTGGTGGGGTGGGTGGAGAACTGGCTAAAAGATAGGCAGCAGAGGGTGGTGGTAAGTGGGGAATGCTCATCCCCTAAGCCTTTGACAAGTGGTGTTCCACAGGGATCGGTGCTGGGCCCAGTGCTGTTTGGTATATTTATTGCAGACATCTCGGAGGGAATCAGCAGCAAAATCAGCCTATTTGTGGATGACACCAAGATGGGAGCGGTGGTGGATGACCAGGTTGGGTGGCGAGGACTACAGGAGGATCTGGCAAGGCTAGAGGCACAGTCTGACAGATGGCAGCTGTGGTTCAATGCAAAAAAATGCAAGGAACTGCACTTCAGAACAAAAAATCTGAGGAGAAGCTACCATCGGGGGGGGGGTGCGGCTGGAGGTATCAAAAGTGGAGAAGGATCTGTGGGTGCTCATCACGTGAGCAATGAACAATTCTGTGCAATGCAGAAAGGCAGCAGTAATGGCCAGCAAAATGCTGGGGTGCATTGCAAGGGGCATTACTGCGAGAAGAAGGGAGGTTATTCTACTGTTATACAGATCATTGGTTAGACCTCACCTGGAATACTGCATGCAGTACTGGCACCCATACCTACAAAAGGACATTAGGCTGCTGGAAGAGTACAGCATAGGGCAACGAAGATGAGTCAGGGCCTGGGGGAATTGCCATATGAAGTCAGACTGAGAGTTAAACATGTACACACTGGAGGAGAGGAGGGACAGGGGGACATGATTGAGACCTTCAAATACATGAAGGGGATAATCAAAACAGACACAGAGGGTCTATTCAGGAGGAAGGTGGGGAGAGACATAAGGGGCCAGACATGAGATTGGAGGGGGGGTAGATTCATGAGGGAGGTGAACAGCCATTTTTACGGAGAGGGTGGTATGGTGTGGAACGCACTACCGGGTGTGGTGGTGGCATATAATACAGTGGAATGCTTCAAGAACGGGTGGTACAGGGCAAAGGGAAGGATAAAGGGAGGGAAGGGGGAGGAGAGGGGTGGAGCTGCTGCTGAATAGGGAGCAGCTGCAGTCTCGAGCAGCCTAGATAGACCAGGATGGCCTTTTGCTGCTGGCAACTTTCATATTCGTATGTTTGTATAAATCTCCTTCAAGGTCAGTTTGTTGACCTACAAAACCCAACATAGACAGGGCGCAGGTTATCTGAGTGAGCTCCTGTCTTCTTACTGCCCAGCTTGCCCCCTCTGCTACTTCAAGGGGAGCCTCCTAGCGGTTCTCAGGGCAAGATTTAAGACATCTGGTGACAGCACATTTGAGGTGGCTGGTCCGTCCCTGTGGAACTCACTTACCAGGTCTCTGAGGGAGGTTCCTTTGGTGGAGGTCTTCAAGAGGGGCCTAAAGACCCACCCATTCAGACAAGTGTTTCATCTAATCTAGCACCACTGGCCTTGGTTCTTAATCTGCAGTATCTTGTCTGATGAGTTTACACTGGTATGTCTTTTATGGGGTTGGTATTTATTATAAGTTATGTTATTTTTGGTTATTTATTTTGTTATGTTATAAAGTACCCAGAGCCACTAGGATTGGGTGCTAAATAACTAAACTACTACTAATTGTAGAGCCACACAAATTACAGCATTTGTTGTTGAACACTGCATTAAAAATACTGTAGCTGAATGAATTTAAAATACCCTACTGAATAACCTAAGAATAGCAGAAATATGTTACTTCTAAAAAAGATAGAATTACATTTTTTTATTGACCAGCTAGTACTGCTGCCTTAGTGCACCAGTTAGGGCTCAACTTAATGCTACAAAAGTAGAAAATGTGGCTTTAGGATTTCCAACCCTAACTCCCAACCCCCAAGCAGTAAAAGGACAAGACCACACAAGCAACCACAGACGTCAACAGCTAATATGTAGGAGTTAGGAACACTAGCTGGGGAGAGTGTAGGTCAGACCAGGTACTGTAGGAGGGGGAGGTTGGAGGACTGTTGAGGTGAGAGAAACAGGCAGAAGGGGCAGAGCTGAGGTGAGGCAGACCCAGCTGCCTTGGGATTCTCTACTACAGTGGGTAAGAAAACCAGGGCAAGCATTTGTCAATGCCAAATGTTTGCTTGCAGGCATTTGCGGTGGTGTTTGGCACTTGGATATGGCTTAAAAAATCAGTGAAAAAGAAGTAAAATGAGGAACACAGTTTAACAATTGGTTCTATCCCCTGAAGCAGGCAGCGTAAGAATATTAGTGTAAAATACTTTGTCTGCGCCCCAGGCGTGTGTTGGTATTTTCACTCCAAATTTTCAACATGGGCTGTTTGTGACCCCACCTCATGAACAGTGGCTCTATGAGTTCATTAGCCAAAAGATGATTTTCCACAATGACTGTGCCATTTGGCGCCACAGGTGTGAAAACATATTTTGGGCAGGATGTGAAAAATGACAGCTGCACTGTTAATGAGAAGGTGTAAAAAATGGCATTGTTGAAAATCTGAAATGAAAATATGAAAAATTGATGAAGTCATGAGCGTGTATAGAAACTGTGCAATGTACACCCATAACACAATAATTTAGGGGATTTTTATAACTAAATTTTCAGCATAGGCATTTTGGGAACTCCGGTCTTGAACAGTGTCACTGTGATTTTGTTAATCTGAATCGAACATTGATCTCCCACAGCGACCGCGCCATTGTGTGCCACATGTGTGAAAATACATTTCTGGCAGGATGTGAAAAATGACAACTGTACTGTTCATAAGGAGGTATACAAAAATGGCAATGTTAAAAAAATGTGGAGTGAAAATATAACAAATTGGTGAAGTCACAAGTGTGCATTGAAATTGCATAACACATGCCCATAACACAATTATTTTGGGGATTTTCTAACCAAATTTTTAACACAGGCATTTTGGGACCTCAACTCATGAACAGTGTCACTATGATTTTGTTAATGTCTCCTGAACATTGATTTTGCACAGTGACCGCGCCATCGTGCGCCACATGCCAGAAAACACATTTTGGGCAGGATGTGAAAAATGACAACTGTACTGTTCATAAGGAGGTGTGAAAAAAATGGCAATGTTAAAAATCTGGAGTGAAAATATTAAAAATTGTCGAAGTTACAAGCATGCGTTGAAACTTCATAATGCACATTCGTAACACAGTCATTTTTTGGAAATTTTTCACCAAATTTGCAAGATAGGCTTTTTGGGACCCCTCCTCATGAACAGTAGCACTGTCATTTTGTTAATCAGTCTTGAAAGGTGATTCTTTGCAGTGATTGCGAAATGACATTTCAGGACTGAGTAACGAGATGGCAGTGCATGTCTTTATGAGGTGGAGTCCCAGGCACCCCGTGTTGAAAATTTGGTGGCAAATTCCAAAAAATGGCTGAGATAGCCACCTAAGTTGAAGCCCCCCATTTATGCCATTATACAGCTTACCAGCATTTCTTCAGTTCGCGGTCGGCTTTGAAGACTGCAGACGTGTTCCCGCTCTACGGAAAATTACTGCACCAGGCTCTGGAGGTACGTATGAGGTGAGGGGATGTGTGGGGAGGTGGGGTGAACAGAGGGTGGTTGCCATTTGGGGAAGGGGAGACCTCACCAGTAGCAGCAGTGTGTCAGTTTTCGACTCTGAGCAGTCGGCGAGCCCTGGCTGAATCAACACATGGTGCCATTCATTCACCAACTGATGGGTCCCCCCAAAAAGTCACAGAATTGGGGCTTTACTTATCAGCTCCTTTAAATGCAGAGAGCCAGTAGTTTAAACATGGAAACCGGGACATTTATGGGACTTTACACACGGAACCGTGGCCATACACAGAACCAGGAGACTTAACAGACTGATCCTTTGATATTCATAGAATGGGGACTTCACCTACATGTCAACCTTCACAGAACCGGGACTACAGATGGAGTCCTGGACATTCACAGAACTGGGGCTTTATAGTCAGATTCCTTGACAGTCACAGAGCTGGTACTTTACAAGCGGGTCTCTGGACATTCACACAATCGCTACACTCTGAGACAAACCGTCAGTATTTGTAATGCCTTAACCCCATCAGTCTCTTGAAAACTCCTTATTTCTAGTGGGGCAGAACGCTATCCAGTAATCCATTACAAGGTAACTAAAAAAAAAAACAAACTAGTGGTTAGAGAAGAAATACAATCTTCTGGGACCAGTCTTTGGGATTTTGTGGTGGCGACTTTGCCAAGATGTTGATTGAAGCGTTTCACCAGAAAGGCACATCGGGAGGTGTGTCATTGTGCTGCTGCATGACGAGCTTGTCTCTGATTGCAGCGGCACTTTTCTTATATGTTGTGTCCACATTACATAATATTGGTGTCAGAACTAGCATGCTGGCTAATTGGTGAATGAGAGACGCACCTACTAAAGTGTGCCCTACATTCGTCAACATAGACACACCTCTGAAATCTGCTACTAGTACAAGATGTTCCTTGTGCAAGTGAATGCAAAAAGGGGGGTAGAGAGTGGTGGGAGGAAGGGGAGAGTCAGGTGCGAGGAGGTAAGACTGGGAGCACGTACCCCATGGTGTCAGTGCAGAATAGATTCCTCTCACAGCCTAGGGATGCCTAGGGCCAAGGTAGAAACAGGGGACCAGTTCAGGAAGGGGGAATGAGGGTGGTTAGACAGGTGTAGGGGGGAGATAATGACAGCAGTGGCAAGATTGGACGGGGGTGTGAGGAGGGGAGGAGTGGTATGGAGCAGAGTTCAGGAGGACAGAGGGGAGGTTAAGGTAGAAAGGAAGGAGGGGTGACTATTGAGGGCAGAGGGAGATCAGTTAGACTGGTAGAGGGCAGGAGAGAAGGTAGGAGGGTAAAGCTGGGGGGCAGCAGCTAGACGGGGGGAACTCGTGAGATGGATAGGGTGGGAGGGTAAGGAAAAGGAGACAGTGAGAGAAGTGTTGTAGTCCTGGGTAACTCAATAGTGAAGGGAGTATGCTGGGAGGGGAAGGCGATGCACACAGAAGCAGGAAGCTGGTGTGTATGCTCGGAATGATGGCAGAGCATGTGTGCTCAATGATAGCTCAGCTTAGGCAGGGGGTGAAGGGGGACCACATGTAGTAATATATCTAGGTACGAATGACCTAGCTGGAAGTGAGTTGGAGGTAGTATAGGAGAGGTTCAGAGAAGTGGGAAAAATATGTAGGGGGGGTGGCTAGATCAGTAGCTTTCTCAGAAGTGCTACCTGTACCTACAGCCAGCACAGCAAGAAAGTGGAGAACTGAGGATTTCAATAGCTGGCTGAAGTATGGTGGAAGGAGGTTTTGGTTCCGTAGGGAGCTGGGAGTATACCCAGAACAACAAAAGCCTCTGCACACCAGATAGGCTGCCTTTTAGCAGAGGGAGATACACAGTGATTAGGGACAAGCTTGGAGAGCACACGTGTAACTCCTGCCTGCTTGGCTAATTGCAGGTTATGGGGCCTGGGTATTGAAATAGGTGCCTCCACCCGGAGGACAGGTTATTAGTAACAAGGCTAACCTGGGTACAGCCCTCTGGGATGCTGTAACCCACATCTTTCCCCTCTAGTGGCCTAGACAATATGCAACAAACACTTTCACAGTAGCCCCTATTCAGCATACAAATCCCCACACTGTTTGCACTTACCACCAGGGCTGGTTCCACCAGTTCAACACTGGAGACCCCTTGTAAAACAAGGTTAGGCACAGCAAATAACAGTACAGTGCTTTTGGTACAAACTGGAACCACAGTCAGATTAAATGCAAAAAGAGTTAGATCTTATTTATTCAGGGGTATTGAACAAGGGAGGGGCGTAATCAGGTTAATTGATTCGAAAACTGATCTAGTCAGGCAATTATGCATGCACTGTTTAGTCCCTACACAGTCACACGTTCTGGGTACCCAATTGGAAGTAAGGTGGACTAGCCTGGAACATTGCCCAGGGTAGGCCGGCATCGCAGCTGGTTGGGGCCCTGTGATGAAAAGAAAAGGCATGCACAACCACACACAATTTGTAATCCAGAGCCTGAAGGCTCAGTTCATGAAAGGAAAAACAACAATGCAATCAGATGACAACATTTGAGATTTAGCTGTTGTTGCAGGGAGCTACCCTGATTGTTACTCACACTACCCACTGCAAGACACAGGAGGGATGAGATGGAGACTGCAGATTGACAACTGGTACGCCAGGAGAAGCAGGGCCTACACAAATCACTGAGGTGTCATTCCTGTTCGAGATGTTGAGCAGGGAGCTGATCCCTGGGAGAGTCTCTCATCAATGGTGTTCTCTGCACCTGAAGTAGCTGGCTGGGCCAGTGTGTTATCCCCTTCCTTGAACTCAGCTATTAATTTGGAGTTCAATTTGTAACCCAGTCCTGCAGTCCCAGGTAAACCCAAGCCACTTACCTGCCCTGGTGCCGCTGGTTGGAGTCATAGCTTCACCAGTTCTTGTTGCCACTTACGCTCCTCTCTCCTCTCCTCTGCAGCTCGCTGTTCTTGCTCTGCCTCTCTGCATTCTTGCTGTCTCTTCTCCTCTGTCTGTGACTGGCGCTCACGCTCCTCATGGTCTGCCTCCCTCTGTTGTCACTCTGCCTCACGGTCTTCCTCCCTCTGTTCTCGCTCTGCCTCCAGTTCCATCCTGCGCAACTCAATTTGCAGCTTGAATACCTCTGGATTCAGGATACTGGTGACCTTCCCCTGCTGCTGTGGCCCTTCACTGACAGTGGCCCTGCTGTCCTCCTCATTGGCTCGGGGCCCCTCACTGGCCTCTAGTCCTGCCACACTCGAGGTCTGGTCCCTTTCAGTCATGGTCTGTGACTCCCTGCTCTGAGTATCTGCTACCATCAGGGCCTCTATGAGGTTCTACTTTTTGGCTGTCACCTCGAACAGGACTCCTCTGTCCTCGCACAACTGTTTTAACTGTTCTACAGTGTGCCTGCTGTAGTTGGACACCATCTTTCCTAACTACTGCTAATCTGACTGGCACTTTAGAAAAAAAAATAAAATGGGTAGGAACTTTGACTGTAAGTCAAGGGATATAGCTCTGTTTCCTTCTGAAATAAAAAACACTGCCTTTCTTTTTTTTCCAAGTGAGCTGAACGGTCTCAAGCTGACCCACTGTACAATGAAGCTTATACCACCAAACTTTTTATGCCACCACTGCCAACCAATCTGTCACAAATTCACTCAACCAGTCAGCCCTCTACTGAAAGTGCCAGCCTCTGAGCGTATGATTTGTGGACAGTGAACAGAACAAGGTAACCCTCTTGTCTGTTTTGTGGGTTCAAGTCACCTTAGTCTCAAGTTCAGGAGGGATTCAAACTGATAACCTCTTGTTAGCATACCCAATTATCAGGCTCAGATAATTCTGTCTTCAGGGGGCCAGATATCTTTGCCTATGAGCACCTGACCAAGTCTACAAAATGAACCCTTAGAACTCTATGCAAGACTTTTAGAGAACTCTATCCGTTTCCCAGTTTGGTATAACAATAAGCCCATACACAATGTTAACTGTAACCTTTAAAAGCTTCACTTGAATAAAAAGAAATGTCAAGGCACTCCAGGCAGTTTCTGTTTTAAAATATATATCTTTACTTTAAAATAGGAAAACAGAAAATATTACAGAACAAAATATCCCAGCACATACAGCCTTAAAACAGACAGGTTTAAAGTGCAAGTTTCTACAATACATAGATTCAGACTGGTTTAATCTAATATATGCTTACTTTCTTTCAGTACTGTGATGTTTCTTCCTCAGTCAGATAATATGAAAGAGTGTCTGTCAAGGTTCTCTCAGCAATTAAACACAGTTCTGAGCAGGCTTTTCTGAGGTCACCAAACTCCGCCTTGGTGTAACAAAATCTATATTTATCATAACACAGGATGTCTAAATAAAATATTTAAAAAAACATAATAGTTGACCTCACTGGCTTTACTCTCCTCAGGTTAACCAGACAAAACCGGTTTGTGCTCTGTTACACATACATATCAAAAGCTTCTTTGATATAAGTCACTGTATTCAAAGCAAAAGTGTATTTGACTCTTTAATCCCGTCTGGGCCTTGGTATCTATACATCATAGGTCTCTCTGATGTAATTCATGGGTTTCCCGGGAATGGATATTGGACCTTCCAAATTCGTCTGGGTCCTGTTTGGTCCAGATATCAACCTCTTTGATGAAATAAGCTGGTTTCCTGTGCTGATACCAAAAACACATACATGCTCTTTCCCTATGACACCTAGAGCAAAATCAAAGGATTTCCCTGGAGATGCCATGAATGGCTAATTTCATTTCCTGGGATCAAAGCAAATTTAACATGCTAATTGTACCTCAGATCTCTGTAATTTAAAATATCTCCTGTCCTTTGAACTTATCCCTGAGGGATTTTGATGTGTCAGTTCAGCAAGACTATAGTTTCCTCAAACTGACCTTCCCATCACATATTTTATAGGTAATAAAAAAATTGATACAGCACTTAGAACTGGCTGTCTACATCACAGAGGCTTCCCAGAGAGAGGCAACAAAAATGGTTCAGGCTCAGCAGGGCAAGACATATGAGGAGAGGCTTTATGACCTCAGCATGTACTCTCTGCAGGAGAGAAGGGAAGGGAAGGTAGGGATGTGGAAAGTACCTGAAAGGCATCATGAAGGGGAACACAGAGTGCCGTGCCTCTTTAGTCTTAGTGGAAGTAAAACCATGAGGGGAAAATTCCTTAAACTATTGGGGGGGTAGGTTCAAGAGAGATCCGAAGGCATATCGTTATGAAGAGAGAGCATACAGGGTGGAGGGTCCCAGAGGAAGTGCTCTCCCTGGAGAGGGTGGTCAGCTTCAAAAGAGGGTGGGATAGAGTGAAGGGAAAGGTCAGGATCAGGGGGAAGGCAAGAAGGGGGAGGAGTTAGAGAGGTGGGCAGAGCCCTTAGTAGCCAAAGAGGGATCTGCAACATGAGCAGGCTTAATATTTGGATATCGATATTTGCATGTTCATAAGACAGTAGATGTATGATAGATATATGAGCTAGATTAGATTGATAGACAGACAGACAGAATGAATCACTAAGGAAAGGAAAAGGAGCAGAAGGCAAATGCCCATGTTAAGCTTCTTTCACCCGCAATAGGATAATGAGTGTTCAGAAGACATAAAATTATCTTATCTTTGTTTGAATATGGGTTTTGATTTACTAATAACAACATCTGTGGGCAATGAATTCCAATGAATTCATTGAGACAAAAGTTGTTTCATTTTGTGGAAAAAAAGTGGTTACAACCTAACTACAAAGGATGCCCCCTTGTGTGAACATTAATTTGCTTAAAATCAAGAACCATTTCAGTTATAAAATATTGATCATTGATGACATCCCAAGTCAAACATAAGATCCCCTCTCATCCTTCTGCTTTGTAGGGACATTAGGCCAAGCTGTCTTAACCTATCACCATAGCTAAGATCTTTAGCTCCTTGCATATATTTTGTTATTTTTCTTTGTATTTTTTCAGTACATGCAATGTCCTTTTTTTTTTTTGTTTGGACACCAGAGTTGTGAAACGAAGTCCAATAAAGGATATGTATAGGCCCTGTATAATGGAAGAATTACTGCTTTATCTCTAGATTTAATGTTCCCCTAATGGACCACAAGACCTTATTGGCTTTATTTATATTTTCTGTTATTTGTCTGTCAAAGTCAAAATCATTTGATATCATAATCCCTAGGTCATTTTCAACTTGAATTTATTTAGCAGCTGAATATTTAGGAAGTAGCTATGTTCTGGGTTTTTGGATCTGAAATGCATAACACTGCATTTATTAATACTGAAAAATAGGCCCCACATGTTAGACCAGGAAGTCAGTTTGTTTAGGTTATTTTGAAGTTGGTTTCTCTCAATTTCATTGCTACAGGTTCTGCTGATTTTGAGGTCATCTGCATATTTAATAAGCCAACTATCTAGATTTTGGGATAGATCGGCTATGAAAACTTAAAAAATCAAAGGGTCTAACATTGATCCTTGAGGAACTCCACTTGATACAGATCTCCAGTTAGAGGGGTACCCATCTATGATTACTCGGGTTGATCAGTTAGCCAGTTTTGTATCCATGTAATATACCCCGGATGAATGTTAATGGTTTTTAAGTTTTTGTGTTAGGGCCCAGTGGGGTACGGAGTCTAAGGCCTTTTTAAAATCCAAACAAAACGACATCACACTATTTTTTCATCTAAGTTTTTACAAACTTGTTCATAAAAACAAAGAAGATTTGTTTTGAACGATTGATCCTTGAAAAAACCTTGTTAATTCTCATCAAAATTCCCTAGTATAGTTATTAGCCTGTCTTTGATTATTCCTTCCATTATTTTACACATCTCAGGTGTAAGGCTAATGGGTCTGTAATTATCCAAATTCCCTTTTTCTCCTTTTTTAAAAAGTGAGGTTACATTTGCCAATCAGCTGGAACATGTCCTGATTGTATACTTAAATCAAAAATTAACTTTAAAGGGAGAATAAGATATCTATGCATGATTTTAATCATGTCAGTGATTATTCCATCAGGACCAGTGGAGGTACCTGATTTAAAAGTTTTTACTTTATTTAAGATTTCCTCACAATTAAAAGTAATTTCCGATAGGGTATGATTTTTTGAGGGGAGTTGGCATTAAGTTATTTAATTAAAAGACCTTGCAGAAATGGTCATTTAGTAAGTTAGCCATATCCTTGAGGGCTTTTATAGTGTTTGTTTGAGTTATAAAGGGACCAACAAGGCATTTTGGTTTTTTTTAAGCAGTTTATGTAGCTATAAAAAATTGTATTATTCCCTTTGGCGACAAGGTCGGCCGCATTGTGTTCTGTTGGTTTTTTTTTGCTTTCTTTATTTCATGTTTACGTGATTTTTGTATTTTTAAGGCCTCCCAACTTATGGTGGTTTTGCTGGAAAGATATTTCTTATATATTCTCTTTTTCTTGGTGACTAACTTGAGTATTTTTCAGTTCAACCAATTTGGTTTTAACTGTATTTTCTTTGCTTATTAATAGTTGGCACTTATAAATTTGAGGTGTTTGGAATCTTGGTCTCAAGGGTAGACCACATATTTTCAACAGAGCTATCTTTGAATGGTTTGACCCAGTCTATCTCAGAGAGGGCTTCATCAATTTTTGCATATTTGCTTTATTATAAGCAAAGATTTGTGTGATATTAACAGAAATTGGATAATCAATGACAAGTTCAAAGTCAACTATATTATGCTCACTTTTTGCAAGTGGGACAGTGACGGAACAGTTTTTAATGTCTATGTTTTCAGAGCATAGAACAATGTCAAGGATATTTTGTCCTCGAGTAGGGGTGAGGACATGTTGTTTCAAAGACAGTTCATCACATAGATTGATAAAGTACTTAGAAAGGCTACTAGCATCCAACCAGTTTACTCAGTCTATATCTCCGAGTTTCAGATCCCCATAAACAGCACTTCTCCCAGGTGCACAGCATTTCCCATTGCTTCAATTATTTCTTTTGATGTTACCAGGTTAGAGTCAAGGGCTGTAGCATAATCCTACAATAAATATTCCGGATTTGCACCCATCAATTTTTGTTCAGATTTTTTCCATAAGATGAGTGGTTTTGTTTTTATTAGTAATGTCAATTGGACAAAAGTCAGAGTTTAGGTAAAAAGCAAGTCTGCCCCCACTTCATGTCTACTGCTATGAAAAGGTTCATAGCCAGCAGTATACCTACCTCATGCCTCTAAGTTGGGCCACTGGGTTTCTGTTAAAGCTATGATGTCTGTCTGTATTACAATGCACTAATAATTAATCAAACTTATTATTAAGACTGAACATTTATCAACATGCCTTTTAGTGTATGACTTTTGTTTATATTTACCTTATTTATTTATTATATATACTGTGTATATATATATATATATATATATATATATATATACACATATATATATATATTGCTTTTTCTGGTAGGGCTCCCTGTCAGATTCAGCCCTGGACATGGTCCCCAGACTTCCACCTACCGTCTCTATGCCATTGCTCTCCCGGCCACCCCCAGCTTGCCCCTCAGAGGACGGGGCTGCAGCACTGGTCCCCACTATTTCTAGTGCCGCAGAACCAGTATCTGGGTGGGAGAGCTGGCGATGGAGGCTACTTGAAGCCCGGGGAGGGCTTCATGGAGATGGAGGCCCCACCTTGCTTTTCCCCCCCGTAGGCTGGGGTGGAGACATGTAATAACACTCACGTCTGTCCGGCCCCGGAGAGCTTCGATTATACATCGTCACAGGGCGGCAACCCAGCCGCCACCAGGTGTCACTCCTGTGCGATCACAGGCCCCCCCTTCTTCCTGGAGAAGGAGAGCAGTCCTAGGGATGCTCAATCCTTTCCCCGGCCAGCTCTCCGATGATCTGTTCCAGAACCCGGGTCGCCGGCATCACAAGCACAAATCCAACCACTGCACTGACAGGCTGGCTATTTTTAATTTTTTTTTTAACCTTTTTTTGGACAAACTGAACTAGGTGGACTATTATTTTCCACTCCTGATTCTAATTTAACTCAAGATTTGAAAGGACTCTTTGAAAAAAAAGTACTAAGTTGAGATAGATAGATAGATAGATAGATAGACAGACAGACAGACAGACAGACAGACAGACAGACAGACAGACAGGCAGGCAGACATATATAGGGAATATCCCATGAAGTAACTTAAAATATGCATGTTATTTAGTTTGGAATGTTGGTGTCATTGCACACTTGTGCACAAGTGCACAATGGCAATAACACCAACATTTCAAACCAAATAACATGCATATTTGGAGCACTGTGACCTTTCACTGCACTACAAATTTCAGGGCTCTGACTTGTGATGCATAAGGGGAGTGTGTGCTATTTGTAAGTGAGTACAATAAACATTTCAAAATTATTCAGTACAGCAGTGGTTCTTTCCTGTCCATGACCATGTGAGCTCAACTTGGTGCCTGACTGTAAGGGTGAACAGGATGATAGGATGCATAGGAAGGGGAATCAGTAGCAGGAAGGAAGAAAGAAGTGATTCAGCCCCTTTCAAGACCCCTAGTATGTCCTCACCTGGAGCTGTGTGCAATTCTGGACTCTGCACTTGATGAAGGACAGGAACAAGGTGGAGGTGGTGCAGAGAAGGATAACTAAAACAATTCAGGGACAGCAGGAAAGGACTTATATGGTGATATTGGAGGACCTCCACATGTACGTGCTGGAGGTATGGAAGGGAGAGGAATGCATACTCAAGACATAGAAATAGCTCCAGGAGATAAATAAAGTAGACAGCAAAGAATTTGTTCAGAGTGATGGGGCAAGCAAGGACCAATGGCCACTCAATGAAGCTGATTAGGGGTAGATTTAGGAGTGATGACAGAAAATATCTCTATCTGTTCGTGGAAAGGGTGGTGAATGTGTAGAACAAGTTACCAAGGGATGTGGTATGTGTAAAAGCAGTGTGGGGGAGTCAAGCATGAGTGGGACAGCCACACATGACTGGGAGATACATCAGCAACAAGGGAGGGGGGACAGAGGAGTGAAGGACCACTAGGGCTCTTACAAACAATAGGTAGGGCAGGGCAGACTGGATGGGGCACAGGACCTTTTTCTGCTGACAACCATGGGCCCAATTCCAAGTCGTGTTACACATGGCACAAAGTGATTTACGCCAAATCCTAGGGCGTAACTCACACCTTGTGCCACGTGTTACGCTAGCTGCGATTCCAAGTTGCGGCCTATGCCATGCCGCATGCGGGTTGCGCCAAAGGTGGGCTACGCCACCCACTGTGCCTGCAACCCACTGTGGCATGGTGCATGGGTGGGTTGTGGCAGCAACTGTGCCTTATTCTGTAAGGGTGGCTGCCGTAACCCAGTTACACGATTCTAGGTCCCACCATGGTGCTGTGGGTTAGACCAGCATGGAGGTGGTCTAAGGGGCATATATCCTGGCACAAGGATGGATGCCCCCCGCAGCACCATGTAAAGCACAGGGGCATGCCCCATGGACCCCTCCAGCCCTGTGATGCCCCATCCCCCACAATACGGGGTGCCACCCAGGCCCCAGTCCCCAATGTTACCTTCACACTGCCTACCCTCCCAAGGCCCATGGAGTTGTGTGGGCATGTTGCCGGGCAGGGGGCATGGGGGCCATCTAATGCACCTCGCAGCTTGCAGTACGCAGGTCCATTGCACCACCCCTGTGGTGCAACCCTGTGGCTGCCGCAAGTTGCAGGAAGTAAGTGCCAGGGACCCTGCCCATTCTGGAATAGGGCTCAGGGTCCTGGGCATAGTGCCACATAGCGTAACTCACATATGCCTGTGGGTTTCACTATGCAACCTGGAATTGGGCCCTATGTTTCTATGTTTGTTACAGTATAACAGTGTACAGTTAACAGTATAACAGTTTATGCAGTGTCAGTGGCTCAGTAGGTAGCATACTTGCCTCTGAGGCCGGGAGATCAGAGGGCTGTGGGTTCAGTTCCCACATCTGGTACTTGGGTTAATATCCCAGTACTGACACTGTAGTGCAGCATGAGAGGGGTGCTGCACTTCTGAGGTGCCGTTTTTCGGATGAAACGTTAAACCATGGTCCCATCTGCCTGGATTGGTGGTAGTTCAGGTGGATGTTAAAGATCCCATGGCACTTATCGAAAAGAGTAGGGGAATTTCCCCCGTGTCCTGGCCAAATTTCCCTCATTCGCTAAACATACCACCAACAGCTTAATCTGGTTCAAGGTTAGTTCGTATTCATCTGTTTCCTCCTCCCCCGGGTCGTCCAGTTCAACAAAAACTAACTAAATGAATAAATAAAAATAACAGTCAAGCATTTTTATCTCTAATACCTTTGCTGTGTCAAAATACACAGGATACAGGGTTAGTATCGCCTACTGTAGAAATGACTACCCCTTGTCACAGAAGGGCAAAGGTTGCTGTAAAATCAGTCTGCTAGTTTGGTTTGCACTGATGTTTCTGTTATAGTTTTATCTTATAATGTGCTCCTCGGCATTTCAAGAAGTTTCTCTCACGACTGCACACACAGACACATACACACAGACTGACAGAGAGAGACACACACACATGTATGTATACCATGGGAGTGCGAATGCGTTTGGAAGATAAAAGCTGTTATTTACACTTAAGACAGAGCTACCATGCACGTAACAGTTGAAATCATGTTATTTGCGCAGTAGCTATAATATTTTGCACAGTATCTATGTTAGTTGTATAGTAGCCACAGCCTTTGCTTTTCACAAGAACTGACTCCCTGCAAGTAGCACGTTAAACAGAGGTGCCGTCGCTTAACCATAAAAGTAAAAGGATCAGCTTAGCGACACTAATAAAGTGGATAGGAAAGAAAAACTGTAAAAAGATACTCTGTTTACATAACACAGCATGTGTTTTACCTGCAACAGATAAGAAAATAAAAGAGGGCATTCCCATGGCTCAAATGAAAGATCGTGACCTCTGGCATAGGGCCAGGACCTCTGGCAGACAACCTGACATACAGACCTATAAAATGGCCAGGAACACATGTACTAAGGCTATCCATGAGCACAAAGCATGTTACTATAAAGACATCCTTGCCAAGTCCTGGGCTGATGGGGAACAAATTCTGGGAAAACCTCTCGGAAATCACTGGGAACGCATCCAAACAGGCTCCAACTATGTTAAATGTTGATGGGTCTATCACCCATGACCCCATGTCAATTGCCAACATATTTAATTCATCCTTCACAGACCTTAGCCAAACTCTGCCCCCCAAATTTCTTTGAACCACCCAGCACAGCTCCTACGTCCACCAAATCAGAAGAGGCCTCTACGCACCCATATTTCTACTTCAAAGCCATCTCGGAAAGCGAGACCAAGACCTACCTATGTAAAGTTCTAGGAGGAACAAGGACAAGCAGTGATTCCCTCGACCTAAAACTTCTTACCCTAACTCTAGATGAAGTCCTATCCCCCCCTCACCAAGCTTCTCAATTGCTCCCTCATACTTTCACAATTCCCCCAGATCTGGAAATCTGCTCTGGTTACACCAGTTTTTAAGGGTGGGGACAGATTACTACCTGGGAATTACAGGCCAATATCTATTCTTCCTCCGAAGTCCAAAGCACTTAAAAGGATTGTTGCTGACCAGTTTGTGGACTACCTGGAAAAATACAACCTACAATGACAAACAACATGGTTTTCAGAAAGGGCACAGCACATCTACAACCCTACTGCAATTCACAGGTTTCATTCACCATACTCTTGATCAGGATCAACTTGTTGGTGCAACCTTCATTGACCTGTCTAAAGCATTTGACACGGTCAATCACCATTAGCTGATACATCAGCTTGATGGGTTTGGTATATCTTCAGAAGCCCTAAAGTGGTTCACCAGCTAGCTAGCAAACCGCACACAGCAGGTGAGAATAAGATCTTCCCTTTCTGCTAAACTGCCCGTCTGCTCTGGGGTTCCTCAAGGATCGATACTGGGACCCCTTCTATTTAGCACCTTCCTCAATAATTTTCCATCATCCTGTTCCAAACCAGTACTCCTCTACGTGGATGATGCAGTCATTGGCTCAAAGACTGCTGACCCTACCCTCCTTCAGGCCCAACTTCGGAAAAGTTTTACTGAAGCTGAGTCCTGGTTCATCTCTCATAAGTTGGTGCTTAACTGCAAAAAAAAAACCAAGGTCATGGTCTTCCATAGTACCCACAGCAAGCACGAAGCCAAACAATTGGTGACTAAAAACGGTGAGGGTATTATCCTTGATCAGACTCAATCTTTGAAATAGCTAGGAGTTACTCTGGATAGTATGCAGTCCTACTCCAACCATGTTGAGAATGTTGCCAAGGTAGTTAACATTCACCTAGGCCTTCTACACAGGCATAAACACTGCCTTACTACCAAGCCCTCAGATTAGCTACCCAAAGTTCAATTGTGTCTATTATTGACTATGGTTTGGTCATTTATAGTTACGCCACAGACACAAACCTACGTTGGCTCACCACAGGTCTGAATAAGACATGCCATCTACTAACTGGTGCAGCGTATCATACTCACACTTGTGACCTTTAAGAACAAGCAAACTGGCTTCAACTCCAGGCTCGCACTGAATATCAAGCTTGCCTTCTGGCTAAGAAGGCAGATCTTGGTCTCCTACCACCAGGTTCCCTTCAGCTTTTCAGTCCCTTCCGGGGCACTCAGAGCACATGAAGTTCTGTGAGCCAAACCTTTACTGTCCCTTGCTGTCGAACCTCACTCCGACAGTGATCCGTTGCAGTTGGAGCTGCTAATTTATTTCATTCCCTTCCTCCTGAGATTGCGATGACTGCAACCTTGGAACCATTTAAGCGGAAGCTGCATCGAATCCTAGTTTCCAGAGTTTCTTCTGACTGCTATACCTAATCTCTGCTGACAGCTAAATGCACTGGGACCTCCCACTTTTACCATTTTCCTCTGTATAGCCCTATGCTGCTGCCACTGCTGCTGCGCTATTCCACTTACAGCACTTCCTCCCTTATCCCTTTCTCATTCCTGCCCTCTTTTCATTCTACCTCGTCCCCCTTTCCCTTATCTCTCCTCTGTTTCCTCACCTTGTTCTCTCCCTCTACCCCCCGCCCTGTGGGTCTTTTCTGCTTAAGCTTCATTGTGGCATCTCCCTCCTTGCTCTTATTTGCTCCTTACACCCCCAATTCACCCCCTGTACTTCTCTCCCTGTAAGCCCTTCCACCCCTCTTCAGACAAGGCCACTGGCTGCACTTTATGCAATATTTATCTTGCCATATTGTTCTTTTGTTTATGTAATTAATTTCCTCATGTTGTACTACTTACTGAAGCCATTGTAATTTGCTATTCTTGTGACTTGACGTGCAACCTCTGTAAAAGAGCCCTTGGCTCAAAGGTCTTTCCGATTTGTTAAATAAATAAATAAAATACACTGGATACTATGGTTACTGATGAGCAACCTGTTCTTCCTGAGGTTTAATGGAATGCCACCATGATGGACTGGTCAGAATCTTGGCTCCACAATGCACCCCCACCATCCAGACATATTTTAAGTCTTTTTCTATACCAGTGTCACTTCTAGCTCTAAATATCACCTAAAATGCATATGTATCACAGGGTAGTTCTTTAATGCCTTGTGATTTCAATCAACCACTTAGGAGCTGATTTGTGAGGCATGTTGTTAAATGGCATACCTCCAGTTGTGGTACATCTTCAAAATAATGAAGGTTATTAAATCTTCTGAGGCTTTAATAACATGTTATAAATAGTCTGAGTCTGTATTCCCTTTATCTTAGCATCCTCAACTGCTAGTACTGAAAATGATTCAAGAGAATTCTAGAGCTGCAAACTATGTCCGTGAACAGAATATCTAGTGCAGTCACACAGAAAAGACCATTAATTAATCCAATCACTCCATTTCCCTGTTATCCTAACAGTAATAGCCTGAAATGTTGTTGTCCTCTAATGTTTTCTGCAGTCAGCACATCTTCCAGTAGCTTACTGCAAACCCCTAGGGGAAAAAGAAATGTTTCATAGAACATAGGCTCTTCAGTACCAAATCAGACCAACAGTTTTCTGCCCCCACAGCAGCTGTACAGAAACATAGTACAGTAACACAGATTTTGTTAGCAGAAAAGGACAGCAAGGCCCATCCATTCTGCCTTAACCCTTACCTACCCTACGTGGTGGAAAGGGGCCATACTTGTTCAAATTGTGTATTCAGTTATAAGTCTAATTATTCATGAGGTTAACAAGCACTTCGACTGGCTGCTGTACCTGGAGTTAATCCCTTAGAAATACCCAGTATAGCAGAGCAGCATGTGCGTATGTGTAGATTTTTTTTTTGTTAAAAAATATAGTTTCTTTCCCTAACACAATTAGGCTTATAATCACAATAATGCCCTTACAACTGGGCACTTCCTGTGGATTAATGTCCTTGCTAGGAGTAGTGAGCTAGTGCTGTACCTCAGGCCTTTAAAATCCCCTAGCCTGGCATTAATTCCAAGAAAATGCCCAGTTGTATGGGCATTATTCATTTATTATAGTCTGCTGCAATTGCAACTTATTTACGCCAGCTTTAAAGGTATACATACACATCACAGTTTCTTCAGCCTTCACTGGTAACCTGTTAGACAGGCTTGCAATTATTTTTGATAACATGTATCCTGATATCTCTCCTTATCTTACTCCCTCTTTGCTTCAATTTGTCACCGTTGTTCTGCTGTGCTATACTAGCTAACAAGGCTTTTAATGATCAACCCCTTAAAGATTTTGGACAAAACAAAAAGAGCAGCACTCAGGCTCGTAGGTGCTCAGTGACAGTCATCAGACACAGTAGCAAACAGTCCTTTTCAAAGATGGCACCATTTGGTTGAAACGTTTGAGTCTATTTATGGAAACGCTGTAACCTCCGAGCTATTGGCCACTGCTTCTTTTGCTGTGAGATGAAATAAAAAAGGTGTTTTTGGTGAAACTAAACACTTTTTGTGGCCTTGTTTATTGTTGGTACAAGAGGGTGGAGGGTCGTGACTGTTTGCTACTGTCCCTTAAAGATTTTGTATACTTCTTTCCCTTCTCTTCTCCAGTGTGAATTGATTTAAGTGTTCAGTCTCCCCCATAGCATAGACTCTCTAACCCTTCTATAGCCCTATACTCCACCTACTCTGGCTCTGCAATATTGTTTTTGTTTTGTGATAATCAAAAGTGCTAGATGTGTTTTTAAAATGGTTGCTACTGTAATGCCTATACAGTGGTATCTTGAAGCTCTTTGCAAAGCACTTACATACTACTAGTGCTATGACTCTGTGCAAGAAAATGAACTCATTCTGCACTAGGTAGCATATCATGCACAGCTGGGGACAGTTACATTGAAATCTGTCTCAGTTATTTGTGTTTTTCTCTCAGTCACATGCACACAATAGATCAACAAACCCAGTGCAAAGCATCAAGGGTAGCAATATGCAGATCCTCATGTAAGGCAAGCTGGCAAGGTTTCAATCCAGATCTGACTGATAACAAGCTTTAATATTATCAAGTGAAAACAGTGTATCAGGGGAAATAGAGAGAATGAGGGAAAGCAATAAGGAGCATGAAGGCACAGACTGAAGAGAGAATAGCCCAAGAGGTGACAAAAGGGGACAAGACATTTATTTAGGTGTTTAAGTGAAACCAGGAAGACCAGGGCAGGGATTGTAAGGTTAAAAAGGGTTGGGGAGGGGAACAGTGCCGAGGGGGACCAGGAAAAGGCAGACATCCTGAACAATTACTTTTGTTGAGGTTCACAGCAGAAGGAGAATGGGAGGGGTCCACCAAAAAATAGGAGCTCTGAAGGGAAGGAGGTAGACACTAGTCCCTTTTCAGAGCAGTGAGTAGCTGATCTGAAGGTGGGCAAAGCAATGGGACCAGACAGGATACATCCAAGTGTATTGAGGGAGCTAAGGGAGGTATTGTGGTAGCAGGGAGAAGGCAGCCTGACATTGGTGGTAGGGAATTTAAGAGAATCACTGCTGAAGGAGAGGACAGTGGAGTCAGGAGTCAGGCCTTGCTGGACTCATTCCAAGAGTATCCACTGGTACAGCTAGTTAAGGATCCCACCAAGCAGACCGCAATCCTTAACATGATGCTCATCAACTCAAAGATGCTGGGAGATGTGGGAGTAGGAGAGCCGCTAGGGATCACCAATCATAGCTCTGTTTGGTTTGAAATGCCCATCAGGGCCAGTAAGCCGCAATCAAGAACTGAAGTCCTTGACTTCAGAAGAGCTGACTTTGATAGGATGAGGGAATTGGTCAGGGATAAGTTAGTAGGGGTAGAGGACATAGGTGGGGTGAAGGAGAGATGGAGAGCAGTTAAGGGGGGGCATCCTCAAGGCACCTAAGGTATGCATAAGAACAGTAACAAAGAAAAACAGGTTCAAGAGACCACTGTGGTTCTCAGCAAAGGTCAGGGATGTGGTAAAGGCCAAAAAGAAGGCCTTCTATAAATACAAGGAAAAGCAGGGGGAGGTAGAATGGGAGGATTATCTTCAGAAAAATAGGGAGGCAAAGAGGACTATTAGGCAGGTGAAAGCAGACACAGAGCTGCTTATCACAGAGGGGGTCAGGAATAGAGAAAACTTTTTTTAGATATATTTAGTGAAAACAGGAAAAAGGATGGGGGAATTGAAAGGCTAGTTGAGGAGGGTAGAGTGATGCAGGAGGACGGGCAAAAGGCCGCCATCCTTAATGACTACTTTTGTTCAGTTTTCACTAAGGAGGACAGCAGGTCTTTGCCAGAGAGTGGCATCAAAGTGGCCACTAAGGGAGTCCCGGAAATGAGACAGTCAATGAAAGGGTCCTGAAAGGACTGGCTGCCCTTAAGAAGGTAAGGGCCCGGGACCAGATGGGTTGCATCCAAGGATACTCATGGAATTAGCAACGGAGCTGGATGAGTCACTAGCTGCTCTATTCAACAGTTTACTTAGGTCTGGGAAGTTCCACGGGATTGGAAGGTAACAGATGCTGTTCCGCTTCATGTTGGGGGGGTATAAGGAGCAGCCAGGGAACTACAGACCTGTCTGTCTAACCTCTATTGTAGGGAAGCTGATGGAGTCACTGCTCAAAGAAGACCTCGTAGACTACCTGGAGAGCAATGGGCTCCAGGATAGTAAACAGCAGGAAGGTCTTGTCAGAATAACCTGATAGTTTTCCTTGACTGGGTGACAAAGGAATTAGATAAGGGCCATACTATGGATCTGCTGTACTTTGACTTCAGCAAGGCTTTTAACTCGGTGCCTCGCAAATGACTACTCAAGAAAATGGAGGACCTGGGTGTGGCTAAATCCCCAGTGAACTGGGCGAGTAATTGGGTAGAGGAGAAGCAGCAGATGGTGGTGGTCAATTGGGTTAAATGAAAGGAGAGGCAGGGTACGAGCAGGATTCCACAGGGATCTGTACTGGGTCCAGTCCTCTTCAACATGTTCATTAGTGACATTGGAGAGGGAATCCAGGGCACATTGTGTCTCTTCACAGATGACACTAAACTATGTTTGAGTTCAAGTTTATTGCAGGAAAACTCCATTGAGCAAGCTCATTCACAAGGAGGTCCTGGAACATTTACACTGACATATGAACACTACATACACGGTATTATTACAATAAAGGAAATAAGTGCGAACAAAGTTCATCTCTGTCACCTCATGAATGGGTACAACTTATAAGGCAGAATTCAGACAGTAACCTGATTTGGTTATCAGCTAATACAGTTAGGTGCAACCAGAGAGAAGGTAAGAGAACGCAGATGGTGAAAAGAGCATCAGAGGACAGATATGGATATGAAGTAGAGACAAATGTAAGAGGACAGATATAGTTAAGGGTTAAAGAAAAGTAGGGGGTTAGGAGTAAGGGAGAAGAAGGGGGGAATGATGTAATTAGGAGATCAGGAGGAAAATGACAGGGTAAGCAAGAACTGGGCATCTACACTATGACAAATTATTTTTATCAGTTATGTACCTGGTTGAGCCAAGCACAGGCAGACAGTACCCAATTGAATAACATAAGGGAAAAGGGGGTGGGTTAGTGGCAGCTACAAATATCTTTTATTTTGGATGAGGCTAAAGCTTTATACAGATTAATTGAGACTGTGCTGGTAAGTTTCAGTATGGCTTGGAGTCGGTTCCATGATGTGGGAAGGAAGAAAGAAACTGCTCGCTGACCAATGATAGTTCGAGTTTGTGGTACATCAAGTAGGATAAAGTTTTATTTCCTAAGCGAATATGAACTGCAAGATAGGTGAATAAGAGACGTCAAGTAATCCAGCAATTTAAGAAGAAGTAACTTGAGAGTCCAGATGCCAGCATGGAGCAAGCGTCTGGTGACAAGTGAGGACCAACCAACAGCTGCATACGGGTATAGATGGTGGGTTCTATAAGGAACTGGTGATGAACCTTAAGGCACGATGATAGAAAACGTCCAGCTTACTTAGACTAGAAGTTGCAGAAGAGGCATATATAAGATCACCATAATCTAGTAAAGGAAGAAATGTGGCCAACACAAGCCTGATCTACGGACTGTAAGAGGAGAGGAACCCGATTCTAAAGAAAAACCTAACACGTGATTTTAGCCTCCTATATAAGTCTTCATGTAGTGCGTTAGGAAAGCTTATTAGTCTATCCAGAAGCGAGATACTTAAATTTAGTAACAACTTCGAGGGGTTTACCCTGGGAGGTAACAATAAAATTCGTCAGAGGCAAAGGGGGTTTATAAATGGAAGAACTATGTGAAAGGATCATTGCCTTGTTTTTTTTGGCATTTAATAGGAGCTTAGCATTCATAAGATTAGTTTCGAGCTGCGCAAAGTCAGCTTGAATAACTTCCCTAACTTCTGCTAGGGAGGTGCCAGAGGTGTACAGGACAGTGTCATCTGTGAAAAAAATGAAGATTGGAGTTCGTTATGTGAGAATCAAGGTCATTGATGTAGATAGAGAATAGGATCGGTCCTAAAATAGAGCCTTGAGGAACTCCCCTAGTAATCGGAAGGGAGACAGAGAGGAGACCATCCGCTTTGACTTTCTGTGTCCTATCAGTGAGGTAGCTTGAAAACCACTGTATGGTAGAGGGAGTGGCACCTAGGTTAGTAAGGCAGTTAAGTAGGAGGGGATGATCAACAGTGGTGAATGCTTTACTAAGATCCAAAAAGACTGCACCGGTAATCTACTTAGAGTCCACAGCAGATATCCAATCATTGGTGACCTTAGCCAAAGCTGTAACAGTGCTGTGTTTAGACCTTAAGTCAGACTGTGCAGAGTTTAGGAGAAAGTGGGATTCAACATGTTGTTTAACTGGTTATAGATTAGCTTTTCGAAGACTTTTGAAAGGATGGGCAGGATAGAGATGGGTCTGTAGTTATTTAGGTCGCAGGGGTATCCAGATCTGAAAAGAGGAAGAATGTAAGCCAATTTCCAGCAGGTTGGAACAGAGGCAGAAGTAATGGATAGATAGAAAATATGAAGGATGGGGTGGTGAGATGATCAGAACCTAATCTCAGGAAGACTGGTTCAAGTCCATCATCTCCGGCGGGCTTCCTGTGATCTAGGTTGAGGAGTGAATCTTTGACTTCTTTGTAGGTAATAGTACGCAGTTGAAATGGGTAGGCTAGAGTGCAGGTGACAGGGGTAGCGCTGACACTTTTGTTTGCATGGTTTGCATAGGGCGAGGAGTCAAATGCAAGTCCAGCAGTAACAAAGTGTGAATTAAGTTCTTCGAGAATTTGGGAGTTGTTTTTCACCACCCTCCCATTAGTAATTATCTTATCTGGAATAGATGGAGCTGAGGGCTGGCCTTCAATCAATTTTTAATGTCCTCCAAATTTTTGGGGAATTCCTATTGGCACACTCCAAGGTGGACACATAAAAGTGTGCCTTTGCAGCACGGATGCTTTTTACACATGCGGTCCTAGCAGTTCGGAAGGCTTGCCAATCAGCAGGACTCTTGGTATACCTAGCTTTTGCCCAAAGTGTATTTCTACAGGAGAGCGCTGCTTTGAGGTCTTGGGGTGAACCAGGGATTGGAGAAGTTACGCTCCCTGACTTTGACAGTAGGAGCATGTTTGTCAATTAGGATAATAAGGTTGTCGTTGAAAATGTAAACGGCTTCTTCGGCAGTTTTAGCAAGGAATAAATCTTGCCATCTGACCCTGCTCAGGTCAAACAGGAAACTTGCCACATTAAACTTACAAAAAGACTGCTTAGTTCTGAGTTTAGATTTTTGGCAGATTTTAGTGTGGGTTCTTGTACAAACCACCACACCATGGTTACTCATATCATTATGGAACACTGCTGAGTGGGAGATTTTATGGGAGTGGGTGAAAAGGGATAACATCTAGGATAGAGCTGTTAGTAGGGTTGAAGATATTGTTCTTAGTAGGTTCAGTAACTAACTGCACTAGGCGAAGCTCATCACAAAGAGATTTGAGACAGTGGGATTTTGAGGTGAGCCAATCCATATTGAAGTCACCCAATATTATTGTTTCGGAATTGGTGGCCAAGGTTAGGGATTTAAGAGTGTCAAGGAATTTCGTACCTCCAGACGGAGGCCTATATTCTCCAATAATAGTAATGCAGTCAGAGGATGGCAGGTGAAGCTTCAGTGAAATCATTTCAAATTCTTTAGGCTTGGATTTACAATATATATCACTAACTGTGAACTTGGTTCTAGCATAGATGACCACCCCCCAGTGTCTCTATCAGCCCTAAATAGTTTGTAGCCCGGGAGGGATATTTGTTGGTCAGGATTTGTCTTTTTAAGCCATGATTCTGTAATGATAATGAGGTCCGGGTTTGTATGCGCAACCCAAGCTTGAAGCTGGTCAAGCTTTTTGATTAGAATCAGGCTGTTAATTAACATCATTTTTATGCTAGGGGCATCAGCAAAGTCCGATGGCGAGAAAAATTGTGCTGGCGGACCAGGGTTTAACTCCACATTGCCCGAGCAAAGAAGGAGTAACAACAACATTTTCTTTAGAGAGTTTAATAAAAATGAAAAGGCTTTTTTCCCTTGGAGATCTCATTTGGTAGTTGGCCGTGGTTAAGCATTTAGGGCTGGAGAGTGAAAAGCATGATTGACGCTTGAAGGAAATGAGGGTAAGGGTACGGATGGTCATGGGTGAAGGGCACAGGAGGGGAGGGGCGGCATTGAATGGGATATATATGTGATGCAAGTGGATCTGCAAGAGAGAAGATGTACTGTTAGAGGGAGCAGTATATGGTGCAGCAGGGAAGACAATGGCTGGGATTGCTCCAGACTCGTTATTGAACAGAAGTGCATAAGGTACACTATTGCCAAGCATGAGCAAGAAGATAAGGAGGCAGCCCATTTTGGCAATCAATAATCCTGCGATTAGATCTAGATGTCAGTTAAAAGCTAAGTGGGAATTTGGAACAACTCGGACACCCTACAGTACTATAAGAATAGAATATGAGCGTGTAAAAAAACTACAGAGCTGACAATTGGAGGGCTGAGGACTAAGGAAGTAGCAAGGGAAGGAGTTAAAGCAGGCTAGGTGCTGAAAGAGCAGAACCGAAAGGTAATGTTTAATCGGATTTGGCAATACTAAATGAGAGCCAATAGAGGTCCAGCAAAAGATATAGACCTATGGGGTGGAGTAAGCAGTATTTAAAGGTGGCCTAGGGAGGGTGGGGTGGGAGAAAATTCAAGCAGTACTAAACGGAGTCAAAATCAGTCCAAGGAGCTGCCAAAAATGGCTGTGTAAGTTTATGGCGGGTGGCGCTCCAATCAGTGAACAGGAGGAAGGCGGCGTACCAATCACAGAGCTCCTGCAAACTAAAGACACCAATTGGGTTTCGGCCACTTTGATGGCTCTAGGGGCAAAAACAGCAGTCGTACCTGGATATTGGATCTGCAAGGAGGGATCCCAAGGATGGCCGGCTTCGCTGCGGAGGGTCAGGCAGTGTTCGAGTTGGCGGTGCAAGCTGACCGCCCAGAGTGGAGAGCGCCACTCAGGCGGAGCAGCCTAAGGAGAAGGGGAGAGAGAGAGAAAGACGCCATTAATATAGTGGAGGAAGATGCAAAGAAACAAACAAAGGATGAGATTACAGGGCCGGGAAGCTGGCGACTTGTGGGAGGGTGGATAGTGATGAAGGAATAACCGAAATGCAGATAGACCCACTAAAGCTAGAGGGGTGGTCAAAGGTCTGGCAGTTAAAATTCAGTGCCAAAAAGTGCAAGGTAATGCACCTAGGGAAAAAGAATCCCAAGACTGAGTACTGGATGCAAGGGGAGAGACTTAGCATTACAGCTGAGGAACAGGATCTGGGAGTTGTCATCAGGAACTCACTTAAGCAATCAAGTCAGTGCAGCAAGGCCTATAGCAAGGCTAATGGGATGCTGGGATGTATCAGGAGGGGTATTGATAGCAAAAGAAAAGAAGTAACACTTCCCCTCTACATATCCTTGGTGAGGCCTCACCTGGATTACTGCACACAGTTCTGGAGTCCTCACCTCAGAAATAAGGATAGACTGGAGACAATACAGTGCAGAGTTACAAAAATGATTCACAGTGAGCAGGGCAGATCCCATGAGGAGTGCCTCAAGGCACTAAATATGCACTCACTGGAGACCAGAAGGGAGAGGGGAGATATGACAGAAACCTTCAAGCTCCTTAAAGGAATTAACAAAACTGCAGGGAACTGTTTATCCTGAATACCAACTCACAGTCACATGGACATGAGTGGAAATGAACAGGAGGGAGGTTCAGGAGGGATGTGAGGAAGTATTACTTTACAGAAAGGGTGATGGAACCTTGGAATAGTATGTTAGCCACTGGGTGTGAAAATAGTCAGGGGGTTCAAGCAGGGCTGGGATAGAATGAAGGGAATAATGGTTGCCCATGGTGACAGGACCAAGGAGGAGAATGGGGAGAGGATGGGGAGGGATAGTACCCTGGAAGAATAGTAGGTTCCTGGGTTTATAGGGAACTTGGGCAGACTGGCTGGACCTCTAGTCTTTTTCTGCCATCATTGTCTATGTTTCTAATATCTTGAATGTAATGGGTTACAAGATCCAAGACAGCATGGATTCACAGGTGGGAGGTCATGTCAAATGAATCTGATAGATTTCTTTGGGTGACCAAGTAATTAGGTCAGGATGGAGCGGCGGCTGTAACCTACCTAGATTTCGGTAAGGCATTTGACACTGTTCCACATAGGAGACTATTAAGGAAGCTGGGTAGCTTAGGAGGGAAGCACCACATTTCATCAACAGCAAATCTGCCAACATCCTGCACAGCAATGCCAACACTTGGTATTGCGCCGTCACTAAACAAAGTATTTTTTGTGGGGAGCTCTGCCCCCCGCACCTCCTGCATTTAAATATAGTCAACTCCAGGTCAGAGTTGTTTCGGGAAGGGGGCAAAACACTGGGAGAAGCCATGTCAGTGAACCCCAGACCATTCCACTGACTGTTGCTGTAATGGTACTTTTTTGGCTGTCGCAGTGTTGGTGTCACTGTACTGTGGGCCACCGGCTTAGGAGTGAGTCCAGAAGTGGTAAACTGGGTAAGAAATTAGTTAAGAGATAGAGGGCAGAGGGTGGTGGTAAATGGAGTTTACTCTTAGAAGAGGGAGGATGACCAGCGGAGTGCCTCAGGGATCAGTGCTTGGAATGGTCCTCTTTAATGTCTTTATATGTGACATTGGAGATGAGATGGAGGGGAAGGTCTGCCTCCATGTGGATGACACAAAAATCTGCAATAGGTTGGACACTGGGGGGTTGTAAAGAATGAGCAGAGTCCTGAGAAAAATCGAGGAGTAGCCAAGGGTATGGCAGCTGGGTTTCAATGTGGAAAAGTGCAAAATAATGCACTTGGGGCACAGAAACCAAGGGGCAGAGTACAAAATGAGGGAGAGTATTTTTGATGACCACCAGCAGGAAAGAGACCTTGGGTAAATAATCTCAGATGACCTAAAGGTGGTCAGGCAGCGCAACAAAGCAGTTGGGGGGGCTAGTGGGATGCTGAGGTGCATATGGAGAGGTATCACCAGTAGAAGGAAGGAGGTGGTACTACCTCTGTATAGATCGCTGGTAAGACCTCACCTAGAATACTCTGTATATGGTTCTGGAGGGCCATGGGCCCCGGTGCCACAAAGCGGCTGCGTTCGGGCGTGACTGCGACAAACTGCTGCGCCAAAGCCCCCCGCCAGGGACCGTGCACCCGATTCAGGTATGGGATGCATCCTGGAGCCTAAGTCCCCTTACATGTGGCAGCATCCCCCATGCATCTAATGCAAGGCGCATGGACGGGGTGTGCAATGCCCTGCTGGTACCTCCTATCCTCATGGCCCCAATGCAGGACAATGACCCTCCTGGTGGTGGTCCAGCCCCCACCAAAACAGATAGTGCCCACCCCATCCCCAGATAGGGTAGGGGACCAGCATAGCCCTTCACACACCTCTGTGGAGGTCCCTGACTGCCTGGAATGTGCAGCAGACTGTACAGTGTACATGCTAATATTAGTGTGTACACTGTACAGTTTGCTGCACATTCTGGGCAGTCGGGGACCTCCGCAGAGGTGTGCGGAGGGCTATGCTGTTCCCCTGCTCTATCTGGGGATGGGGTGGGCACTACCTGTTGGTGTGGGGGGCACTATTCCACCATGTGGGTGGCTCTCCCTGTATATGCACTGGGGCAGCATCAGAGTTCGGGGTGGGGTGGATGGTACTACCCCATGGACCGTGGGCTGCATAGGGGATGGGTGTGTACAACACCATGGGCATGCCATGGGCCCTGGCACCACTGGGGGACTGCAGTATAGTGCTGCATACAGGGGTTGTGCCCTGCAGAGCAATTTGTAAGGCCCCTTAGACCAGCCCTGGCTGGTCTAAGGGTACTTAGAATTCTGCCATCAGGGCGCAGTTTGTGAATCCAATGCCAGGGCTGTGGCAGCTTGCATCTGCCACAGTGCCTCTTGTACCTTGTTGCAGCCCAGCTTTGGGCGCAGGGACAGTGCAAGCCCCATTTGGGGCAGTCAGCCTGCAGTCGACGCAGGCCACCTTTCTGAATTGCGTGGAGGCAGCCCTGGACACAAGGTGCACCTTGCACCATATCTGTTCGGTGCAAGCACCTTGTGTCAGATGCAGGGCTTTGAGAATCGGGTCCCACATCTCCAGAAGGACATAGACAGAGTGGAGGCAGCCCAGAGCAGGGCAACTAAAATGATGCGGGGTCTGCATAAAAAGCCCTACGAGGAGAGACTGAAGAAACTCAATATGTATACCCTGAAAGAGAGGAGGGAGAGTGGGGATATGATAGAGACCTCTAAATACCTCGGGGGGGTAAATAAGGCACAGAAGGAAAGTTTGTTTCAGAAATAAAGTTATACAAGAACAAGGGTTCATGCTATGAAGTTGAAGGGACGTAGATTCAAGAGAGATATGAGGAAGTACTTTTTCACAGAAAGAGTGGTGGATTCCTGGAACAGTCTACTAGCTGATTTGGCAGAGGTAAAAACAGTGGTGGAGTTCAAGAATTCATGGGATAGCCATAAGAGATTTTTTTTTTTATTAACTCTATTTATTCTCCTGGAGGATGCTTGGGGTATACTTCATATCTGCCAGTGTGCCCCTTTCAGGTTCACCTCTCTGCTGTGCCAGCTCCAGAGAGAGATCTACCAGGGGACTCTGAGAGGCTGTGGCTTATCCCCCCATGGTGGGAATCCCGTCAGGTGGAATGCAGAGATGCTAATCCAGTCCCCCCAGCATCCCACAGAGCAGGCTAGAGACAGCACTTCTGAGGGCCCTGGTGTCATTGTGTGGCTGCTTCAGGGGTTTTCTGCTTAAGTTGCCCCTGGAGATGTGGACATGCAATTACAACAGTGTAGGGCATGTGCGTGCTCCTGCACATGCCCTACAGATGTCCAACAATGTCTCCTCCCAACTGCATGGTCCTGGGTTGTGGGCTGTATTCCCAGCCTCTGCTGGGAGTTAAACTTACACTGGGAGCCACAGCCCCCCCCCCCAGGATGAGGAGAGCAGTCCTTTGGACACTCATCCTTTCTCCCACCAGTCAGCCCTCTGACATCCCAGTCTTGTTCCCAAATCTGGGTCGCTAGCATTGCAAGTGGTAGCACTACCGTGGTGCCAGTGGGCCAGCATGGCTTAGTGGAAAGAAATGGGAAGAGTGAGAAAGAACTGGAGATCAGATAGGGTCTACAGAGATTCTGTAGGCAGGGAAAAAATGGGCAGACTAGGTGGGCCAAGTGGTCTTACCTGCCAAGAAAATCTATGTTTCTGCATTTCTATGTGTCGAGAGTGGGAATGTCAATAGTGATCATAGTCCTTTTTCAGATCTATGCTAAAGGTGTTTATAACATGTAACGAGTACAAGTATGCTGGTACCTTTCTTGCCCATCAGGACATTGTGCTCAGTGGTCTTATCCTGAATAAGTTAACTTTAATCTCGTCCTGCCCATTGTTGCCGGTGATAGTGTGTTGCACTACCATGGGGGAGACCCAGGTACAAGGCTGAAGCCTGATTCAGAGACACTGCAGAGGCACTGCTTTCAGACTTAGGGGGGTAGGGAAGTGGGATTAAAGCCACCTCAGTTTCTTGAGCATCTCCTGTGGGTAGAGAAGTGGCCTTGATGCTGTGAATGATCACTTCGTGTTGGCCTTTCCCCCAGCACAAGGTAGAAGGGCACCCCTGAAAACAGGCACTTGTGCCTAGGGGGCCTTACCCGGTTACCTAAGACTAAATTAAAAAAAAATTAAAAAAAAGTATTGCATGTCATTCAGGAATGTAGGAGGAGCCTTACATCAGGGAAAAGATTTCTGACTGCCATTAAAGAAAGCCAGCCCAGGGACCCAAGTCACAGGGCCTGGTACCTCCTTTCATTTTCTCTTCCCCTCCAAGTTTACATTTCATTTATTCCATAACTAGGTAAGTGTATTGCATTAAACTTAAGCCAGTTTTCAGTTACAGCCCAAGCTGTGAGGCAAAGACAGCTACATACAGGAACAATGAAACATACATTCCATGGAAGTTCAAGGCAAAGTAAGAAACTACAGAACTATATGAATGTGCCATTCGCCTGACCTGTCCTGTTCATTCTAGGTCCAGCCATCAAGGAGTGGGGGTTCTCTTGTTGACCTTGGATGGCTGTCAGTCAGGAACTGGAGAAGTAGGGCCAGTGACCAGATTGACAGCTTGATGAAGTTGCAGAGGGAAAAAGCATAAATCAATTAACATAATTTTTTATTTGAAATTGACCCAAAGTTCATCCCTATTATTTTTGATTAGCATCACGTGATCATTAATATTCACCTGGACAATCACTAGACATGAGCAGATGGGGCCTCAGTTTGACATCTCATCTGAAAGCATACCTCTTATCCACTGGCCTACAAATCATTGGCAAGATTTAAAGAGCGCCTTTCTCAGTGCTGCAGTGAAATAAGAGGAAGCTCCCTTACCAGCGCAGGAGCTCCTCTGCACAGAAAGCAGCTTTTGAAATTATGCCCCCCCGAGGAAGGGGATTGCAAATTGCCACCGAGGGGCTAGCAGTGCAATCCCTTTCCACTTCCCTCTTGCTGGCCACACTCACATGCTCAACATTTTATGATGCCGCAATGAGGGGGCACACTCCATTGAAGTCTATGGAGCGCAATTTTAAAATACAGTTTTTGGCCATTTAAGTGGTCATTTGGTAAAACTGGAGCCAGGGTTCAGCTAACAAGACTCATGGCTTCAAATTTACCAAATTGTCACTTAAATGGCCGAAAACTGTACTTTAAAATCATACTCCATACACTTCATTGGAACACGCCCCTTGTGCTTTCCCTATTACTGTAATATATGCTGTTGTCTCTTTAAGACTCCATCAGTATGGGTCATGCACTCAGGAAATAGATTGCATGTGTAACCAGTTTGAGCCAGTGTGGTCAAGACTCCAGTGTGTCTGCTGAGGCTACTAAGTAATGTTATGCAGTTGGAAAATAAATATAAGATAGCTGTTTTACTTAAATGAGTCCTGGAATCTGTTCTGTGATTTTGCTCCTGTTTGGTATAGTGGTCTCCAGTGCAATTCTACAGTAAACAAATACAGAGAACTCAGGACCAGAAAACAGTGAGTATCCAGAATATTGCAAAAGAAGATTTGCACAGTCTTAAACAGAACTGAAGTTAGAACTGAAAGTGTGTGCATGTGTTAGTCATGGAGCAATTTAAGCCACCCAATCATTTAGTGTTAACTGGAAACCTTAGTGAAAATTGGAGGAGATGGGAACAAAGGCTGTAGCTTTACATGACAGCAACTGGTGTCAGTGAGAAATCTGAAAAATTGAAAATAGCTATTATGTTTCACACTATTGGTGATGAAGGATTAGAATTATACAACACCATGAATATAACATATGCAGATCATCAAGCACCCACAATGGCTGAAGTGCTTGAAGCATTTAGAAAGTACTGCAATCCAAGGAAAAATACTGTGTTTGAAAGACATAGATTCTGGGCACACCCCATGCAAGAGTCCGCTGGTATAGACCAATTTCTAACTGAGCTGAAATGAAAAGCAAGGAACTGTGAATCTGGTGACACAGAAGACCTGATGCTAAGAGATAAAATTGTGTTTAGTGTAACCAATGTTACTCTTAAAGAAAAACTTCTAGCTGATCCTGATTTAGCATTAGAAGAAGCTGTAAACATTTGCAGAGTGAAAGAGATCACAAAGGCCCAGGTGCAAGCAATGGCAGGAAGCACCCAGGAGAAGTCAGTACAAGCTCTCATACAGCACAGTGGTAACAAGGAGAACAAAAAATGGAACAAACAGAACGCACATAAGGCTTCCAGTACACGTGAACTGAAATGTAAACGTTGTGGGAAGGTCCACCAGCCAAAACAGTGTCCCGCATATGGTGCCATATGTCACAAGTGCGGAAGAAAAAATCACTATTCCAAGGTTTGTAGGACCAAAAACCCAGAGGCCAGTACCAGTAAAAAGAAATCCAGAGAGATAGACACATTATTTGTTGGAGTAATACACAAAATGAACTCCAGCAGAGTGGAAGAAGAACTGGATGAAGCCTGGTATGCAGATGTTAATATTGCGAAAACTGTTGTTAAATTTAAACTTGACACAGGCACAGAGGCAAACTTAATTCCAATTGAAACGGTTAATAAGTTGCCAAGTCCTGTAAAGATGAGGCCTACCAACACATTGCTCGTAGCTTATGGGGGAACAAGAATTGTACCTCAAGGTTGTGCCACATTGCAAGCAGAAGTGCAAAACAAGAAAACTAGTCTGCTGTTCTTCATTACAAATAAAAACACTGCACCTTTACTTGGATGGAGAGCATGTGTTGAACTGGACTTGATACACAGAATTAATGCTGTGCATGTGCAATCTTCAGCAACAAAATAAGCATTAATTGCACAGAATCCTACAGTATTTGAAAGTCTATGTCATTTCCCGGGAGAACATCATATTCATACAGTCACTCTGGTAATACATGACTGTAGAAAAATTCTCTATGCAGTCATGGACAAATTGAAAGACACTTTACAACAGCTACAGGAGTCGGGTGTTATAAGTCCAGTGCAGATGCCCATAGCCTGGGCGAACAATCTTATAATCACAGAAAAAAGAAATGGAACCTTGAGAGTCTACCTGGATCCAGGAGACCTCAATAAGGCAGTGAAAAGACAAAATTTTTCCATTACAACCCCTGCAGATGTACAGTGCAAGCTGGCTGGAAAGCAAATATTCACCATACTCGATGAAAAGGATGGTTACTGGCAGGTAATCCTAGATTAAGACTCTTCACTGCTGTGTACTTTTAATACCCCATGGGCGCGCTACAAGTTTAACAGACTACCATTTGGGATAAAATCTGCAAGTGAGGTATTTCAGCAGAAAAATGCAGAAGCTTTTGATGACATTGATGGCGTCCACATCATAGCAGATGACATGATCATCGATGCACGCACAAAAGAAGAGCATAATCAAATATTGTGTCAAATCATGGAGAGGGCACAAAAGATCAATGTCAAATTCAACAAAGACAAAATACAATACATGGTGAATCAAGTTAAATACATGCGCCATGTCATTACTTCAGAGGGTGTAAAGTCAGATGAACAGAAAGTAACAGCAATAAATAACATGAAGCCACCAGAGGACAAGAAAGGACTAATGCGTCTACTGGGCATGACCAGGTACCTAGCCCAGTATAGTCCAAATGAAGCATCATTGACTGCACCACTGAGAGTTCTGCTTAAAAGACATAGTGTGGCAATGGGGACTGGAGCATGAAAAAGCTCTGAAAGATTTAAAGGCAGCCCTGACAAAAGCACCAGTCCTTAGTTTTTATGATCCTGCAAAGCCACTAGAAATACAAGCAGATGAATCAAAAGATGTTCTAGGAGCATGTCTGATGCAAGAGGATGACCTATTGCATATGCATCCTGTGGCGCTGTCCTGTGCAGAACAAAACTATGCACAAATTGAAAAGGAATTGTTAGCTATAGTGTTTGCTATGAAGAAGTTCCACCAGTATGTGTACGGAGTCACAGTAAAAGTTCAGTCAGATCACAAACCTCTAGAAGCTATTCTTTCAAGGCCATTGGGGCACAAGCTCCTGCCAGGCTACAGAGAATGTTGCTGCAACTACAAAAGGTATGATTTGATTGTGTCATATACACCAGGAAAATTCATGTGCATAGCTGACATGCTTTCAAGGGCAGCTGAAAGTGACAGTTTTGACAACACTGAAGAAATCTTTGATGAAAAGGTTATATATGCAATAGAGATGACAGAAACTTTAAGCCAAGAGCTGCTAAATATGCTTACTGAGGAAACACAGAAAGATGAACCACTGAAAGCTGCAACAGAGATGCACAAGAGGGGATGGCCACAGAGAAGAAAACAGCTGCCACCTACTTTACAAATATTCTGGCCAATACGACAGTCACTGGTAATAGAGAATGGACTGCTCATGTCTGGAGACAGAGTGGTAATACTGCAAGGTGCCAGAGCAGAGATGCTAAAAAGATTACATGTTGCTCACCAAGTGATCCAAAGATCAAAAGCTAAAGCCAGAATGGTCATGTACTGGTCAAGAATGTCTAAAGACCTAGAACAAATGGTCGAAAGTTGCAAAGTGTGTCAAGAAAATCTTCCAAGCAATCAAAAAGAGACATTGTGGTCCCACCAGATTCCTGAATTACCCTGGTACAAGCTAGCTGCAGACATTTTTGATTTTAAAGGGAGATCCTTTTTGCTGCTTGTAGATTATTTTTCAAGTATCCAGAAGTGCTGAGACTGCAAGATAAAAGATCTAGCACAATAATTGCCAAACTCAAGTCATTATTCTCGAGGCATGGGATACTGAAAGAAATGATCACAGACAACATGCCTTTCTCTAGTAAAGAAATACACTCTTTTGCAAACACAGTGGGGAATACAATTGATCCATTCCAGTCCAGGATGCCCACAGTCAAATGGTCAGGCTGAGAGAATGATTAAAACTGTAAAACTGATCTTTAAGAAGATATCCCACACTGGAACTGACCCACATTTAGCACTCTTGAGTCTACTGAACACTCCCATTTCAGGTATGCAATACTCACCTTCTCAGCTACTAATGGGCAGAGTGTTAAGAAGCACCTTATAGTGGTCTCCACTGCAACTCTACAGAAACTAATGAAAAGAAACAAAGGTACCAGAAAGGTATACAACAATTGCCATGTCTTAAAATGGGTCGTGGCCCGCAAAGGGGAAGTGGAAAGGGATTGTGCTGCTAGCCCCTTGGGGGAAATTTACAATCCCTTCCCTCAGAAGCCTAATTTCGGAAGCTGTCTTTTTGTGCTGAGGAGCTCCTGTTGAGGTAAGGGAGCTTTCTGTAATGAGGGGAGTTGTAAAATTACCAGGATTGGTGCTGTTTAAGAAATCAGAACACAGGGCTAAAACTAGGGTTGCCTTACCAACATGTGGTAATACCAGCTCAGACATAACTAAAACTAGGTGGCTTAGTAAACACACATTTTCAAAAGTAAAGCTTGACTACAGGCTCGATATTCTTTAAACCAATTGTGTGCAATCCGGGCTGCTTCAGCAAATATAAACACATTTCTTGGACAGAAGAATGCCTGCTCTGAATTTCAAAGAACATCTGGAGCAGTTATAAATTATGTTCATTGGCTTAAAATTCTGGGCAGGCATTTTTCTGCTAAAAGATTGCATTGGCAATTTGACAACTGACGTACATTTTCAAATGTTTTAAATATCTATACATTGATATTGTTTTAAGCTTCAATCCACTACTGTTTAATAAGAGGGAAAAAAAGGTTTTTGAGGGATGGAAGAAAATTATTATTATTATTTTTATTATTATTTTGATTGCAGTTTATCATTTTTATTGCAGTTTTTTCTAGAATTCCACATGTTGTTTTCCCCGACACCTGACATCTCCATGGTTGCACCCAGCCTCCGGCTGAGGGCGTAGATGTGTGGTTGATTTCACAGCTGCTGCCAAAGCAGCTTCTTGTTCCAACCAATGGAGGAGGGGGATTGTCTGGCAGCTCACACCCTCCCTCTCCAAGAACCAAGCACTTTCCTTCCAAAACATTTTCAGTCTCAGATGACCTCAATGTGGGATGCAGGGGCTCCCATACAAACCCTGATCTGCCAGCTGGAATTAAAGTGGGCTGTCACATGCATCTGGACTGACTAGAACATGCCTGATTAGAAACTGGGGATTTCCCAGTTAATTGGGAATGGTTGAATGGTATGCCCCCTGGCAAATGTGAAGTATTGCTGAAGAGGGAGCAAGGAGTGGACCATAATGGTTTGCACATATGTAGTTGCTGTCAATCTTTTGCATTTAATTCACATATGAATAAAGAAGAATCTAGTTATATATTATCTCTAGAGATGAAATTATGTCATGGGTGTTGTTTTAAACAAATTACTGTTTGCCGATGAAGAATTGCTAAACTTCATGACAAATGTCATGGTTGCTACTTTTTGGTGTGCAACATAGCAAGAAAACAGCTATATGCTCTCTTGTCATACCAGACATGAGTATTTAATTATTTATTGATTTAGTAATCTGTTTATTTTTTACTGGGTAAGTGCACAAGACAAGAGATTTGCCTATTTTCAGACACAACCAGGGAGAATTAACACACATTAGCATAAAACCGTGAAATTATATTTCCTTTTATTTTGGTCATTTACAGACTTTTCAGCTTACTGTTTTTTTTAAACTGAATGAAAATCAATTGAAAGTCAGATGCTATGCATCAAAGTAAACAAAACTTTCAACTAAAGGGGTACAGTCACCACCAAGGGCCCTCACACTTAAGTGGGGGGCTTGTCAGAATGGGTGCTTTGTGTGCAAAAACATGTTGGTTTAATTTCTGTTTATTGTAATATAGTAGATTATACCAGACTTATTTTGTTTAGTTATAGGCTGTCATCTTCTGTTACTACGAATCCCAGAATCCCCTGGCGGATGACATCAGAGCAGTACACAGCAGTGAGAAGATTCAATAGCCTGCAATGCATGTTAGAGTTTATATAAACTCTGATATTTCTGATATTTTGTTTGCTGGCCCCGCTTGCCACCATGGGTTACGTACTGTCATGGAGGACTATACTTAGCCCTGTTGAAAACCTGTCCTGGATAACATCTGATAGGAGATTATAAAAGCTCTAACATACACTGCAGACCATTGAATCTCCCCACTGCTGACTACTGCTCTGATGTCTGCTGCAAGGGATTCTGGGTAGTAAAAGAAGATATAAGCCTACAACTAAACAAAATTAGTCTGCTATACTATATAATTTGAAATTTTCACTGTAAAATAATTTTCATTATATTTGCTGAAGTACTAATTTACTAACATACTAAAATGCCAGCAGAATAAGCCTAGCGGTCTCTCGTGTCTGCTCAATTTTCAGCACCTGCACTGAGGGTCGATTTTGGTGTCCCCCCTCCCCCTTGGGTTATACTGTCCCCAGTCCCAGATGTTCCACCTGTACTGGGCCTGGTCAGAGTTACTACCCCATACCTGTCCCATCCCCATTTAAACCCGTCAACAGTCTCCACCTCTACCAGCTCCCTGGGCAGAGCATTCCATGGCTCCACCACCATTTCAGTGAAATAACATCTCCTCCTCTCCCCTCTGAGCCTGCCCCCTTCCAACTTACACCCATGACCTCTCGTTGCCCCACCCTCCTTCCTTTGGAGCACCCTGACTGGGCCTCCTTTATTGATCCCTTTCATGTACTTAAAGACCTCTATCATGTCCCCCCTGTCCCTCCTCTCCTCCAGGGTGTACATGTTGAGCTCCCTGAGCCTCTCCTCATAGGTCCTCTCCCCCAGGCCTCAGATCATTTTAGTTGCCCTCCTTTGGACCCTCTCTAGGAGTGTAATGTCCCTTTTTAAATGTGGTCTCCAAAACTGCACACAATACTCGAGGTGTGGCCTAACCAAGTAGTTGTACAACGGAAGAATCACTTCCACCTTTCTGGAGCTAATCCCCCTGGCGATGCATCACAGCATCTTATTTGCCCTTGCTGCTGCCCTCCTACAGGTCTCTGAATTGTTCATTTTGACATCTACCACTACTCCCAGGTCCTTCTCGCCCTCCATGACTTGATTCATGTCTCCTCCCAGGGTATACCCCGGCCTGGATTTCTGACTCCCAGGTACAAAACCTACTAGTAACCCACCTTGGGCATGAGTCTAACCCTCTAACCACCACCTTCTGAGTACGCTCAGAGAGCCAATTTCCTATCCATCTTAACAACTGTCTCCCTACCCCCATTTCTTTCAGTTTAGCCAGCAGGCCACTGTGGGGTTCTGAATCAAATGCCTTGCTAAAGTCCAGAAAGATGATGTCCACTGGCCTACCCTGGTCCAGGGCTCTCGTCACCCAGTCATAGAACTCAACAAGGTTTGTCTAGCAGGATCTTCCCGTGACAAAGCCATGCTGCCTATCGTCCAAGTACCCAGTTTGCTCCAGTAACCCCCCTAGCCTTTTCTTGACAATACCCTCCATCACATTCACTAAAAATACCACTAACAGCTTAATCTGGTTCAAGGTCAGTTGGCATTCATCTGTATCCTCCTCCCCCGGGTCGTGCCTGAAAATAGGCAGGATTTGTCTAGTGCACTTACCTGGTCAACAAAAGCTAAATAAATAAATAAATCACCTTGCTGACCACCGATGTCAGGCTAACGGGCCTGTAATTTCCTGCCTCCTCTCTTGATCCCCCCTTGTGGATCGGCACAACATGGGGCACCCACCCAGTCCTCAGAAGGATGTTGAAAAGTTCTACTAGAGGGACTGCCAGGACATCCGCCAGTTCCCTCAGTACCCTGGGATGTATCTTATCTGGCCCAGGTGCTTTCTCCATCCAAAGGGACCTGAAGGATTCCTTTACTCTCTCTATCAGGATTTAAGCCTCCACACCTTCCCCCTTTTCACCCTGCATTGCTGGCCCCCCACCTGTTTGTGGTGGCCACTCCCTTTCCCCAGACCCATCAGGGCCCCTGGTCTCTACTGGTCCCACCCCTTCCTCCGGTTTGCCCCCACTCCCCTCGCAAGACATAGCTCCTCCATCCCCCCGTAAACACTGAGGCAAAGTACTCATTTAGGACTTCTGCCTGTTCCCACCTCCTGTGCCCAACCATCCCCTACCCTTATCTTGCTGATCTTTCCCCTTACTTTCCTTTTTTCCCCCTATGTATCTAAAGAACCCCTTGCCCCCCCCCAGATCCCACTGGCCATGGACTGCTCTTTTTTTGCCTTAGCTGCTCTCACCACCCTGGTGACTCTCTTGGCTGTCAGCTCATATTCCTCCTGATCCCTTTCACTCCTTGAGCACTTGAAGCGCCTATAGGCAGCCTTCTTTTCCATCACCACCTCCTGTACATCCAGGGTCCACCAGCAGGGTTTTCTGGCCTTACCGAACTTATGCCTTCCCCTTGTGCAGGTTCTGGTAACCTCATGTATTCCCCTCCTAATGATCTCCCACCTGCTGTCAGCATCCATATCCAGCCTTATCCTGTCCAGATGATCTTTAAGGATCCTTCCCATCTCTCTGAAGTCTGCATCCCTAAAGTTGGTTACTACTGTTCTTGTTTGGCTTTCCTTCCCCCCTAGGTCCAGGAAGAGCCAAAGTGTGACATGATCACTCCACGCCAAAAGGTTCCTCACCTCTAGGTCCCTAGTCTGATCACTGTCCATCAGGACCATGTTGGCTTACCCACCTGTTGTGTCAGAAACGCATCCTGGAAGACATCCAGCAGCATCTGCTCTTTGGCCACTGGTGATGTCATAGTCCCCCAGTCTGTTCCTGGCATGTTGAGGTCCCCCATTATCACTACCCTTCCCTTTCCCAATCCACAGTGTCCCTCAAGATTTGCCACCAAACTTTCTTCCAGGACCTCTGCCAGTGATGGTGGTCTGTACACCACTCTGACCTTTACTCTTTTACCCCCCCTGCGTCAGCAAGGTGACTCAAATAGCCTCCATGTTCCCTTCTGCCTCCTCTATCCCTTCAATACCCATGCCATTTCTGACTAACAGTGCTACACCACCCCATTTGTGCTAATTAGTGCTATTAGCGCTTTTCCATTATAGTGTATGTGCTCCTAATGAGTTAGCGCTAAATTTAATTTACGCAATTATGGTTGCATTTGTATTTGCCCTAAAATTACTTTGCAGGAAAATAACTAGTTTTACAGTAATCTACTATACTTCAGTAAACAGTAAGTAAACCAAAATGTTTTTGCCCACAAAATGCATATTGGGACTGGTCCCATGCTTGATCGTAGGGTCCTTTGTGCTGACTGTTCTCAGGTGACATGAGCAAGCCAGCTGAACAAATTGGATCCATCAAAAACCTAACAGTTACTGTATGTCATAGATGTGATTTTGCCATGAGTAGCTTTTAATAAAATCAAGGATTGGTCATGGTAAAGGAATCCTTTGTATGCAATTTTATGGAAATAGTAATATGCAAAACATTATTTCAAAAAGGGCAACAAATCATGGTATCCCTAAATGCTGTGACTTCCATGACACATACATTCCTAGCTTCTTTATCCATTTCCATTTTTCAGGTAAGAAAATACTTGTTTGGCCTGGCTCATGCCACTGACAGTAGTGCATTGCACAGCCATATGGGAGCTCCGGGCTTGTGTCTGAAATCCAGCTCCCCTGTCCCAAACTGGAAGAGCCTAGGGAGCACTGCCGAAGTAGAATGTTCGGCTCTGTGAGGGGCAGACATCTGGCTTGTTGCTTCAGCCCATCCTGCAGTTAGTGGGATATGCTTTCTGTCACAAGTGACCACGTGATGTGCCCCCTACATATCACAGGCCATCATGAGCAGCCTTAACACACAATGGGCAGTGGTGATAGCCAGGACAAAACAGCGGGAAAAAACAATGGTGCATTACTGATGCCGCCCTAGGGTTCTCACATCAGCAGACACAGCAATGCCTCAGCTCCTTCTGTTTACTTCCTAATTGACCATATAACCTCTTGGGCCATATTCCCTGGAGTCTGGGCCAAGCCATGGTGGGGGGGATTTTCTTTGGATGCTGAGAGAAGAGCAGCAGCCTGTCCAGAGTGAGATGAGTAAGGGCTGGAGACCCAGACTGTTAGCAGGCTGAAGTCAGCCTGAGAAAAGAGGGAGTTAAAGGCAAGACAACTGAGCGTATGAAGGTACATAAAAATAAGATTTGTCGCTGATATTGACTAATAACTAAAACTCTGAATGTTTTTTTTTCAAAGACCTCCTACTACATGAATTTGAAGACAACGTATACTGTGGGATACTGCACTTCTTTTTTGACCTTGGCAGTCGCAGTGGCAATTCTGGGTTTCTTCAGGTAACTTATTTATTTAGTTATTTGGAAAATGTTTCGTCAGGAAAGACAACATGAGCTGTAAACAGCTAATTTCCAGAAGCATCCTTGGGGGTGGGGGGGGTACAAGAATTGGGAGAACAGGAAAACACATAGCAATAATAGAACAATACAAGTACAATTACTAAAACAAAACAGTGTAGTGCAATTACAGAGCAGAAATAACCCAGACCAACTGGCCAGGGTAAACAAAACCATGTTTCGATATAACGTACATTGCAACAGCCCAAGAGCAGTTGATCCAGTAGGGTAAAGGTTAGAGGATGGATAACACATTTGAAGTGCTAGAAGTAGTAGACTGAGCACACAGTTCAAAGTGCTATTTTATACCCAAGGGAGGGCAGTTATAAGACAAGTGGGGAAGTGGACAGGTGAAGAGTAGAAGGTGGGGGATGGAAGGGGGGAGAGAGGGTCAGCCAAGATCTAACCCCTTCTGGATGCTGAGAACCCTGCAAGGGGGACAGGACCAGCCAGAGAGGGAGGGAGAGAAGGGAGCAGGGAGGTAGAGAGGGGTGGAGGAAAAGGCAGGAGGAGAGAGATGGGAAGTAGGTAGGGAGGGAGGGAGGTGGGCGGGTGATGGATCTAAGTGATGGGAAAGGAGAGGAGAAAAAAAGAGAGAGAGAGAGCGATCTATACCCTTCAATATAGAGAAATCCTGCAAGGGTCAGGATTAGTAAGGGGAAAGGAAGAGGGGTGAAGAGGGAGCCAGGCTCATATCCTTCAGGATGACAGAGAACCCTGTAGGGGGACAGGACCAGGCAGAAAAGGGAGAGAAGGGGTGGAATGTTGCAGGCGACCAGAATGGGGAGGAGGGATAAGAAATAGGAGGCTGAACAAAATAGGAGTGAACTAGGAATGGAAAAAGGAGAGCATCAGTGGGGGGGAAGAGGGGGTAGTTGGGGGGGGAAGGACAGCAGTAGAGTGTTGAAATAGCACAGTAGGTTGTGGATGGTAGTAGAGAGTCAAAATGACAAAATAGATTGTGGTAGTTGGTGGGAGGTGGGCGTATACTAGGGGGTAGCATGTGAGGAAGAAATCAGAGGAAGGGTTCAGTTAGAAGACAGGAGGTAAGTCAGGGATAGAGGAGTAGGGGATAGTGTGCAAGGGTGGGGAGGCTTGCGAAGGGGCGCTAGTAACAAGTACAGTTAGGAGAATAGAAGCAAAGTAGAGCTAAAGGATAATGCACCAGGGTTGGGAGGGTTGAAGGGAGGATAAGAACAAGTGCAGTTAGGGAATAGAAATTATGAAGGGCTAAGGAGATTGAAAATGGGAAAAAGGAAAGTCTGATCAGAGGTGGCAGTGAGTTCCAAAGCTTTGGGCAGTGGTAGGAGAAAACTTCCTGGCCTATGGAGGTAGAGCGAGTAGGAATAGCTAAAGTGTGTGCATCAGTGGATCTGAGAGGGCGGGGGAGGGAGGTGGAGCAGAGAATAAGGAGTAGAGGTAAGAGAGAAGAGTCCCAAACCAGAATTTAGAAGTGAACTTGGCACAGTGAGAGAGACTCCTGCATGCAAAGGAGGGGAAAGCTGGAGAATGATACAAGGTACAGTGATGTGTGCGGGAGGGGGAATCAAGAGCAAAGCAACAGAAAGCACTGAAGAGTATCCAACCTGGTAAGGGAAGACTTAGGAGCAGCACTGTAGACTATGTCACAAAAGTCAAAAATAGGGAGTACCATTTTCTGAATAAGATCACGCTTAACCAGTAGTGGTAAGGAACTACGGTTCCTGTAAAGGATGCCGAGCTTGGGGCACAGTTATTTCAGGATGGCGCTGATATGTACAGAAAAGTTGAGGTGTTGGTCAAGCCAGACACACAGGTAGTTGAAAGAAGTGGTGTCCTCTAGTGTTGTTCCATCAAGGGTGTGGAAAGAGGGAAGGGAGGGGAGCCTAGAGAGTCTCTGCCTAGTGCCAAAGGTCATGGAGACTGTCGTCTTGGTGTTGCAGAAGAGTTGATGCCAGCTAAGCCAGCACTGAACATTATTAAAGTCAAGCTGTAGTCTGGAAGTCACATTGGAGGGGCGATTGGCCAGAGGTGAACAAGACTGTGTCGTCAGCATACATATGGATAGAGGATGAGAAGCATACTGATGGTAGGTTGTTTAGAAAAATTGAGAATAATAGTGGGCCAAGTACGGAGCCTTGAGGCACACCAGTAGAGATGGGTAGTGGAGGGGACGTAGAGTCAGCTATTTTAACAGATTGAGTTCTACCCACCAGGTAGGCTCTGAACCAGTTGCAGGCAGACAGAGAAAAGCCAGCTGACAAGAGAGTTTCGAGGAGGAGGGAGTGGGAGACTACGTCGAAAGCCTTGGCAAGGTCGACAAAGATAGCAGAAGTAATGTGATCTCTATCCATGGTAGAATGGATAGAGTCAGTGAGTCTAAGTGGGGAAGTGGTAGTCGAGTGATTCTTCCGAAAACCAGATTGGAAGGGAGTGAAGAAGGAGGAGTCATCAAGAAAGGAGGAGAGTTGGGAGAGAACAAGGTGTTCTTGAAGTTTAGCCGGGGTGGGTAGAAGCAAGATGGGGCAGTAATTCCGAGGAGATGAGAGATCACCTCCCTTTGGTAGGGGGAGAACTGTAGCATGTTTCCAGGCTTCAGGGATAGTCATAGTGTGTAAAGATAGGTTGAGGAGACCAGCGAGAGGGAGGGAAATAGCAGGAGCAGAGAGGTATAGCAGCTTAGGGTCAAGGCCATCGGCGGAGCTGCCCTTAGTTGGGTTGATAGAGAGCAGTGCCTTTAAGGTGTCGTTGGGAGAGATGGGTGAAAAGGCAAAACACTCCGCTAATTAGTAGTGTTGGGAGGAATCAGGAGGGAGGGAAGAGGTGGTGGGGTGGGAGAGAGGCTAACAGGATGGAGGCATAGAAAGTAAAATAGGAGTTGAATTCCACCGCTACTGTAGGATGATCGGCAATGAGCTGGTTGTTTATTTTGAGCAGTGAGGATGGAGGTTTAGTTTGGGGAGAGAAAAGTGAGTGAACTACATTCCAAAAGTTTGATGGGTTGTTTGTAAGATGAAATTATTTCAATTGTTCTCTTTCTTTGTCATATTTCTCATGTGCTGCCCCCCACCTTCCCAGCCCCCCTGGTTCCCCCAGTTACCCACCTGATAACGGAATTGCCACTGCTGCATTCCTGCTCTGGCCAGGAGGAAGAATAAAATGGCTGCTTTCATTGCTGACACCAGTGCTACTCTGTGGTGGGCCAGCAGGGGGTGAACAAATGCCAGGGCAACTTGTCTTCACTTCCTGGGTGCCAAGCACCTTCCTTCCATGGCATTCCTTGACCTCAGCTGGCCGCAGTGTGGGACTGTGGGACTCACAAACTAACCACCCTCTCCCAGGAGGAAGTAGAATGCATTGCCACTGCCATGTCACCCAGCTGGCCCCTTCATGGTGCCTTTTTTAAGTAGGGCTCAATTATCAATGTGGTATGCCATTTGTATCTTGCAACTTCATTTTTTAAATAAGGTCCTGTTTGAATTTCCTGCTATATTTAGTATACCGTACCAAATTTCTATCACACCAATGTTCCATATTGAATATCATGCTTCTATGCTTCTGCAGTTTAGGGGACAGATATTCCAGCTTCAAAGATTGTGTTAGGATTCCACCACAAACTACAGCTGTGTCACAGCCCTGTGTTTGTGGTGGAGTCCCAGGAGTATATTACAATTATGCAACAGTTCATGGTGGCCATTTTTCCCACTTTGTAGTTGCTTGTACAGTATGAAAGGTTTCTCATTTTTTGTTATGTGACTACAGTTTAATTAAACAACTAGCAGCACTAAAGGACTACAGTTTGCAGCAGATTTTTTTGGGGGAGAGGGGTGGTTGTGGGGTGCTTCTCATACATAGCAGCACTCTTGCTCTGCAGAATGACTGTGTCTACCAGAAATAACAGCTATGAATCACAAAATGTGACTGCCTGCACACCACAAAATATAATATACCAGCATATAGCAATTTATACCAGAGCAGTGCATCTTCATGACATGCATACTGCTATAAATTCTTTCTTTTCATCAGTTTCAATTTTGCTTTATTTGGGTTGGCTGGGTGGGGAAGAGGGACCAAATTCTCAGGAGAAGCTGTCTGCCAACAACTTTCCATGAAAGTGGATTACTTCATGGCCTTCTGCCACAGAGTACTAAATTAAGATTGTGTCTATTGTACAGTTTTTTTTTTGCTCAAGCTAGTCCAGTGGAAATAACATTTTGTTTTCAGTGAGGTACCACTTCTACCAAATCTTACAGCTTGGTGAGACTGAATCACTTGGGGTGGGGGGGAGGCAAGTGACATATTCAAGTTCACACAATGAGCCAGTGGCTATATGGTATTTTTAAAACCATGATGCATTTTCAGTAAAGGGAGATTCATGTAATGACACATGGCTTATACTTGGGTGAATGCAATGCTCAGACTTGTAATCTTTTCCTTTTTTTTTTGTTAACAGAAAACTCCGCTGCACCCGGAATTACATCCATATGCATTTGTTTACATCCTTTATTCTGCGAGCTCTCTCAGTCCTTATTAAGGATAGTGTCCTGTTTTCCAGTAGTGACATTGATCACTGTGATACCTACTCCTCGGTAACTATAAACCTAGATTTCCACTTTTTGTATTGTATTTGTGCCCTCCCCAACCTCTCCACCTGACTCTGGGCCACCTGCTCCCTTCTGAGTCACAAGCAAGCAACTTTGTGTATCCCCCCTTCTCCCACACTGTACAGCCCAAGACTGGGCAGACCAGAGTAACCGTGCTAAAGCAGAGGTAAGGAGAAGATCAGAGATGTACAAATGAGACATATTTTTCCCCTACAAATGCCCTCACCATTTTTCAGATCTAGAGCTACCTTCCTACAATAATCTATCAGGCTGGGAAGGGGTGCAGAAAGAATCCCCTTCATGCATCTGTACCACTTTGAGTCTGAATATTTGGAGTCCTGAAATGTCAGACGGTTGCATGGAGTCACAAACCCAGGCCTCCTGTATGGCAGCAAAATGAATTATCTGCACCCCCCCCCCCCCAATTCAGACCTGCCAGTTTTGAAAATGAAAAGCACCTTTTATTTATGGCCATTGGAGGGGAAGAAACAGAGCAGAATTCTTGGAACTCAGAATCTTGAAGGTTGAGGGGAGTGCCCCTAGTGTTGGTATGGTACAGCGATGCCGATTTACAGTTAAATCAAGGAAGATAAGGCTGAGAGCTGTGTCCTTTTTGCTTCTAGACCAGTTAGGACCCTGCATTACCAAACTTTCAGCATTTTCAATGTTCTTCCATATATGGTGCCTGAAAAAGCTGGTTCCAAAAGAAGAAAGAAAGAAAAATAATAGGAAACGTATTAAAGCAATACATTTTTAAATTGAAAAACTACATGTGCAATACACTTGAATTTTGCAATCCAGTGGAAATAGATCCCAAAATAACACATACACATACTCCATCATATTCTTCATTTTTCCCTCAAATGGCCCCCCTCCCCATCAGTAGTATTCTTCATTTTTCCTTCAAATGGCCCCCTCCCCATTAGAGGTACACAGCAACACTAACTAGGGGTAGACAGACTGCACACCACCATTGAAGCATTCCCATTTTGTCAAAGCAGTTTCTAGTCACCCTCGTGGCAGCATGCACCTTGATATGGTGCTGAAAATACTTGCCACCCAGAAACAGTCTACATTCCAGTAAATGGGGTAAGGGAATGTCTGCTGAACCATGGAGTCCTGGGTCATTTCAGAGTGGTGCCAAACTGTAGAAGCACAACAGCATCACTCGTCTATAAATCTGAGGGCTCCACTTCAAGACGCAATTTTTATTCATTGTATTTTTGCAAAGCAAACTGAGGGCGTAGCTTATGGTACTTTTAAAACTGCATTCAAGAAAGTGCAATGCTGATACAGTAAGTGCAACTACATGATATATATATGAGAATGAAATATAAATAGATCAAGTAAACTGTACCAGTGTCCTATGGAATCATAAAAATTAGGCAAGGGCCACATGAGCTGAATACTTAGACCAGGGGGATATCTGTTGTCTTTCAAACTATTCTTTACTGCCTGGAGAAGGCCTTGATGTACAGAGGAAGAATCTTCAACTCTACAACAAATCCTGCATCTGTAAAACATTCTTCTGCTTGTATGGCCTCATACATGCCCACTGTTTGGGGGTCATCACTGAACATTTAAGATTTAATTCCATAATAAGGCAGGAGAAGAAGCTCCACAAGTGGTAAAAGAATGTAAATCTTTTTAATATAGCATTTTTTATCATATGGCACCAATCACACAGTCCTTGGACCTGGGGATTTACCCCATGGTGACTGCCCTAGCCCTGCCTTCTGTTAGTGCCCACCTTCATAGATTATTGTGTAGGATTCACGGGTTGGAACCTGTCATGCTTGTCAGCTTTCATGCCAAATGAGGTGTGGTTTATTTATCCCTCATTATTACTACCTCCCATCTCCATGGCATTGGACCATGCCTGCCACAGCCTTGCATGTTGAAGCGCACTTGTGCACAAATGCCACCTCTTGCAAGGGAGCAGGCTCCCCTGTCCACCATAAGGGGCTGCTGTAATGACAAACCCAGACATCTCACTCCCTGAGCTGTCTCATGCTGTACTCAGCATCACTCTCCAGCTCACCATGACAGACCACTGTGATGGAAGAAGCCAGACCTCCCACTTGCAGGACTGGCTCATGCCAAATGTGGCATCACTCTCCGGTCCACTATGACAGGCCACTGTGATGGCACAAGCCAGACCTCTCTCTCATGCTGCAGGTGGCATCACTCCTCAGCCCACCTTGAGGGGCCACTGTCACAGCAGAATCCAGACCTCTCACTTTCTGAGTTGGTTCCTGCAGCACTCCACATCACCCCCCAGCTCACCATGAGGGACTACTGTGATGGCAGAACTATGACTTCTCACTCCCTTGGTAGGCTTTTGCTACATGTGGCATCATTCCTCAGTCCACCATAAGGGACCACTGTGATGGCAGAGCCCAGACCTCTCACTCCTTGGGTTGGCTTGTTCTACACTCACCATCCATCCAAGAATCACCACTGTGATGGTGAAACCTAGACCTCTCAGTCCCTGGAATATCTTACGCAGCATGTGGCATCACTCCCTAGCCCTGGCCTCTATGATATTCTTTCCCTTAGTCCTATCCTGAGCCTAGGTCACTAATGTAGAAGTGTAATACAGTTTCACTGGACCATCAGGTGACCCCCAGCACTTACGTCTTTAAAGAGCAGGTATCCACCTTGGTCTAAAATTTCATAAATATCCGCTGTTCAGTTATTACTTAAGCAGTAAGGCATGCCAGAGTGTTTGTTGTGCTGGGATGACATCAAGATTTAGGTGGGTTGTGAGGCACAAGGTCATAGGCAGAGTGCCTTCAACCACCCAAGATGTGACATTACCCCAGTGACACACACCCTGAAGTGTCTGAGATTATAGAATGGCTCCGTTTATGAGTTCATGGTCATAAATGGGCTGTTTGGTTGGCAATCATTTCACCTATGAGGTTGTGCTGGGATAACATCATGGGTGAAGCTGACTCTCCACCAATCAGCGTTCAGTATTTTTTCTCTCTATTTTATAATATTTACTAGAGAACCATCTTTTTTAGTTTGACTTGTCTCTCCCAGCTTTTGCTGTGCCACAAACATAGCAACTGTAAGGCCACTAGGTCACTTGTGGGCACTTGAATGTTTTGTGAAAACACATTAGCAAGAATAAGTACTTTTTAATGTGAAATATTTGAAACATGAATAAAAGGACAAGGCCAAAAAACTAGAAAACATTAATGTTTTACTGGCTTTAAACATTTTATTTTAGTCAGTAACTATTCTTTAAGTATATGGTCCAGGATGCTTACTGTATATCAAACACATAAATGATACAGTGGTACAAACGACAGCCAGGATTTGCCCCTTTTTCCATTGATTGATTGATTTACATATTTGTTTACCAGTAGGGTGCTCTTGTCACAGGAACTATTTTCAGGCAGAACCCAAAAAGCAGTACAACATACAGTATTATAAAACTGCAGCTCTGCTTTGAAGGTTTATCCCATTTTAGGAAAAAAAACTTAGGGTTTCCTTTGCAAAATAAAGGGACAGCAAATCTGTCCTCATTTCTTGGGTAGCCTTTGAAAACAGCACATAACCCACAGCAACATCATTTTGTTCAAGCCAGGTGACTGTAGTTTTCCTTACATCTAAACATACAGCATAAGGCAAAAGAAGGTGAAGCAGCCCTCCTCATCTTCTATAACTCTGAACAGGCCAGGAAAACATTTTGTTTAATTTCATTTCATTTTATTTCAAAGGAAAAGCCTATGGATAAAATTATTTGTTTTCATAGGCGATCATGGTGATTGTATACAAAAAAAATGCATTATATACAATTATACAATGGCATTTTTATAACTAGAAACATGATTGTCTGACTCAATCTTTTACCCATGAATAAAGCCCAGCATAACTCATGGATAAAGACCCAGTCAGACACATTTGAAGTGATCACATTGAATCAATCCAACCCTCTAAGAATCAAAATAGTAAAGCTGCCCTGTTGCGCTCTCCTTAAACTGTTATGAAGAACCGCGACCTCCCTTACACAAAAGTATAGTGGCTTCAACAGTTGTAGATTTGTGTACTACCCCCCACACACACACACACACACACACACACACACATACACAATTCGAGGGTAAAATTAGCCAAACTACTTTTTTTAAATGAACAATCCTCCATTACAGTTCGCACATGCCTCCATCCCACGCTTCACATAAGATAATTACCTGCAAGCTCGAGTACAGAAACTGTCTGCCATTTCACTTTGCCAGGTATCCTCCATGAAGAATGTCTGGTCTCCCAATCACATAAAACCAAATTGTTCACCACTTCCGACTGTTAACCTCCTCAGTCCTCAGTTAACTCGACAGTCACCCTGGAGCCACGTGTTGAATGATAGCAGCCCCTCAATACTGGAACCAGGCTGTGTCCATCACATAACAGGAGTCCCTACCTACAGAATTGGAAAAGTAGGGGGAAAAAAACTGACATCTCCACTGAGCTGTACAGTCGTGTTCCCTTCATGGCTGACTCCCCCAACACTTGCACTGTCACTGTGCCAGCCTGTACACACTCTTAGCCACTAGCCTGCACAATCTGTAGCCATACTTAAGTAGTCTACCTAGCAACAGGGGACTATTTTACATTATGAGGAAGGGCATTAAAACAAAAATTAATAAAAAAAAAATGTTTAAATAAATATCAGCTTGTAATTAAATAATTTTTAAAGACGTTTCCTTTTACCCATTGTATAATCATAATAAACCACTCCAGGGAGTGGGTTTTGCTGGAATTTACTCACGTCTGGTGTGGATTAACCACACCAGGTGTGGGTAAATCCCAGCATAATCCACACCATGTTGTGGTTTATTGCTTAAATAACATAGGTATAAAAAGCCAACTGTTAATTGTTACAAGTATTTGCTAAGCTAACAGATTCTTTTTTTTTTTCAATTCAAACTTTATTAACAAATTTTCCACAATACAGGAGGCAGAGACATGAGAAATTATACATCAAAGGAAACATACAATATCTTCTGCCTCCCACCCCCACCCCATTACAGCAGCATCCTGAAGTATTATAATATAGTGCCTTATTACATGTGCTATGTTTGGTCTAAGACACACAATTATCCACGTCATTCTTACTCATACCAATCATACCAACAGTAATTAGAGTGTGAAAGGGATCCCAGATACGCTTGTAAGCCCGTTGCCTGTTAAAGAGACTCGCTATGGCTTTTTCAGTGTGGAGATTAGCGAGGATCTCATGAACCCATTCTTGGTAGGATGGAATGATATCATCTTTCCAATGCTTAAGTATAACTTTTTTTAACAGATAATGTTATCATAGCCATGTGAAACCTCTGAACATTAGTATCTAAAAGGGACAAATCTCCAAACAGGCAGATTTCCGAGGTGAAGCTATCCTGCAAGCCTAATAAGGGGTCCAATTTAGCTTTAATTGAATTCCGTAATGGGATTATTTTGGGACATGACCAAAATATATGTAGAAGCATACCTTCTTCCTGAGAACATCTGGTACACCGCCTAGATTCAAGAAACCCCCATTTTGCTAACTTGACTGGAGTGTAATACAGGTTGTGCAAGATGTGATATTGCATAAGACGTAGTCTGTCTTGCAACACATACGTATGACAATACCGCCATAATACAGACCAATCCAAATTATGCAGGGGGAAGGTAGAAGCCCAAATGTTCGTTGGACCGGATGTGCCACCATACCGCCACTGAAACAGGGTTTGATATATCTTTGAAACTACCCTGGAGGGTCCTAATAGGGAGGAAAGCTCAGTTATGAAAGAAAAACCTGGAGGTCTGGGAGGTGTACTACCCAATGAGGTTGTAAGGAGATGCCTTAGCTGTAGAACCTTGAAATAATGGACCGCTGGGATATTACATTTCCAGATAATGTTAGTTACCTGGAGCCACGCACCCTTATCGTCAATGAAAGTAGATACTATTCCTTCCCCTAATTGGGGCAGCCATGTGGGAGGGATCCGCTGCTTATTTATAGTAAAGGATGGAGAGTTCCATACAGATTGGGACAGATCTAGGTGTGAATTGTAACGCAAGAAGGAGCACAGTTGTGCATGTACTTTTAAGGAGTTCCTAAGGGCCACACATTTGTGGGTTTCTTGCAAAGAGGAGCGCTTGACGTAAAACAGTTAGGGGGTCCAAATTCATAGACTGGATAAAATCTAGCTCTATATTAAGCCAAACCGGCCTTGAGTCATCTGGCCCAGGGTGCACCCACCTAAGGCATTTTGATAGATGGCTAGCCCAATAGTAAATAGCCAGATGAGGAATACGCAACCCTCCGTCCAATTTTGGGGCAGCCAACTTGTGATATGCCAATCTGGAGCATTTGTTAGACCAGTTGAACTTAGAGAAATGTCTATGCACTTTCTGAAACCAGGATAGTGAAATGAACTAGTTTAAGTGAGATAAAGGATAAAAGAGATGAGGAAATACGTTCATTTTAATTATATTGATCCAGTCCCATAATGAAATAGGGAGCTTCGACCATCTATCAAGATCTTGAGTGATCACCTGGAGAAGGGGTTCCAGGTTTTCTTTGAACCACATAGATGGATTACGGGTAAGTCTACTACCCAAGTATTTAAGGGATCCAGGTGACCAAGACAACCCAAAGGGGGAAAGCTCATGTTTAAAAACTTTATGGTTAAGGGGAAAAATAGATGATTTATTAGAGTTCAGTTTATAATTTGAAAAGGAACTAAATTTCGTAATCTCCTTTAACATGGCCGGGATAGACGTAACAGGGTTGGACAAATGAAGAAGAAGGTCATAAGCATATGCCGTAATCTTCATCACACTGTTACATATCGGTATCCCTTGTATTTCCAGGTTATCTAAAATATTTTGAATTAGTGGTTCCAGATATATATTAAATAACAAGGGGGAAAGGGGACAACCCTGCCTTGTCCCCGAATGTAAGCAGAAAGGCTTGAAAAATGCCCCATTGCCAGCAATCCTGGCTGAAGGGGTCTGATAAAGGGCCCGTATCCAGTCTATGAATATAGGGGGAAAAGCAAATGCCTTAAGTGTCTGAAATAGAAAATTCCAATTCACACGGTCGAATGCCTTCTTGGCGTTCAGGGACACCAGAACAGCTGGAAAATTGGCATCCCTGGACTCCGAGAAGACATGCGAAAGAGTGCATAGATGGTCCGACGATGATCGCCCCTTCATGAACCCCACCTGAGACATGCCAACCAAGTCTGGGAGAACTGAAGTAATCCTATCTGCCAATATCTATAGAATTTTGATATCTTGATTCAAAGAGATATGGGCCTATAACTCTCTACTAACTCAGGATCTTTGTCAGGCTTAGGAGGAGAACTATCAAAGCTTGAACATGTGAGTCCACCACCACACCGGAAACGATATGGAAGAACACCCGGTGTAATACTGGTGCTAATTGTTCTAGGAACACCTTATAGAATAGAGAGGAGAATCCATCTGGCCCCTCAACTCTATCCGAAGGCAAAGCCCTGATAACTTTAGTTATTTCCTCTAGAGATATGGGGAGGACAAAATTTTCCTCTGAGTCGGAAAGAGAAGGGAGACGAGACTCCGAAAGATAAGTGTCTAACGCTTCCGCCGGGGGAGGATTCTCCGTGTCCTTGTATAGCTGCTCGTAGTACCCCACAAACTCCTGCACAATCTCTGAAGAGGACGATTTCAGGGATCCATCTGCTTGGGCCCTTACAGGTGGGATAAATCTTGCTGATTCCTGCTGTTTTATCCTTAAGGCTAACAAGCGACCAGCTTTTTCTCCCTGGTCAGTATAACTAGCTCTGGTGTGAATAATAGCCAGCTCAGCCTTTTCCCTTAACAAGCCTAAGTACCTATCTTTAGCTACTAGAAGTCTCTGTTTATGTTCTTTTGACGTGCTAGGGGATAGAGTAGCCTCTAGGGACCTGACCTGAGATAATAATGCTGATAATTCAGCCTTCTGGGACTTTTTCCTCTTTGTTGCCAAACTAATCAGGATCCCCTCATGTAGGCCTTAAAAGCACCCCATAGAATATCTGGTGCCATACCCCCTGTTGAATTAACTGAAAAGAACAAGTCTATCTGCTCCTTGATTTGCTTGGAAAGCTGTGCATCCTTCAATAGTTGCTTGTTCAATTTCCACCGGGTCTCTTTTCTAGGTATATTAATGAAGGCCAAACCACATATCACCAAGGAATGATCAGATGTAGGTCCTGGTTGAATTGAGATGGACACGATCCCCGACCAAGAGAGATTGGGATATTCATAGATAATCAATGCGGGAATGTGTCCTGTGCACTGGTGAAACAAAAGTATACTCCCTACTATTGGGGTGCAACACACGCCATATATCACATAACCCACATTGATCCAGTAGGTCCCGAAATGCTCTATGCCCAGGAGAAAGTCATCTCAGTGCCACTCCAGACCTATCCATGTTAGGATCTATTACGAGATTGAAATCTCCTCCCATTATTATCGTAGTAGGGAGCAAAGGAAGTATAAGGGTAGTAAGTTTCATAAAGAAGCTGGGGCTGTCCGTGTTAGGCCCATAAATGCTACATAATAAGAGTGGCATAGACCAGAGTGTGCCTTGCACTAAAATGTGTCTACCACCTGGATCCCTGATAACGTGAGTAGATATAAAGGGAACACATCTACTGAGGATGAGCATGACCCCACGCTATTGGTAGACCCCAGGACAGTGAGAACTTGCCCCACCTGTTGCCTCCTAAATTAGCAGAGCTTCTGAATCTAATAAATGGATTCTTGCAAGAACGTGACCTGAGATAGGAGCAGGTTCAGATGTTTCAACACCTGATATTGTTTAAGTTTTTTCCTTATCCGTTTCACATTCCAAGTTGCAAAATTAAGGCTGTTGGCCATCTAAATTAGTAATATAGAAACATATGTATGCCCTCCATTTATCAATACAATGGGTATCCAGCTCCATAGCCCCTTGAAGACTGCTGTACCATGCCCAGTCCCCCCCGCATTAACCCATATAAGCACCCATCTCCCCTACTCCATCCCCCTTAAACCCCGCCCTCCCCCAAAACTTACCCAGATAAATGTTCTGCTACTACCTTAAATCCCACCTCTCCCCTCCGACCCTTTTGAAATGACAGATTCCTCTTAAATCTAATAACCTTATGCCCACTTGCGAGGAGAGCACGATCTGTGCCACAGAAACAGGAAAAGGCAGGGGTCACTCCACCTCCTTGTCCAGACCTAACTAAAATCTGTTCTTTGCCCCATATGATAACTCCAAAAAATTGAAATGGATGCTGCAACAGAAAGTAAGGGAGATCTCCCCGTGATACCCAAAGCACTACTCCCCCTTGTGGGCGAAATGAGACATTAACCTGATATGTAACACGAGATCAGTAGCCAGATAAAACAAACATCTCCTTTCATGTCCCCATGTAGAGACCAAAACATAATCAATACACTCTTGACACCCCCACAAATAGAACTACATTACAGTCTCTTTAAGTAAAAGACCGAAAGTCCGAACAAATTGTCTATATATAAAAGGGGGGGGGGCCCTTAGCCAAACAAGGCTCCAAAGCAAAATGACTAGCTTTCCCCATTGAAGCAGGGGACACAAACTCAGAACAGGCCTTAAACACGAGGCACTTCACTGGTAACAGGGATAAATCTGCTCCACTTTTAAAGGTATAGTCCTTGCAAGACTGTCCACTTAAAACCTTCTGTGAATCTGCACTCCTCCTGAGAAAACAGTTCCAAAATCAAAAACTTCAAGTGCCTCGAAACAGGTCTGGCAGAGTGACTTTAAGCTCATCCTTGGCCACATCAGCATCCTCAGAAGACATCCAGGAACCTGAAACCATAACTTGTAATTTCGCTGGGTAGATCATGCGAAAACGAATACCCACAGTGATAATCTTGGAAACCAGAGGGTGAAATGCTTGCATGCGCTGTCAGATGGTTAAAGGCAGATCCTGCGTCACCCGAAACCTCTTCCCTTCCCACTGCAGATCTTGTATCTCTCTGACCTTGGCCAAAAAGTGCTGCCTCTCTAAGTAATTAAAAAAGTGTAATATCCGTGGTCTGGGGGGGGATCCCGGTCGAGGCATAGGACTCAGGGCTCTGTGCACCCTCTTGATAATGTAGTTGGGGCCATAAGGTGAGGGACCTGCCACTTTGCACACCAGCTTTTGAGAAAACAATACTGCATCAGGGCCCTCTTCTAGCGCTGGGAGCCCTATGATAACAATATTATTTCACCGGCTGTGCCCCTCCAAATCTTCCAGCTTCATCTCCACCTTGGCAAGCTTTTGGCGCAGTCCGAGGACCTCGGTATCCCTTTTCTCCAACTGCCGCTCTAGCGAGACCACTCTGGCCTCATTATCTGAGATTCTCCTCCCTGTTTCCTCCACAGCTGCAGACAGTGCCTTTATTTCAGCAGCCATACTCCTCAACTCATCCTGGAACAGGTGAAATTCTGCCAGGAAATCTGCCAGGGTAAGAGGCTCTTGCTCTGCTTTGGCAAGGGGTTGCTGAGCCGAGGATAGTGCAGCGAGAGCTCTCTGCTTCTTTGGGGCCTACTCCGAGCGTTATAGAAGCGTATGCTGGGAGCCCATTCTTCATTTCTGCATCCATAATTCTGGCTTCCCACACAGTCCCTCAGTCCACTCAGATGTCTGAAACTCTAACAACGAGCCACACTAGGTTGTTCTGCATGAAAAGAGAAACATATAAATTTAAGCTTAGAATTGAACATTGGAAGGCGTCCTCTCAAGCAGCCAGCATCACGCGACTCCTCGAGCCAACAGATTCTTTAAGCAAAGTAGTAAAATACTCATGTTTCTTTTCAAGTCTAAAGCAAGATGGGAGGGAGTTCCAAAAAGAACCAGTAGGTTAGAATAAGGATGCTTGGCCTATATTTTATAGCATCTAGGCAACATAAAACGTTGACCAACTGAAGGTCTAATGTTATTGCTTGGGTTTGATGTTGCTGAAATCATAGACCTTATATTTCTTGGTACATCTTGGTACATCACCATATGTCATGTTCCAGGCCCAGCAACAAGGTGATACTGGATTTGTTTGTGATAGAGTTTGCCAATTGGAAGTATTATATAAAGAACAGGTAGATGATCAAATGCAAGGTCGAAAGCAAATCTACAAGCAATGTTCACTGAAGTTCAATTCTATGAAGAAGTACCTTGCATGCTGAAGAGTAAATGATTAGACCATAATTATGGGACAATATGTGTCAAAATAACTAACATTTTAGCATCAGGTATAAAATTAAACCTATTTCCAAACAACACCAAACTTCTGATTGACAGACGTAACTACATTTTCAGTTTGTTGGTGAAAACTGAGGCTGCTTTTGAGGGTCAAGGTAAGGTATTCAAATGTGTTGACTTGATCCAAGATAGAGCCAAAGTTTTAATATATAATAAAGCAGTGGAATAAGCATGTCTTTTGGAACTAAAAAGCATTGTTTTCATATTTTTAGAATTCCAGCACAATTTGTTATTGATAAACCACTCATGCACTGAATCAAAATCAGACTTTAAAGAATATGTAAGATTATGAAAATTATGACGTGAAAAGATTATAGCGTTATCAGCGTACAGCAGCACTCTAGATGATTTAACAGTGGATGGTAGGCCATTAAAAAAATTGATTAAAAAGCAGTGGAACAAGAAGTGATCCTGTGGAACATCAAGTTTAACTGAAAGTGTAAGAAACTGATTCTGAGTTTTATCCTGCCGTACACAGTTAGACAGGTAGTCTTTAAACCATTCAGTAACAGGAAAAGAAAAAAAAATAAGATGACCAAGGCTATCTAGCACAAGATCAAATGCATTGGATAAGTCAATGTAAATAGAATGCATTTGCCCACCACTGTCCAAGGTCTTATGGATAAAATTAATAAATTGTACCAAAGCTGTAATGGTACTGTGAATATTTCTAAAGCCAAGCGGTTCAATGGTCTGTTCATTATATTTTTGAAGATAATCCATAATCAGATCATGCAACATTCTTTCCAAGGCCTTGGATAGTGGTAATAAGATAGAAACTGGTCTATAGTTTGCTCGTTGAGAACTATCCCCATTCTTGACAATAGGGGAAACAAAAGCATGTTTTCATACAAATGGAATTTCTCTGTGTATTAGTGAAACGTTAATCAGTTTTATTACAGGGACCACTAACTCATCTAGAGTTATCTTATATAACTTCAGATCAATTCCATCCTGTCCTACACAGGTTTTTACTTTAAACTTCTTCAAAATCTTAGGCACTTTTTGTCTCTAATTATAGTAAGGTAAAATAATGGATGGTCATTATTCAAACAGAAGATAGGAGGTACGGTTGCATTGGTCCTAAATGATGTAATAGGGCCTAAACCTTTTCAATTTCATTTGAAAAACAGTGATTAAATCAGCAGTATTTGTTAGTAATCATATATAGTTTGTTCAGCAATAACATTTGTCTGGCAAAAATATCAATATTTAATATTTATTTATTCATTTCAAAAGTTTCACCAGGAAAGACATACTGAACTAATAGAAGCTTGTTTCCAGATGTGTCTGGGGTAGGAGGGAGAGCGGTACAAGAAAAATAATAGCCATAACAATAAATTATACAGTACATGTTCTTATTTATGTCTATGTAAGTCATTTACTTGATCTAGTTCTATATTTTAGTAATTCCCTTGTGCTGAAATTGTACTTGGAACCTAGTATATAATTAACAGGATTGCCATGAAAACAGGACTTTTTTGGCCCTATGGTAAAATATTACCTGTATAAATAAAGTTGTTTTACTACTTACTACTACTACATGAGATTAACATAAAACAATCAGAAAAAATAAAATGTATCAATACGTTGAACTGTGCAATAACAAAAGCCAATTCATACAAGGAATAGGGCGGGGGTGCCCAAAGGGTTTAAAGGAGATATAATTCAAGTGCGGAGACAATGCAGGGCTGGATTGATGTAGGGTGGAGAAGGAAATGAAAGGAGTGGGTAAGATCAGTGTAGAACACAGAGGAGGGGGAGGTAAATGAGAAGAGGAGGAGGGACATGTATAAGGTGCAGTTGCAGGAGTGAGAGGAGAAGTCATGAAGAAGGGAGGAGAGAGAAAGAGATAGAGAGAGAGTGTTGGGATGAGGAGGAGCGAATGGTTAGGGGGAGAGAATTCCAAAGTTTGAAAAGAAATACATTTTTTTGTCGTGTTTTATTCCTAAACCAAGATGCAGGATTTGAAGTTTTTAAAATACTCCCACTCCTGTGCCATGCCCACCATGGAAAAAAAATCTTGATACAGTGTTGTGCTGTTTACCATCAAAATATGAGATTACACCATCTGAATACCTCTACAGTATGAATCTATCATATACATTCCACACGTAACCTCTGTGGAAGAGATTTTTAAAAATTACAAGTGAATTCTAAAAACTGCAGGCAGTAGCAAACCTCAATTACATAAGTCACTAATTACAAAATTAGATGTAAAAGCTGTTGAAACAATATCTGAGATGATTAAAAATATGCTGAACATGAATCTTAGCATGTCAGAAATACATTTTGCTAAAAAAATGAATGAAGAAATTGTTTGCTAACAAACAAATGCTGCTGCTGTAAATCCATTGGCAATATCTATAGGGTCACAGGAAAGAGATCCATTAATGCTAACTGAATTTGAGAAAGAAGTGCATTTGTCACCTAGCTACTCCTTAATGCTGTTCCAAAAAAGAGTGTGAATCTGTGATTAAAGAGGATTGCTTTTCACAAAACTATTCAGACTTTTGTCGTCTAATCTGCTTGCTGAACTGATTTCTTAATTCCCTATATTTTATCAAAAACTTGTTCTCCCTAGTCTCTTTATAGTTACATTGCATTCAGTCACTTTCCCTTGACTTCTGCAGTAGTTCAGATGAAATCCATTTACTAGGGTTATTACTCATTTGAATGTTCTTATAAGGGGCACACAGACAGCATATATGCCACGCATCTTATTAAATGCAGGCTGAAAGAAATCAAATGCCAACTCAGTACAAGGTACAGTATACAGTCAATGAAAGACCAGTCCACATTTCTTAGTGCAAGTTTAAAATCCTAAACCTTATTTTTTGGTAAAACTCTGATTTTAACCACAGAAGGAGATTCTTTAGGAGTTTTACAAGTCCAAGTGCATTTTACTGGTGAATGAGCATTATCCACTCAGCTTTTGATGTTAGCAGCCAATCTGTTGTAGAGCTGGTGCCAGTAGAACAGATAATGTGAGTAAGGTCATTAATTGAGATGAAAACAGATTACTTATTGCATCTTTATTGTATATGACATTTTTTGTAGACCAATTAATATTAAAAATGGCCGAAGACAATTGTTTCGTGATTTTTGTTCAGCTCTTTGTAACAATTTCAGAAATGTTCAAAATCAATTTTACAAGCATCAGAAGGAAGACAAACAGTTACTATTCAATTTGGTATGCCGCCACTACAGCGACACCTGCTCAGCAAACCCCCCACAGCAAAACCCCCACCGTGCCTAAATCGGCAGCAACTGAGGTTTTGCTTCAAGACACTTTAGGGCAACAGAGGGGGTGGGTAAATATCTAACTCCACTGTCTGTGCAATGTGAAGTAAGATATAAATAGTAGGAGGGGTGTGGCAGGGTGCAGCCCCTCCCGCATTGTGCTTCATGATGTTGCCAGTCAGTTCGGGGTTGCGTCATGGTTGGGGGGTGTCGATGGGTTCCTGGTGCTGTTGCAGATGTCGCAGTTGGAGTTGTTGTGCCAGCATCATGAATCCATTAAATTTTTATGCCACCTAAGATTACCTTAAGTGTAAGAAATTCACAACAGGGGTCATTTGAAAAATATTTCTAGTCTAGTGGCATTAAGGGTATTCCTGATGTGAAAATAACAATTCCACCCTGCCATCGTGACCTATCACACCTGAAAAACTCATACCCTGGGAAATCAAGTCACAGTCTCTAACCTGTGGTGTTAATCTTGTCTCTGAAATAGAGATCACATTAAGTTTGTGTTGCTGAAACTTTACTGCAAGTTGGTCCTCTTTAGGAGTACAACTTCTGATATTTAAGTGAGCCATCGTGTAATTACTACCTCGAGTTAAATTGGTGGGAAAAAGCCAGTATTAAAAGAGCCAAGATTTGGATAGGCATTCAACGATTGTAAAGCATATGGATCAGTCGCGCATCAGTTTTAATGCTAGGATACTTACGGTACGTTGACATGAACGTCAACAACTGCGATCTGGTAAAAAACAAATTCAGAGCATATCAAAGACAGTACATGTCATTCTGTCCTGCATATTGTTTACTGAATATAGTACATTTTCCTAATTTCATTTTATACAACAACCTGCTTTCGGTTGTGGGGCTCCGTCCCAACACCTCCCGACAAAAAACAAATTTGGAGCATATCAGAGCCAGTACATGTCATTCTGTCCTGCATATTGTTTATAGCATAATATAATTTTATATAGCAACCTGCTTTTGGTTGGGGGGGGCTACACCCCCCGGTGAAAAATAAAATCAACCAACAGCTAGGTATGAGCATATCAGAGTATATTGGAGCCAATACATGTCATTCTGTCCTGCAGTGGCATCAGTAATGATTTACATGTTAGTGCCACATTTGTGACAATTTCTGTGCATTGCCAATATACCTTTCCCTTGAAAGATGGTTGGGCAGAGAGACGTGGAAGTATGTTTTCTGATGAAAACTTGGTTAATTTTGTTTTTTATTGGGGGATGTGGGGGGCAGAACCCACCAAATGAAAGCAAGTTGATATAGTCAATGAAATGAGGAAAATGTACTCAATGAAATGTGCTGTATTCAATGAACAATATGTACTGTTCTTGGCTGATTTTTTTTGTCTTTTGATGTTTTGTTAGTTTTTCCTGTTTCAATGATTGTGAATCACTCTGGAAAGGTCACGCGTCAATAGTGCAGTAGGTATTGATGTCACAAAGTCAGTAGTGTAAACTCTCCAATGCAAAAAAAACCACCAGACCGGTCCAGAGTCCTTCACAATCGGAATAGCACTAAGGGCATTCCTGATGTAAAAACCACAACCCCACCTCACCATCTTAATCTATCACACCTGAAAAACTGATACCATGAGAAATCAATCACAGTCTCCAACCTGTGGTGTTAATCATGTCTCTGAAAGAGAGACCACATTAAGTTTGTGTTGCTGAAACTTTATTGCCAGTTGGTCCTCTTTAGGAGTACAACTTCTGATATTTGAGTGAGCCATCTGTTGATTACTATATCCAGTTAAATTGGTAGAAAAAGGCCAGTGTTAAAAGAGTCAGGATTTGGATAGACATTCCCTGATACCATTAATGAATAGTGTATTAAGAATGTTGTACCCCATTTGAACCAGTGTATTTTCAGCTGATAAGATTCAAATTTTTTTCGATAAGGTGAGGTACTCTTTTAAAGCATCATGCAAATTAAAAATAAGCTGCCAGTTAGTTAAAGCCTAATGAAAGAAGAAACATTGCTGCTTCTGATGCTCCAATGTGGTAACACTAATTTCAGGAGGTAATTGAAATGCACATGTTTGTTTAGACCTGGCATGTAATGTAACAAAAGTTTAATCTATACTGCTTTTGTAAAGGCTTAGCATTCACAACTTTCTCACCCAAGACAAACTGTACTGAATAAAATACAATAACACGTCTTAAGAAACATTCCAATAACACAACAGCTACTTGTAATAATAAAAGAAATAAAAAATTGAGAAAAGCAACAACCAGAGGTCCTGGCCAGAGTGATGGCAATCTCAGTTGACTCAGCAGATTGCATTCATTTTCACAAAACAAGTTCCCCATTCCTGAACCCTAAAATATCCTGGGGAGTGGTTAGTGTATAATCTTCATCTCAAGTCTCGGTGGCTATGATAGTTTTACAATATCATCCCTGAACAGGTTCAGGCTCAGAAGAGAAATACAAATGTGCTTCTACTACCCTGAGCCATGAAACACGTATCCAGTCCAATATATCTTTACTTACAGAGCACTCATCCAAAAGAGCTCTCAGCTCTGAACAGGTAAAATGGTTTAAACAAAAAAATATAATCTAAGTACAAAAATCAAGCAGTGCATGGACATAAAGTAAACTAGAATGTGACATAATGTATAAAACATTTAGATAAATGATTTGAAACAATTTTAGGCAGTCCTATAAAAATGTAAAAATAATAGACCATCTGTTTGAATATTTATTTATGTATTTCTAATTCATAAAGCACCTTTGTGCACAGGTGCTCTTTTCCAAGTGTTCCACATCAATATAGGACAAAGGACAAGTTAAGCATCATTAATTTTCAAATGCTTGTGCAAATATTTCAGGAATTACTTTGCCTGAGTTGTAAGATGTCATCTCAAAAAATGTTAAGGGCTTTCAGCCCCAGATGCTGAAGGGCTCCAGATATGCTAGGATAATAGTGCCTGGTTGTGAAATTCTACAAATTGAGAAAACAGAATATCTATGGGTAATTTTATTTCTTCATTTAGTGTAAGATCCAATGGTGAGGCTCAAAAACTCTTCAAAAGTATGTTAAGTCTACTGTATATATTACGGCCACCTTCTCTCAAGTCAAACTCCAATGTTTTGCTGTTGCACCTTCACTGGTCTTCTGGGGAAGTGGTCCATTTTCCCTTCCTTCAAACAACCTGCATATTCATGTAACTGTTGCCTTGCTTCCAAATACATAATTTCATCCTTTTAAGGTACAGGACACAATTGTTACTTTCTAGCTCTTCTTTTTTGTGCACAAGTGAACAATGTCTCCATTAATTTTGCTAAATGAACACCCTGGAGTGCGTTGTTTTGTTTATAAAATGGCCCTTTTGGCATATTTAGATTTATTAGCTATTTTGAAAACAGTGCAGTGCATTTCAGTGTATTATAAGACTGCCACATGTCAAGCATCCTTCAATCACTGTACAGGGCATCTCTGACACCATTTATAAATACGGGATATATGACGGGCAGCTATGATATATCATTTTTATCTTCATAAATGGTCAGTGACCTCTTGATCCTCATGAGTAGTGAAGCCACAAGTGAGGGTACAAGAGGTCACAGACCACAGATGAAGGTACAATCAATATTTCATACCTGCCCATCAGATGTGTGGTATATACAATTTACATTAGCCATTTAGAAAGCACTTGAAAAAAACTGTTTTGTTAGCACCTGCATATGTTGACCTAACCACAGCTGCCACACAGTTAATTAAAGACAATCCTTGTGCCAGCTCTTTGTTCAGCAGAGTGTGAGGCACAGTGCTCACAGGAGTGCAGTGTGGTGCAGGAGGTACACACAGTGAAGTACCCCACTGTAGGGATAACAACTGTGACAAACTCTACGAGCTTGATAAAAAATGCATCTAGTTACTGTAGCTAGGATTCTGTGTGTCAGTGCTTTTATCTTAATGAAAAAGCTTAAGGTACATTGCATAATGTATTACAGTACAGGTATTACTTTTTTAGCTTCCTGTAAGCCACATTGTGAAATTTGCTGTTTGCTTACTTTTCCAGTATGGCTGCAAAATTGTAGTAGTTTTCTACCAGTACTGCATTATGGCTAACTACAGCTGGTTACTAGTGGAAGGACTCTATCTTCACTCACTCCTTGTGATATCCTTCTTCTCAGAAAGAAAGTACTTTTGGTGGTACATCACTCTTGGATGGGGTATGTGCAAGTAATTTTTTAATAATATTTATATTGGCCTTTCTGCTGTGTTACTTGGTGAGATTGCTACAGTGTTTAGCCCCCGTTTAAACATCTGACTGCCTGCAACTTTCTGTCTTTTTGCTCCAATGGCAGGTTTACCCTTGGCATTTATTATTGCATGGTCTATTGCTAGACGAGTGCATGAAAATTCAGGGTAAGTATTCAGTTATTTATTTATTGATTGGTTGATTAATAATTTATGTGTTTATTATAGCATTTATTAGATGCCTTTCACAAGTATCATTGATTTCATTCACAATACAGAGCAATTGGAGACCGAAGTCCATAAGCTCGCCACTAAAGCCTATAAATAGCCCTTAATTCCTTTATTAGTACAGTACTGATCAAATTTAGCTTTACATTCAGATATTGTTTTACTATCAACCACATTTCTGGGCAATGCATTCCATATTTGTCTTACCCTATTATTTATCCAAAATCGCCTCTTATTTGTATTTGTTTTCTCTTTAACTAATTGCTGGCTATGTGCTCTTGTATTATGTCCATGGTCGCTATGCTTCAACCCTATACAGTCCCAAAGAAAACAATCTTTATGAGCCTTAAAAATCAGGTACATGTCCCCTCTCATTCTTCTATATTCAAGTGTATACAATCCCAATGCACTTAACCTCTGCTCGTAACTCCGTCATTTAAATCCTCTAATAGTTTTTGTAACTCTTCTCTGGACCCTCTCAAGTGATCCCACATCCTGTCTCTTATAAGGTGCCTAAAACTGCATGCAATACTCCATATGGGGCCTCACAAGTGCAGTATACAAGGGGACTATAACTTCACTTTCCTTGCATCCTATGTGTCTATTTATACAGTGTGCAATACCACTAGATTTTTCATAATCTTATTGCAGTGTGTACTAAATTCCAGGTTGCTGCCAATATTAATCCCAAGATCTGACTCTTCTACTGAGACTCTTAATACTTTACCTCCCAGATTATATTTAAAGAAATTATTATTATTTCCAAAATGAATAACTGAACATTTATCTACATTAAATACAGATTGTTTTTGGGATGCCCAAGTTTCCAATTCATTTAGAGCTGATTGAAGAATATTATATTCAGCTATATTATTTACTATGCCCCCAAGTCTTGTGTATCCAGGTGAACTATAAAACAATTATGTCTTCTGTTAGCACCCTTTGCAAACTGTGTGAGAGGCCTTTCGGCACCATGCAATTCTGCTTAAAGTTGGACCAGCATAACATTCTGTGGTGATTTGCATATGTAACCATGATGCTTTGCATTGTGGGGGCATGTGTGATTTTGTATTTTCTTGAAACTTGGCTTCCCAGCCAAATACCCTTTGGGGTAACCCTTGCCTCAGTGTTTGCGCACAGAGGTTCTTTGTCTATAAAACAATCATACATTTCTAGATGAACTATAAAACAATAATAAAAAAGGTAACATTTATAAGCAGAATAAGCACATTTTTGAAACCTTTGATTAAGAATGTCCAGTGATTTAGCAGGCCTTACATCCCTGGTATACCATTAAGCATTACAGTCACCAAATGCATTAACAGTGGTGTACTAGTGCCACAGTAGTTAGGGTCACCGCTCAATTCAATGTTCAACCCTGGTATTCAAACATCAGCCATTCAGACACAGAGTGGTAGACTCGGCTGACGTTTTTGGAGTTTGGTGAGATTGTCAGGCTCTATACTATCTCTAAAATATAATGCTAATCAACTGAGACATTTTTGAATGTCAGGTTAGGGGAATTACTACTTTTGTGCTTTTTTGCCATTTTTGGTCATTTGTTGCCCAAGGCCACCAGAAAACTACAGGGAAAGTTTGAAATGTGTGTGTGTTCAGGTATGCTCCAATGTAATGCCTTTTGGGGTTTAAATTAAATTATTTTTGTTTGTTTGTTTAGTTTTACAAGTTATGTTATGAACAAGTGTAGTAAAAATATAGGGTACTGCTACACATTAACATCCTATGTATTTAATAGAGTCTTTAATTGATAAACTAAGGTTTCCCATCATAAATGTCTTTGTGTGTACCATAGTATATCTGGGAGTTTATATCTTTTGATAGGAACAATTGTTTTTTGTTTTTGTTTTAAACTGAGGTTCACTGGATAAGTAAGAACCTGAGTATTAAATCTGACATGGATTACATAGAAACATACACAGTTTTGTCAGAAAAATATCATTAGTCCATCTAGTCTGCCCAGTTTTACCCTATCTTGCCACATAACCTATTGTCTAAATGGGGGGTTTGCCCTTGTTCCCTGCCTTATTGCTTCCCCCTAGGTAACTATTAAGCCATTTACTCTGTCTCACCTGAGTCTGAACCCATTAATGTTTTTTGTGCCACCACCTATGCCAGTAGGCTGTTTCACATTCAACCACTTTTACCGTAAAGTAAAACTTTCTCACATCCCTCCAGAATCTCTCCCACCACCATTACCAGCTATTTCCCTTCATGTCCCCTTGTTTTGACCCACTATTCCTGCTAAATACAATAGTTCCTCAGAGTTTACCTTGTTTCTTCCTTTCAGGAACTTGAAGGTCTCTTTCATGTCACCCCTCTCGCTTCTGGCCTCCAGGGAGTACATGTTCTATGCCTTGACCGATCCTCATAGTATTTACCCTGATGACCCTGAATCCTTTTGGTTATGCTGTGTGGCACCATATCGAGCCTGTGTCTGTCTTTCCTTAGGTGAGGAATCCAGAACTGGGCACAGTATTCCAGATGGGGTTCTTACCAGTGATCTGTAGAGAAGTAGTATCAATGCTTTCCTCCTGCTATTAATAACCCTTTCAGTACACCTCAACATTCAGGTTGCCTTGTTGTAGGCCTTGTTACTTTGGCTAGTTTGTTTTAGAAAGTCACTTATGATGATCCCAATTCCCTTTCTTCTAAATTATGGTCCAGCTTAAGCCCCCTATCCAGTATTCCGTACAGTGGTTCTTGTTCCCTATGTGCATCACCTAGCACTTGGCATGGAATTCCAACTACCAGACCTTAGCCCACCTCTCCAAACTTTACATGTCCCCCTGCAACTCCCTTTTCCCTTTCTGACTCTGCAAATGACCAAAGCAAAGGAAAGGGAGGAAACAAAAACATAAAAAAGGCAAAGGGACAAACAATAAGATCAAGGGGGGGTTCATGACAAACAAAGTGACACATCAAGAATGGTCAGTGCTATGCCTCAATGCACGCAGTCTCTGGCGAACAAGATGACTGACCTCACTGCCACAATAGCTGAGGCAGGACTAGACTGGGTCGCCGTGACCAAAACATGGTTCACAAACAATCACAGTTGGGAGGTGACTATCCCAGGGTATAACTTGTTCAGGAGAGATAGGACTGGGAAAAATGGATGAGGTAGCTATTTATGTTACGGATACCATCAATGCCACAGAAATGCAGCAGGCACAAGGGGAAACAGAGGATCTATGGATCACAGTCAGGGCTGGGCCTCGTAATCATATCAGATGACCTTAAAGTTAACAAGCAATGTGAGATGGCAGTAGCGAAGGCTGGGGGGGATACTGGGATGTATAGGGAGAGGCATCACTAGCAGAAAACAGGAAGTTGTTATCCCTCTGTACAGACAGTTGGTGAGACCCCATTTGGAGTACTGCATCCAGTTCTGGAGACCCCGTCTCCGCAAGGACATAGACAGGATGGAGGCAGTTCAGAGGAGGGCAACTAAAATGGTGCAGGGTCTGCAAGAGAAGCCATATGAGCAGAGACTAAAGGACCTTAATATGTATACCCTTGAGGAAAGGCGGGAGAGGGGGAACATGATAGAAACTTTTAAGTACCTCAGTGGATTCAACAAAGTCCAAGAGGGTAGCCTCTTTCAGAAAAAGAGATATGCAAGAACAAGGGAACACAATTTGAAGATACAGGAGGGACTGCTCAAGGGCAATATGAGGAAGCATTTTTCACAGCGAGGGTGGTGGACGCATGGAACAGCCTTCCTGAGGAGGTTGTGGGGTCTAAAACTGTGGGAGAATTCAAGAATGCATGGGACAGACATAAGGCAGTTCTTGTGGGGGGTAGGAAGAAATAGGCTGTTGGTTAACTAGGATCTGCAGCTTATCCTGTAGGTAGGGAAATGGGCAGACTAGGTGGGCCAAGCGGTCCATATCTGCTATCAAAGTCTATCTGTCTATGGAAGCCGGAAACCCATTCAGGTGGGAATAATCTACAGACCCCCAAATCAGGAGAGAGCCAGAAATAAGGAAATCCTGGAAACCCATCCTCCAAATGTCAGGCAAAGGGGATGTGGTGCTGGTGGAGGGTTTCAATCTGCTGGACATAGATTTGAGTACCCACACAGCGACATCACAGAAAAGCAGGGAATTCCTAGTCACACTACAGGAAGCAGGCCTAAGTCAACTAGTGACAACACCCACAAGGAGTAACATGATTCTAGATCTGATATTCACAAATAGCGATAGGGTTCTGGGTGTCGCAGTAGAGAATCACCTGGGTAACAGTGACCATAATACAGTATGGTTCAGGGTAAAAAGGACTGAAGACTCCACACACAAAAATGAAGGCCTGCCTGAGGGACAACCTCAGCAACACAACAGAAGGGAGTGCTGAGGAATGTTGGACAAGGTTGAAGGATGCAATAACCATGGTCACATGACTGTGTGCCCATCAGGTTAGCAAGAACAAAAGGAGGAAAAACCCACTACGGTTTTCCAAGGAGGTGGCAACCATGGTGAGCGAGAAGTGCATAACCTTCAGAAAGTACAAGGAGTCAGGGAACGAGGTGGACAAAACAGAATACAAACAGAAACTAAAAGAGACAGGGAAACTAATAAGAAATGCTAAGGCTCAGACAGAGGTTAGGATAGCTCAGTAAATAAAAAAGGGTAACAAAACCTTCTACAGGTACATGCATGAAAAAAGAAAGACCAAAGGGGGCACAGTTAGAATCACAAAAAAGGACAGACAACCCACAGAGCAAGACAGGGAGAAGGCAGAGGCGCTCAATGAGTACTCCTGCTCAGTCTTCACACAGGAAGTAGATGGAAACGGACCAACAATAGGCATAAAGAAGTGTCCAATAAAAGGAATACACACGAGTCCCCACACAGAGGAAAGGGTCCTAAAGGAAATAGACAAGTTAAAGGTAGATAAAGCTATGGGACCAGATGGGATACACCCAAGAATACTTAAAGAACTTAGGAGAGAACTGGCAGCCCCCTTAGCAGGGCTCTTCAACAAATTATTGAGGAGCAAGGAGGTGCCGGAGGATTGGAAGAGAGCAGCAGTAGTACCACTCCACAAGAGTGGAAGCAAGGAACAGCTAGGAAACTACCGTCCGGTTAGTCTAACGTCAATCATGGGAAAACTGATGGCGTCCCTGCTGAAGGAAAGAATCGTAACTTTTTTGGAGAAAACTGGTCAGCTCAACAAAAATCTCCATGGTTTCACAGCAAGGAGGTCCTGCCAGACAAACCTGGTTGATTTTTTTAATTGGGTCACCAAAACAGTGGATCAGGGTGGGGCAGTTGATGCGATTTACCTGGACTTCAGCAAAGCTTTTGACTCCGTTCCACATAGGAGACTGGTCAAAAAACTGGACAAAATGGGAGTTGGACCCAAGGTAATGAACTGGGTCAGAAACTGGTTAAATGGGAGAACTCATAGAGTATTAGTGAGTGGCACTCTGTCAGAAGAGGGTGGGGTGACTAGCGGGGTCCCACAGAGCTCGGTTCTGGGGCCGATCCTCTTCAACATATTCATCAGCAACATTGCAGATGGACTGATGGGAAAGGTGTGTCTGTTTGCAGATGACACCAAAATTGTCAACAGGGTTGACACACCAGAGGGACAGCATAGAATGGAAGCTAATCTCTGAAAACTGGGAGAGCGGTCCAGGACCTGGCAATTGAAATTCAATGCCAAAAAATGCAAGCTCATGCACCTGGGAAAACATAACCCATGGAAACTATACTCAATGGGAGGAGAGCAGATGGTGGCTACTAGGCAGGAGCGAGACCTGGCGGTGATCATATCAGATGACCTTAAGGTCAATAAACAATGTGAAAAGGCAGCACTAAAAGCTAGTGGCATCCTGGGATGCAGAGGAAGGGGCATCACAAACAGAAGTTGAAGTAATCATGCCCCGTATCAGTTTCTGGTAAGGCCTCACCTGGAGAACTGTGTCCAGTTCTGGAGGCCACACCTCAGGAGGGACATAGATAGGCTGGAGACAATACCAAGAAGAGCAATAACGATGGTGCAGGGCTTGCATCAGAAACTGTACAAGGCAAGACTAGATGGCCTCAAATTATACTCCCTAGAGCAACGCAAGAATTGTGGGGACATGATTGAAACATTTAAAGACCTTAAAGACAGCAACAGGGTGCATGTGCAGAACCTCTTTCAGTTAAAAGACTACAACAGGACTAGAGGGCATGACCTTAGACTTAAGGTATGAAATTTCAAGATCAATATGAGGAAATTCTTCTTCAAAGAGCACCTTGTGGAACCAGGGAATAGCCTGCTGGAGGGGGTGGTGGGAGCCAAGATGGTGGGGGAATTCAAGCGGGCATGGGACAAACAATGTGGGATACTCGAGCAGGTAACTAAGTAAGGGGGGGCAGAAAACCAAGCACAGACTTGATGGATCGTATGGTCCCCATCTGCCAACAACTTCTATGTTTCTGTTTTCCCCTCCTCCCTGTCTCCCCTGCCACACAGCTTAGTATCATCTGCAAAGAGAAACATATTTCTTGTCTTATGTTGCTGACGAATATATTGAAAAGGACTGGTCGCATGGCTGACCCCTGTACTACCCCATTTGTGACCTCCCTTTTTCTCAATTTCACTCCATTTACAGTACCACCATCCTCTGCTTTTTCCCCTAAACCAACTTCCCACCCATCTGACTAGGTCCTTTGCTGCTCCCAGATCTGTTAATTTCTTCATCAAGCTTCTGTGTGACAGTAAATCAGATGCCTTGCTGAAGCTGAAATAGTGTAAATCTACTGCTTGTCCCTTATCTACTGCCTTATTTACCCAGTCAAAGAATACTATCAAGTTGGTTTGACAAGACTTCCCTACCATGAACCCAGGCTGCTTCCTATCCTGGAGCCCATTGCTGTCCAGGTAGTCCACTAGGTCCTCTTTGACTAGTTTCTCCATTAGTTTGCCTACAATGGAGATATGGCTGATGAGTCTGTGATTTCCCAGTTCCTCAATGCCCCCAATGGAGCAGCATCATGTTCACTTTTCTCGAATCTCACGGAACCACCCCTGCCTGTAGTGAGCTACTGATTAGTGTTGCCATGGGTTCATCCAGTTCCAGTGCCAATTCCCTGATCACCTTAGAGTGCATCTCATCCAGCCCTGGTGCCCTGCCTATTTTTAGGACTGAAAGCCCTTTTCTAACCCTTTCTCTTGACTGCATGAGGTTAGTTTCTACATTACTAAATAACTTTTATGATGTTGAATGAAAGTGTTTTGGGGTCTGTTGATTGTGGAATGTAACTTGTATTTGAAAAGTTGACTTTTTTATCAAGAGCTACATAAAAAAGGAAAATGGGGAAAATATTGAGATTTGCCATGGTGTTGTGTGATAGTCCTGTGTAGTGCCTTTTTTGGGTTCGATATTTAAAACATGTTCTTTTTTTGTAATATTAATGTCTCAACACCATTTTTCTTATGTATTAGTTTGATAGTTGTTATGGTAACATTGGTTTAGTGCTACAAGGAGAACTACAAAGCGTTACTCTTTTGACAATTTTCATACTTTACTGTATCACAGGATTGTCCATATATTAATATGTGCCCTGGAGCCATTCCTGGCTGGATAAGAGTGGTTTCATACATTTTCTGCTTGAGAGAGAGCAGCGAAGCATAGCTGAGCTGTTCTGGCTCAAGCAGAATGCAAGTGAAACCACTTCTGTTCCACAACGAGTAATGACAGGGTACATATTATTATATTATCGATGGAGTGCGATCGATAAATATGTTGTTTTTCTAAGTGTCCTGGAATGTGCCTCTTTCCATGGTATCTGTGCATGAGACACTTTTCACAGAATAAGAGTCTCTCATGCTCAGAGGACTGGAGCACTCTGAATGGTTGGGAGAGCTCCCTCGATCTATAATAAATAGGTATAAGTAAGTTTCAGAGTTTCAGGTCATGCAAACACTTTAGAACCTGCTCCCTAGTTTACAATATATACTCTATCTCTAATTTGTCTATCTATAGTTGCTGTTTGGCGGAAGTGGCAGAGCAGTATGACATTCAGGGTTTGGTTAGACTGCCATAATCTACAAACCCAGAAGATCTGAAGCTGAACTGTTCAGATATTTTTAACGGCAAATGTCAGAAAAATACTAGTTTTATGATTTTGCTGAGGTTTTTTGTTGTTGTCGGGGGGGTGGGGGTGCCCAAGTCTGGAGAAAAAAAACAGAAGGTGTTTAAGTTTGAAATTTTACAAGGCGTTAGATTGTGGACACATAGGGCCAGATATTCAAAACTTTGCCCCAGGGCTAAATTAGCACTGCCTGGTGGGCAAACTTAGCCCAGAGCAAGAAGCAAGCTATATTCAAAAGGAATAGCCCGGGGAAAACAGCCTCTGAATATAGCATGGGCTTGAGGCCGGGCAAACTGGGCTGGGAGTGCAGGGCAAACTTAGCCCTGGAATAAGACAGCTCTGAATGTAGCAACCAGGAAGTGTAAACCACAACAGCAACACAGTACACAGCGACATGAAGGTAGGTAGAGGTGAACCATGTGGCCAATGTGTGTGCCAGCAAATGTGTGGCCCCAGTACAGCTGCAGGCAGCAACACATGTGAAAGTACAGTGTTCAAAACTGTATAATATTCCCGAATTGTTTGGCGCAGCGCTTAACACGCTTAATATGGAGCGAAGGAGAGCAAAACCGCTTTCGGTGCAAACACGTTTGCCTGGCACTAAACTTTGCCATATTCAAAAGTGACATGCAAATGAGCCTACTTAGGTAGTCTCTGGGCAAATGTCCAGATTAGCATATCATTATGCCCTGATTTGCATGCAGTTTGCCCAGCGTTACTGTAGGGTCCCATAGCTCCATCTGTAGGTCAGTCTGGAAGTATAGGGGCTGGCCAGGTCTGACTGCAGCTCCACCTGTAGGTCAGTCTGGCAGTGCATGATGATAGTTGTAGGCTACATGTAAACAGTACTGCATAGCATAGAATATTATACCCCAGAGGACAACACAGCGTAGGCACAGGTGGTGCATGGTGGCAGTGCTGCATGCAACTTGTCACACTGTAGGTCATGCTACAGTGCACAGCAGACACTACAGTAGCAAGGGGGTCAACATCGTGAGGGACACAGCAATGCCTATGGTGTGTAGGGCAGTGATGACCACTGCACTGTACACAGTGACAGGCCCACCTTGTAGGTGTTGACTGACAGTGGACATTACTGTTATGCTGTTGTGTGACCCACAGATGCTGCACCTTTGGCATGGGATAGTCACAGTGACACATACATGGCCGGCTGTGTGTGCTGTAGTGTTTGTACAGCTGTGCGGTATGTGGCTGGGGGGGGGGCACATATGATCAGAGAGGCACACTGATGTTGGGGTATTTCCAGCACTAGCCCATGTGCACTGCATGATATGTCTCAGCCTTGTGGCCACACCTGGTCTGTGGCGCAGCCTGGCCACCCGTACACCCTCCTCTCAACATCCTCCATGCCCACAGTGCTGTACGTGTGTGCTGGCATCTGTTGGTGTTCACAGAAAAGTGGTCTGCAAATGTATGCTGTATGGCCACACTACCATGGTGTCCACTGTTGGCAGGGTCACCACTTACTGCCTGGCATGGCTGGGACTGGTGGCAGATGATGGCATCATTGTGATGTCATCAGTGAGCAGCATGTTTCCTCTATGTCTGGCTTTGTCTATGTGTCACATTTATTTGTTAGGGTGGCATAAAGCCACGTAAAAGCAACGCAAACATCGTGCAAAGCCAAAATGTCACGCAAAGCTGATTGCCCAGGGTTAAGAATACCTTTTCTTGGGTGGTAATATGCACCGCGCTAAGTGTCACGCTAAGTCGCGCAAAACCACTTTGTGCACCGCTAGTCGCTGAATATAGCATTGCTCCTGTATTCATGTACATGCCCCCTCATTTTCCCCTTGCACACATTATGATTTTGCCCGGTGCTAATGCAGTTTGCATGTGTTTTTTGACCTTTTGAATATAGCAAACCTGTGCTAATCCTGCGCTAAACCTGTACAAACGGTTTGCGCCCAGCTCAAAGTTTTGAATATCTGGCCCATAGTGCATTTTGGGGCTTAACATTTTGTTTTTTTCTTTGAGTTATTTTTTTTTTTTTTGCAGGTTACATTGTAGTCATACACAGTGGTAAAAATGAAATGCCCTGCAAATGCATTAATGGAATTTTAGAAGATTTCTTAGCTGCAAAAACTGGTGTGTGTGGGGGCGGGGTTTGCAATCCTTTCCACTTCCCAGTCTCCCAGCCCTGCCCCTGCACTCAGACGTCAAACTAAGGTGAGCTTGGAGGCATGCCCCAAATAAGTCTATGGGGCTATTTTAAATTGCTGATTTATACATGTTACAGCAATCATATCTATATATTTTAACACCATTGCTTGACTAACAAGGGCTTTGTTAGTTGAGTAGTGGTGTTAAAGCTGCAGTGCAATATAATTTGTAAAAAAATATATTTGACCTTTTTCCATTATAAAAGATTCCAACCATATTCCGGTTGTATTAGGTGATAAAACCTTCCAGTTCCACAAATATTTGAGTACTTTTTTAAATGTTTTAGTTTAGTTTTTGTCTCAAGAAAAAAATGGCTGTCACAGTTGGCATACAAATAGCATTTTAGACCTGGCGGTGGTTAAGATGAAAAAAAAACCCTCATGGTGTGGAGCACAGAAGATGCTTAGAAAAGTAGGTTTGACAGGTATGCTTATGTTTTTATGAACTGCAGCTGGAACTAGCTTTTCAGAAAAACTTACTTTCATTGCACTGCAGCTTTAATAGATTACAGGGGTGCAGTAGGGCTCCCATAGTTAGGGTTCAATAGGGTGTTCAATGTTAAACCCCCAACTTTGCACCTTAATAGCTTCGGCAGTGTTTGATGAAATTAGCTGAAGTTTTGCATGTGTTGTCCAGGGTGCAAGGTCCACATCTGTAGAAAGTTTTGTGGTGGCAGCTTGCCCAGTTTCTGAGATATATGTATGTCATTTTCCTGTAATTTTCTCATTTTTTTCCTGTACCTGACATGGGATTTGGGTTTGCTCTCACGTTCTGCCTACAGTAGTAGCCAGAGACATTGTGAGATATTTCCAGATATTTTGTGAAATTTCTAAAGAGTTTCTTTCTGCTGCCTCGACTGTGGAACTGGAGAAAGCAGGAGATTTCTCTAGAAATATCACAGATATTTCAGGAAATATCTGACCATGTCTTTGGCTGCGACTGCACAAGCAGTGTAATTTTTTTCAGAAACTTTCAAGGTAGAAACATGCTGTGCCATGGTAGTGCCCTTAAAAGGTTTTGTGAAAAAATATTAAACGGTTCCAGAGTTATAAAGATGTAAAATTGTTTTTTTTTTTTTGTTTGTTTTTTTCTGTTCTGAGCATGCTCAGTAGGGTTTCTGGGAAAACATTCTATGATGACAACAAAAATTCTGTGTTGCAAGACCATTTTGGTTTCTCACAACTCACTTCTCACAGCAACAAAAATGTTATTGTGCTTGAGAGCCACCATCTTGTTTTCTCCCCTCAAAATAAAAAACATGGAAAATAAGTAAAACAGTATAATTTTAAAAAACAAACACATGAACCTACCTAAAAGGGACCTGTCTAGAAACATAGAAACATAGAATTTGACAGCAGATAAGGACCGTTTGGCCCACCCAGTCTGCCCATTTCCCTACCTAATGGATAAGCTGCAGGTCCTAGATAACCAGCAGCCTACGTCTTCCTAACCTCCACTAGAATTGTCTTATGACTGTCCCATGCATGCTTGAATTCCACCACTGTTTTTGACTCCACAACCTCCTCTGGAAGGCTGTTCCATGCATCCACAACCCTCTATGTGAAAAAATACTTCCTTACATTACATCTGAGCCGCCCCCCCATCTTCAAATTGTGCCCCCTTGTTCTTGCACACCTCTTTTTCTGAACGATGCTACCCTCTTGGACTTTGTTGATTCCCTTGAGGTACTTGAAAATTTCTATCATGTCCCCCCTTTCCCTCCTTTCCTCGAGGCTATACATATTAAGCTCCTTAAGTCTCTCTTCGTATGTCTTCCGGTGCAGATCCTGCACCATTTTAGTTGCCCTCCTCTGGACAGCTTCCATCCTGTCTATGTCTTTGCGGAGATTGGGTCTCCAGAACTGCACGTGGTACTCCAGATGGGGTCTCGCCAGCTGTCTGTACAGAGGGATAACAACTTCCTGTTTCTGTAGCTAGATTCTGATGTTTGTTTTTAAATTAATAGCCAAAAATACCTTTTCTGGGCACACCACAATCCAGGGTGCCCAGCTTAGCGAGAGGAGCCATTCGCCTACTTTCTCTGTATGAGAACAGCAGGACTTTCTTGACATCTTACTTCAAGAGTATCTCTTGCACCAGTAGGACTCGGGGGCTAGGACCACATGAAAACCTTTCTAGTTCGCAGTATACCAGAGGGGTCCACCCACCTCCGATGTCAGCATCTGATGTCAGCCTATCCTATATCAGGTGTGTGGCCCCCAAGTCCTCCTCATTTCTTTCCCACCATCGACCAGCACACATTGGGCCATGGACTCCACTACAGCTACAGTCAATCACCAGTTTTCCCATGTTTTCACTGCACTTTCTTATTTTCCTTAGGCTGAGTAAACATAAATTTTTTTTGGTGTCCACTCTTTCCTTTATGTCTTCTCAGTCTTCTTCAACATCCAAACAATCCACTAAGTATGCCTGTGGCAAACAGATCCTGGATAAGGACGGTCATTTTGCTTGCTTCTTCTATCTAGGCCCTGACCACAATGTCCAGGCCTGCAAGGCCTGCCAGAAGTTCAATCGGGCCACCAGAAGACAATGCTGGAGGACCCTCAAGAGCCACATCCTCAAGCAGAAGTTCACCCAGATGGAATGGGAACTGCAGGCACAGAGTTCCTCTGCTTCCTGGGCCTAGTCATTGGGCTCTTTTTCCTCCAAGTAGAAGGACAAATCTTCAGGGAAGCACAAGCACTGGGACAAAGACCGGGACCGTCCCTGGTCTTCCTGCCACTTGTGGACGCCACATACAGCTCATCCATTGACCGCTTTGGGGTTGACCTCTGGGCCCCAGCACACCTCTTCTCCCTCAGGGCTGCCAGTGGCCCTACTGCCCACCCCCAGATCTCTGTGACTGATGGCAGCTCTTTAAGGCAGGGTTCTTCAGTCCTGCCCCCACAGGCCTTGCATTTCCAGCCCTTGTTTTCAGCAAGTTCTTCAGTAGGAAGCTTGACTGGAGCCTCTCCAGTCAGTGCAGGTGTTGCTGACACCAGTTCTTGCCCTGCTGCCCCATCATCTGTGCCTCCTATCCTGGTCTCAGTCTCCGGAACCTCTGTTGGGCCTACCCCTCAGTCGCAGGGGCAGGTGTCACTGGATACCGGCATCTCTTTGAGCCGGGTTTCCCCCCACCATTGCCAGCAGAACCCTCTTCTATGGAACCGGTCTCTTCTGACCAGACACCGGTGCATTCTGCCCTGGCGTCACACAGGCCAATGCCCACTGGACCACCTCCATATTCCCACAACCCACGAGTCCGGTGCCAGTCCTACCCCCAATGCTAGCAGGGCCTTCTCCCACTCTCCCCTGGCCAACACCAGGGGGACCTACACCAGGCCTCCTGCTACTGCAGCCTGCTGGACCGATGCCTGTGCCTCTACCCATGCCAGCAGGACCGCAGCCTGGGTACCTACCACTGACGCCCATGGATCTGGCACCTGCCTACCCATATCCACCTCCCATGGGGCCGGCACCTGCCTACCCATTCCCGGTGCTAGTTGGATTCCAACTACTATATAGCTACCCTATGCCTGGGGGGGTCCAGCTCCAGCGCTCGTGGATTTCCATGGCCTGATCTCAGTGCTTTGGACATTTGTGCAGTTTCAGGCCCCTCAACTGGGCCTGCATCAGCCCTCCCACCCTCAGGGCCCTCCAAGGGGCACCGCTTCTCTGGCCATGACTCTCTGCTGCCCAGCACTCCTTCTGCACACACGGACGCTCATACCCCAGTTCGCCTGGCCGATCCTCCCCCTGGTGATAGTGGGCAGAGGACTCTACCTCAGATGACAATGCCAGTTCTGAGTCCTTCTTACTAGACAGGATCTCTTCAAGGGATGAAGACAAGCCCACCAATGTCCCTAAGTCTCCACCAGATGACTCCACCTTCATGGATAAAATGTGGCATATGCAGACTACAATATGGTGGGAGACCGAGGAGCAGGACCTGGAGTGTCATCACCTGGCCATTTATCTCTGCCAGTGCGATGCTCCCCCTCTGGTCGTCCCTCCAAAGAAGGAGACATACAATGACATTACCAGGGCAGCATGGCTTCACCCTCACACAATCTCTGCAGTTCCCAAAAAAGGCACATAGACTATACCGCCCTCCAGCTAGTAAGTCCTTTTTTGGGGAACACCTGAAGGCCAACTCAGTGGTCATCAATGCAGCATATGACCACACCAAGCATCTGAAGCACTTCAGTGCCATCCCTCCAGACAGGGAATTTAGGCAGCTGGACCAGGTGGGCAAGCACGTTTTTGCTTTGGCCATTCTTGCCATCAGGGCCCTTAACTACCAGGCTCACACGGTGCAATAACAGAAATTGAGAGGCCAGGCTAGGGAGGCAATAGAGGCTATGCCTGACAACCCCTCCAAATAGCAGACCTCGCAGGCCCTGAAGACCAGGCCCAACATTGGTACCCATGACCTCCGAGTGGCATACAATGCAGTGGACACCTTTGGATGAGTGGCAGCATCAGGCATCGACCTGCAATGTCACACCTGGCTTAGGGTCTGAGACTTCACCCCTGATGTTCAGTCCAGTACTCTGGATGCCTCCTTTTGTGAGTCTAAACTGTTCAGGGGTGGTGCCCCAGACATTATCTCTGAGCTCCAAAACTTGGGACGGGCATTGAAGTCGGTTCACTTGATGTATCACACCCAGCTGAAGGTGACTCATAGGGCCCCTTTTCATCACTCCTCTAAGAAGTAGCCCGGAGCCCCTCACAAAGCCATGGGCAAACACAAACATGGTACTGCCCTGCCCTCCCCCTCCCTGGGCAGCCAGAGGTGCCTCCACAGCCCAGTCAGGGGCTGACCCCACCTTCTCATTCCTTGCCTCCCCCTCCAACAGGGTTTCAGGAGGTGGCAGTAGGGGGTCACTTCTCCCTCCATTTAGACCAGTGGAGGGCCACTATGACAGACAATTGGGTGCTTCAGCTCATAGAGCACAAGCACTAGGGTTACCACCTTTTAAGAAGCCCAAAGTGGGACATTTCTTACTGAAACTTAATTTTTCGCAGGACAATATTTAACATCAGCCAATGCAATATACTTTTTTCTCTAAATAATCGAACTTAAGACTAAGTGTTGCAGTTTTTTAGGTGTTCCTGGTGTTTCTTATAATTTTAAGGTATTTTAGTTACGGTACTATAGTTTTTGCAATATTTAGAGGAAAGTCTGAAAAGATTTTTTCTACTATAATGTCAGGACAAGTGGTGTTTTTCATGTTTTTTTTGCAGGACGCAGCTGTCCAAATCAGGACTGTCCTGCGAAAATAGGGACAGGTGGTAACCCTAACGAGCACATTCTAGAATTTCTGGAGTGGCCCCCTGCAAATCCACCAAGGGCATCCACATATCCACCAAGCCATGTTCTTCTCATAAGGGCAGAAATTCAAGCCCTGATATAAAAGCAGGCCATAGAGCCCGTGCCTTCCTCCCAATAAGGTCAGGGGTACTAATCACATTTCTTCCTGGTTCCAAAGAAAATAGGGACCTTCGCCCCATCCTGGACTTGAGCAGTCTCAACTTGTACACAGAGTACAAACATTTCAGGATGGTCACTCTGCAGGGCTTACTGCCTCTGCTCCACCGGGAGACTAGCTATGTTCTTTGGATATGCAGGATGTGTATCTGCACATCAAAGTTTTTCCAGGCCACAGGTGTTTCCTCCATTTCCACTTCATGGGGGAGCACTATCAGTTTTGGGCCCTGCCCTTTGGCCTTTCCTTGGCTCCCAGGGTGTTTACCAAGTGCCTGGCAGTAGTGGTGGCAGCCTTGAGGAGGCAGGGTTTTTATGTTTTTCCCTACCAGGATGTCTGGCTCCTGGTGGCACTGTCCAGGGACCATCTCTTGCAGACTCTGGACAGTACTTGCAGCCTGTTCCAGTCCCTGGGCATTACTGTCAACCTGTCCAAGTCCTTCCTTACCCCCTGCCAGCACTTCCTTTACACAGGGGCTGTCCTGAACATGGCTCAGGGTAAGGCCTTTTTGCCTCAGCATAGGGCAGAGTGACTCATGGCTCAGGCCTGCCTCCTGCTTCACAGCCGCCATCTTCAAGTAAGGGAACTCCTCAGGCTTCTGGGGTTTATGGTCACTGCCACTGCGATGGTTCTTATGCTAGACTACTTATGAGGATCCCTCAGTGGGCCCTACGAGTGCAATGGGACCAACGTGTAGACTCCCTGGATCAGCTGGTGCTCATGCCAGGCCCCATCAAGAAGGTACTTCAGTGGTGGCTGGAGCCAGACAATCTGTTTCAGGGGGTTGCCTTTACTTCCCCTCCCCCAACCAGATTCTCCCGACTGACGCTTCGAGTCTTGGTAGGGGTGCCCACATGGAGTCTCACCAGACCCAGGGGACTTGGTACCAGTTCGAGCAGGATCTTCACATCAATATTCTAGCGATGCAGGCGGTTTTGTATGCCCTTCAGGCCTTTGAGACTCAGCCATCATCGGGTCCGCTCCTTGTTCAGATGGACAATATGTGTGTTGTTTATTATGTAAACAAACACGGGGGCACTCATTCCTACCCCCTTTGCAGGAAAACAATGAGGGTCTGGTACTGGGTCATCAAGCACGACATACAACTCTCAGTTGTCCATGTTCCAGGCATCCAAAACATCCTGGTGGACACTATAAACTACTCGCAGTCCAGGGCTCATGAGTGGGAACTTCTGACCTTGGTGGCAGGAGACCTCTTAGACAGATAGGGTCAGCCTGAGTTGGACCTTTTTGTGTCCCCACTCAATGCAAAACTGCCGTATTTCTGCTTGCTAGATCCTGGGCCTGGAGTTTTCTGGTGAGACGAATTGCCCCTCTCCTGGACCAGGAGGTTTCTGTATGTCTTCCCTCCCTTCCCACTCCTGCAACAGGTTCTAATCAAACTTCAGATGGAGGGGGCAATGATGATTCTCATCACTCCCTTCTGGCCTCACCAGATCTGGTTCCCCTCCTGCAACAACTGGCAGTGCATCCTCTGCTCCCCCTGCCCCTGTGCACCGGCTTGCTGTCCCAGGACCAGGGCATCCTGGTCCATCCAGACCCCAAGTCCCTTCATCTTCATGCATGGCTCCTGAAGACATAGCCATAGCTAGATATGGAGTTCCCCCAGGATGGCCAGTGTGTTGGTGGTGGCCAGGAAGCCCTCCACCCAGGCCGCCTGTTCCATGAAATGGAAGCACATTGCTTTTATGGGCTGCTTCACATTAGCTGGATCCCTCTATCTGCCTAGTGGATCAAGTCTTGGAGTACCTCCTGTCTCTCTTGGACTTGGGTTTAAGATATTCTTCTGTTAAGGTACTGTACATCTTTCTGCCATCTCTGCATACCATGTACCTGTGGCCGGGTGCACAGTGGCACAACTTGATGTGTCCTGTACTCTTCTGTATTAGATTCTACATTTGAAACCCCCAATTAAGGATCCTGTCCTGCCTTGGGACCTTCATTTTGTGTTGGAAAAGCTTATGTTGCCTTTCTTTGAACCGTCCGTGTCTTGTGAGCTAAACTTTCTGTCTTGAAAAGCATTGTTTTTGGTTTCCATTACTTCTTCTCAAAGGATTTCAGAGCTTTAAGCCCTCATGTATTAGGACCCTTATAAGACATGGTGTCTTTGCGTATCGATCTTAAGTTTCTTCCTATGGTGGTGTCAGAGTTTACTTTGAATCAGTCCATTCACCTGCCTGTTTATTTTCCAATTCTGAGATACTATACTCACCAGACTAAGGACTCTCATAAGTCCAGTCAGTTGTTTGTTTCATTTGCCCTGGGAGAGAGGGCTTCCCAGTTTCTAAACAGTGTTTGTCTAAGTGGTTGGCAAATTGTGTCATTTATTGTTACCAGACATGTGGTAAGGAACTTCCTGCCACACTCTTGACTACTCCTCTAGTCTGTGTAAATTACTACACATTCTTTCTACCCCACCCGAAATGTCTACTCTGTCGCAGATCTTTGTATCATCTGTGAATAGACATACCTTCCCCTCAAGCCCTTCTACAATGTCTCCTATAAAAATGTTGAACAGGATTGGCCCCAGTACCAACCCCTGTGGTACTCCACTGGTCACCCTACCCTCCCTTGATGGAACTTTCTTAACGACTACAGTTCTTACATAACTGAACTTTTTCCTGGTACCAGGTCAACATGTCAGGTTGAAAACCATATGTGAAAAACAGCACGGTGAAAACAGCTAAGAGTAAAATAGCTACAGAGACAGAATAGTGAAGGTCCGTTACTGCTATCCCTGTAGCTACGTTGCCCTTAGTAAAAGAGGTGAAAGCCTCTGGATGGCAATGTGCGGCAGAACAGCTGCCATGGCCACATTTCCCTACTTTTTGGGCATCAGATTACCCTCCAATCAATCAATCAAAATCTTTATTTATCCAGGCAGGCACCATTGAGCAAGGCTCATTTGCAAGGTGGACCTGGTCATAGTGACAACAAAGTACAGAACAGTAACAAGTATACATAATGCAGTAATGTACAAGGAGGGAAAAAATATGTACAGTATATACAGTATATTAGCATAGTGGAACAAAGCTGCTATATTATCCAGGTACGAAAAAATATGCATTTGTACAGCCACACATAAGCGTAAGGGCTTAACAGCAGAAAGTTTATCTATGGAAGCAGCCAGCATATTCACCTAATGGGGAGAAGAGGCTGTATGTGGGGAGGCTGGTTGGAGAGATACTGAAGAGGAAGAAGATGTTACCATAGTCTAGGGGGAAAAGTGGCCTTAAACCACAGATAACGACAATGGCTGTGGTGTACTAGAGTATTATGATAATGACGGAGGAGTGGTAGTTAAGAGGCACACTTCTTGGGAAGGAGTGGGACAAGCCAGGCTGGAGTGGACATGGGTGGTTGAATGAAACATGAATATTAATTGGGGGAGAGTGAGAGGCAGGGGCAGGGACAAGGCATGAGGCAGGAAGGCTATGGGAGTTGTAGATTAGTGAGCTAACGGTGCGGAAAACATTTAATAACGAAGTTTTTTTGCACAAAGTACATATATATATATATATATATATATATATATATATATATATATATGAATGATATAAAATCACACATACACCATAATGCAAAGCAACATGGGCTGTATATGCAAATCACCACAAAATATTATGCTGGTTCAACTTTCAGCAGAATTGCATGGTGCCAAAAGGCCTCTTACACAGTCTGCTTTTGATGTTTGGGTTTTGATGCTGTAGCCTCAACCCTAAATGTTGCATTAACTCAGTTTTTTGAGATAGTATAATGGTATCCTTATTTTCCCAGGCCCTGAGCTCCCATGCATCCATACTTTTTGAGATTTTTATTTTTTATTTAAAAGTTTAATGATTTACAGGATAGATTCTATGAGAAACAAGTCTCGCTTACAGAAACTCCCAAGTCATGAATGCATCATTCAAAGACAGAAACAAACCACTACATAAAGTAGGATCCATAAAAGAACATGAACAACATAAATCACATATACAATAATAATAGTTTGTAGTTAAGTCATTTACAATTAATTTTACAATGGGTTCTAAAATGTAAGCTTTCTGATTGGTCAGGTGACACTTAATGCCGTGGGGTAATTTTTGAATAACCACCGCATAAAGTGCCAGCCGAACACATGTTAGTAAAATCAATCTATACAGAATTCTGAACGTTCCAATACAACTCACAAAGCCGCCATTTTTTTTCTCCCGCTAACTGCCTCGTTTCACAAAATCAAAAGCTGTCGGTAAAAACAATATAAAATATCTGATCTAACCTGCAGTTTTAAGTGGGAGATAACTGAGAGAGAACAGCGATATTGTCAGTTTACATGATGCTCAGCTCACTCACCTTGCTGCCAACTGGCTTCAGGGGCACAAGAAGGCTTCTGCCCAGTATCAACAAACTATTTTGCGTAGGGGGAAGGACATACTATTAAAATTGTCATATAAACAATGAAAAAAATATTTTCCTTCACGTTTTTTGTGTTACTCTCATATTTACGAATTGTATCAGAATAATCACCAATCTTGTGTGGGTTGGGCTGAGATTCACCCACAGCTGGCATGGTTGTTCACTTGGGCTGTACCCCTGTGACCGAACCACTCCATCCATGGGTAAATCCTGGCCCAACCCATGTCCAATCGGTGATTATTCCTTAAATGAAATGAGTACAGGATTGTTTCTGTAAAAGTATCTTCTTCAGACTTTGCTTGAAAATGTTCAGGGAACAAGAGATCTTCTTCAGGGGTATCTCAGTCATCAGGTAACGCTGTAGGAACTTCACTGTCGGTGAATGGAATCCACAAATTAGATTTTCAGCAGTACAACTGGGGCTGCCCATGCAGCTGGCGTCAGCAACACTATATAGGCATGGACGGCCCTGCTCCCTCTTCAGTTCTTTCCCACTGTCGACCTGGTCAACCCAGGTCTCCGCAGAAGCTATGATGCAGTTTTTGTCTTTTTCTTACTTTAATTTTCAGATTCTCTTCTTGCAGAGATCCCTTTTTTGTTTAAAAATTGTTTTGCTGTCTCAGACTGTTTTCCTTGACTGGACCTGCAAGCTTAGGCAGTGTTTTGACCTCTATCTCCTGGTGCAGAAGATGGCTCTTCAACCTCCCTGCTTGGTGCAGTTTTCGACGGGGACCATCTGTCGTTCCTCCTCATTCTCGCCAGCATGATCTTCAAGCTCGCAGACTGTCAGGCCCAGGACCAGCCCTCTGAGATTCGCTTCCCAGTTGCCCTTGTCTGGGTCCATCACCCCCGGTGTCCCCAGACGCCTGAGGGCTTCTTTTCTCAGGGGTTGTTTCCTTGTCGATGGCGCTGGCTTCAATGAGATTCACTGTCCAGGTCTTTACCTTACCAGACCCATACTGACAGCACAGTTACCCGCTTTGCAGGCAGTGGGTACCGGCCACTCAGGTCCACCCTCCCTCAGCGTTCTCATTCATAGGCTCTCATAGGATCTCTTCTTCTCCAGGGGGTCTCTCATTGATGGCTCCAGCCTCATCAAGGGTCACTTCTTCAGGTCTTTGCTGCTCCAGACCGATACCGACAGCATTGCCACCCACTTCGTTGGGTGGCAAGTCTTAGGCTTTAGGGCCAGTGACTCCTTCCAGTCGATGATGGGTTCATCAGCAACTGTCTTCCAGTTCCAGCTTCAGCCTTTTGAGGCCTCCAGCTGTCAAAGGGGTTGTTTTTTGTGCCATTGACCGTACTGCCACCAACTTTGCCTCATCCTTCTATCCGTTGATGGATCCTTGGCTTCCTTGCTCATTGACAGGCTTGTGCTCTGTGCCAGTTTGCCTTTGATGCATCTTCCATTGACAGTATTGCTTCCGTCAATGGACCCTGGGCTGTCTTGCATGTTGACAGTATTGTGCTTGGTGCCATTATGCCCCCGATGATGATCCTTCCATCGGCAGTGACCTTTCCGCTTGGCTCTCTAGCTCATTGACATGACCCTGCTCTGTGCCATCTTGCCTTTGATGTTGCCTTTTCTGTCAATGATGTCTTTTCCATTGATGGATCCTTGGCTAACTAGCATGTCAACAGGTCTGCACTCTGTGCTATTTTGCCTTTGACGATTCTTCCTTCGTTGATGATTGACAAGATCTTTGGGTCTCTGGACAGGTTTTTGCCTATGCCATCATGTCATCAGCAATGCCTTCCTGCACCATGGCTTGCCATCATCAGTACTGCTGCCAACCCTCTTGTCATTGATGGCACTTTTTTGATAGTCATAGGCCTTTATGGTATATCCAACCAGAGAAAGTACCAGGATACCGAACGGGCTGGGTCATTGCCTATGTCATCTCAGTTGGCATGTGGGAGTGTCTTCTGTGCCTTCTCAGCCAAGGGACTTGACAGGCACCTTTCCAGAGCCCTTTTTTTGACATGGCCAGCACCATTACTAGGGATGAGGCCATAGGCTTGTGCCTACTTAGGCACTCCTGGAATCCGGTATTGCAACAGATAGGCAGTGGAACATGTTTAAGGGCACCTCTCTTAAGGCAGCAGGCTGTTTCATTCTGATGTCCAGGATATCATAAATGATCTGCAAGCCTCAGGCAGAGCCCTCAATTTGGTCCACTCCCTCGTTCATACCCAATTGAAGGGTAGAAGATGGCTTCCTTTTCATAAACACTGGAATACCCCATAAGCACCCCAGAAGGGTTGGATCAGACCCTATGGCTGGCTCCACCCTAGCTAGACTCCTTGCTGGGCCCCACCCTCTTCTGGTCCCGGGCCAGAAGGTGGTGGTCGGAGTTCAGTTCTTTCTGCAATGGAGAACCATAACTTCAGATGCTTGGATTCTGCAGATTACAGAAAACGGTCACATTTTAGAGCTCATTGAGCAGCCTCTAGACACCCCACATCCACCTTCCATCTATCCCCCGACTCACTTGTCTGTTCTCCAGGAGGAAGTGCAGTCTTTTCTGCACAAGCAGATCATCAAGCAAGTGCCTAGGCACCAATGAAATGGGGGTCTTATTCCAGTTTTTTCCTGGTCCCCTAAAAGACCAGAGAGGTCCATTTTAGATCTGATGGACCTCAACCTGTTTGTCCAGTACAAAAAGTTCCGGATGGTAACTTTGCCAGACCTAATGGCCCTCCCCAAGACAGTAGACTGGCTCTGTTCACTGGACATGCAGGATGCTTACCTGCGCATCTTGGGTTCCCTCTGCACAGGAAGTTTCTCTGTTTTGCCTTTCAGGGTGAGCATTATTGGTTCAAGGTGCTGCCATTTGGCTTATCTTCTGCACCATGAGTCTTTACCAAGCACTTGGTAGTGATTGCAGCTCTTGGAAGAGAGGGACAGTATGTCTTCACTTATCTGGACGATTGGCTCCTAAAGGCCCCATCCAGGGAACAGTTTTTGATGACTCTGGAGTAAACTCTCCAGCTCTTCCACTCCCTGGGAATCACCATCAACCTGCCCAAGTCGGTTCTGGTACCATCCCAAAGGCTGCAGTATATAGGGGCAGTTCTGTACTTGGCACAGGGAAAGGCCTTCCTGCCCTAAAACAGGGCAGAGTGCCTCATAGCCCAAGCTCAGGAAGTTGCCCAGAGCCAGTACATTCTTTCCAGGGTATATCTCAGGTTGCTGGGCCTGATGGCAACTGCCATACCCAGCATTCTGCTTGCCAGGCTCCATATGTGTACCTCCAGTGGATACACCGGGTACAGGGGGACCAGCGCATGGATGACTTAGATCAACCAGTCCTGATTTCTTCCCCAGTACACAGGGTACTACACTGGTGATTGGACCCCTTGAATCTGCTTTAAGATGTCCCTTTCCAGATCTCTCCCCCTCATCAGATCCTAATCACAAATACATCAGATCTGGGCTAGGAAGCACTCCTGGTCCCCTTCCAAACCCAGGGCTCCTGGTCCCAGTGGAAGCCTCCCTGCATATTAATGTCCCAGAGATAAGAGCGAGCTTTATGCCATGCAGGCTTTTCAGGAACACCTTGCTCTGTGACCGCTGCTAGAGCAGTCTGACATTCTAAATGTAGTGTACTACATCAACAAGCAGGGTTGGACTCATTCATACCCCCTTTGCTGGGAGGCTATGAGAATGTGATACTGGGTACAGGATCACAGTCTGAAACTCTCTGTGGTCCACGTGCCAGGCATCCTAGACACCCTGGTGGGCAGTCTCAGCAGGACTCAGTCCAGCATGCATGAATGGAAGCTTCTCTCATCCATTGCATAAGACTTTTTTGACAAATGGGGTCGTCCAGAGTTGGACCTTTTCTTGCCCAATTTCTGCTCGCTAGATCCAGGGCCTGAAGTTTCTGGCAATACGCATTGCCCCTCTCTTGGAGTGGGATGTTTCTTCATGCATTCCCTCTGTTTTCTCTGATCCGGAGGGTCCTAATCAAGCTACAGATGGATGGGGCCCGCAGGGTTCTAGTGGCTCCATTCTGGCCTTTCCAGATATGGTTCCCTCTCATTCAGCAGATGGTGGAGGAACCTCCGGTCCCTATTCCTCTTTGCAGGAATCTGCTGACCCAGGATCAGGGGACTCTGGTCCCTCCCAACCACAGGTCCCTCTATTTGCATGCCTGGCTCCTGAGGACATAGCCATCACTAGGTTTGGAGTCTCTAACAGGGTGGCGGATATCCTTGTGGTCACCTGGAAGCCTTCCACTCGAGCCACATATGTCATGAAGTGGAATCGGTTTGCCATCTGGGCTGCCAAACATGACTTAGACCCTTTCACCTGTTTGGTGAATCATATACTGGGCTAGTTGATCTTGCTGACTGACTCAGGCCTCCAGATTTTTTTTCTCAAGGTCCACCTTCTGGCTATTTCTGCATTTCATGAGCTCATGGGTGACTGCACATTTACTCAGCCGGATGTCTCCCATACTTTTCTTAGAGGCATCCAGCATTTGAAACCCAATCTGTTCACCTGTCCCAGCTTGGGACTTGAATTTTAATTTGGAAAAGTTGAACCTGTCTCCTTTTGAGCCAATCGTAACTTAGGATCTGTGCTCAGACACCCTGTCTTTGTGAAAAATCAAATAAGGCTCCTGGCCCCAGAGGGCCTAAAGCTCTGAAATTCTTCAAGAATAAGTAACTTCAACTAAATAGGCACATTCCAAGAGGAAAAGTGCATATCCCATATTTGACTTTTCACAAATGCACAGATTTGTGCACAAATCCTAAGTTTCTACCTAAGGTGCTTTCAGAGTTCACACTCAATCAGTATATCCACCTTTCTGTTTATTTTCCCGACTGTGCCAATCCAGAGGAAGCACCGCTCCATACGTTAGATGTCCGCAGAACTTAGAAGTACTACCTGCTTAGGACTAAGGAGTCCAGAAAGTCAAAGCAGTTGTTTGTTTCCTTTGCCCCAGGTAGAGAGGATGCTTTGGTTTCTAAGCAATATTTATCCAAATGATCAGCAAATTGCATTGTGTTCTGCTACAACAAGTACGGCAAAGAATTGCCCCGTGCTGTCAAAGCTCATTCCATGCAAGGAATAACTTCCTCAGAGGCTTGTTTCAAAGGGGTCTCAGCCACTGACATTTACGCAGCTGCTACCTGGAGTACAGTCCATACTTTCACCAAGCAGTACAGTTTTGATCTCACCTCAAGAGCTCATGCAGGATTTGACAGGGCTGTCTTACAGGGACTTTATGGAGCACTCCCCTCACATGCTTCCTGTTTACACTTCTAACTGCTTGGTATTTGTTCTTACGGTGTTACCTGATGACTGAGATAATCCCAAAGAAGATAAAACAGTTACGTGAGAACTTACCTTAACAGTAGATCTTCAAGTGGATCTCAGTCATCAGGTATAATTTCCCTCCCACCATCCCCCTTCTTGGAGCTCTTGTCTAGGAACTGGCTATCTGGTGTATTCAGCTTTTATTTAGGACTGGGTACCTCTTTTCTCTCCTCAGTCCACCAGGGCAGGAGCCTTGCTCCCTTAGTCTCCAAGGGGATAAAAACTAAGGAGGGAGTGGGGCCATCCACGTCTATATAGAGTTGGTGACATCGGCGGAAATCGGTGGCGTGGGCAAACCCAGCTATACTGCTGAAAATCTTCCATGTGGATTCCCATTCACCGATGGTGAAGAACTGTGGTGTTACCTGATGACTGGGATCCCTTCAAAGATCTACTGTTATGGTAAGTTCTTACAGAACTGTTTTTTCCATAGTGAAATAGGGAGTTTGTTCCAAGACAGAGGGGCATCATATGAAAAACTATCTCTTCCAAAGTGAGTTTTGAATCAGGGTAGGACTAAACCCCGATTTGGAATATGTCGCAAATTGTGACTTCGAGTAGAAATTAAGAGTCTGTCAGATACATAGGTAGGGGTGTAATGGTTTAGAGTTTTATAAATCAAGGATAGCCAATGGAGAGTACGTCAAGATGATGGAGAAAGTCAATTCAATTGAGTAAGTAACGTACGAACATATGAAGAAGCCAGCAGAAGAAGGCCATTTGGTCTATTAAGTCTGCTTCTGTTGCAGGGTCCACAGCTTGAGCTACTGTCCCTGCCCCCTCTCCCCACTCCTCCCATCCTCCCTACCCATGACCCTTACCCTCCCCAATACCTGTCCCAGCCTCTCTTAAAGCTTCCCACTGTCTTCAACGAGATTTTCTCTTCTGGCAGCGCATTCCAAGTGTCCACCACCCTCTCTGTGAAGAAGTGCTTCCTGACCTCCCTCCTAAACCTTCCACCCTTCTGCTTAAGACTGTGCCTCCTTGAGTTATGGTTGCCACTCAGCTTAAAGAGACTCTCCTTATCAACCTTATTTATCCCTTTCAGGTACTTGAAGGTCCCAATCATGCCCTCTCTCTCTCTCTCCCCCCTGTCTTCCAGGGAGTACATGTTCAATGCCCTCAACCTCTCCTTGTATGCCTTACCCCACTGACCAACTATCACCTTTGTAGCCCTCCTCTGAACCTTCTCCAGCAGGCTAATGTCCTTTTGAGGTGTGAGTACCAGTACTGAACTCCATACTCTGGATGTGGCCTTACCAGTGACCTGTACAAGGGCAGTATAACCTCCTCTCTCCTACTACTGAACCCCCTAGATATGCATCCCAGCATCTTGTTTGCCTTTGCTGCTTCAGGTCAGTAGTGATCATCACTTCCAGGTCCTTCTCCTCCTCTGATGCAGATACTCGGACTCCACCCAGGTAGTACTCTGTCCTAGGATTCTTGGCTCCAATATGCATAACTTTGCATTTCTTGACATTGAAGCCAAGCTGCCAGATCCTGGACCATCTCCCTAGTTTTTCCAGCTCTTCCTGTAGGTCCTGTATCCCTTCAGCTGTGTCTACTCTCCCACAGAGCTTGGTGTCATCCATGAATAGGCACATTTTGCCCTTAATGCCATCTCCAGTGTCATTGATGAAGACATTGAACAACACCAGCCCCCAGCACCGAGCCCTGCGAGACCCCACTGGTTTCATCTCTTATGCCAGATAACTCTCCGCCCACAACCACCATCTGGGTTCTGTCCTTCAGCTAGTTTTCCAACCATCTGGCCATCTTTTCCCCAACCCCAAGATCCACCAACTTCCTGATCGACCTTTTGTGGGGCACGGTGTCAAAGGCCTTGCTGAAATCAAGATCGAGGATGCCTTCTGCTTGACCCCTGTCTACTGTGTTAGTGACACAGTCAAAGAAGTCAATCAGATTTGTTTGACATGATCTCTTCCCCCCATGAACCCATGCTGCCCTGCATCCCGGAGACCATGCTCCTCTAGATATTCCACCAACCTTTCCTTTAGTATGGTCTCCATGAGCTTGCCCACAGTGCAGGTCAGACTGACTGGTCTGTAATTCCCTGGGTCATCCTTGGGACTGCTTTTGTGGAGCGGCACTACATGTGCTGTTCTCCAGTCCTGCGGTACTACGCCTGTCTCTAGTGAACTATTAAATAGGTCTGCTAGTGGCCCTGCCAGCTCCTCAGCCAGTTCCTTTAGTACCCTTGGATGTATTCCATCCGGGCCTGGTGATTTGTTCACCTTCAATGCCAGCAGCCCTTCCCTCACTCTATCCTCCTCTATCACTACAACTGTGTTCCCTTCCCCCCGCTCCTCTTTTCCCTCCTGAATGCACTGGTCCATCCTTCTCCCTGGTGAAGATGAAACAGAAGTATTCATTTAGTATCTCTGCTTTTCCCCCATTATCCTCCACCCGCTCCACCCCTTTCTTAAGCCTAACAATCCCTTCCTTCTTGCCCCTTTTTTCACTTATATAGCAAAAGAAAGCCTTCTCCCCCTTCTTAATTCCTTCAGCTATCTGCAGCTCCTTCTGTGCCTTTGTTCACCTGACTTTCTTTCTTGCCTCACTAACCAACCTTAGGTAATTTCCCTATTCACCTCTTTCTTGGTCTTCCTGAATTTTCTATAGGCCAACCACTTTTCCCTTACTACCTGGGCAACACCAGAACTGAACCAGCTGGGCGCTTTGGCCCTTGTGTTCTTACCCCTGAGCCTAACGCACTCATCTGTGGCAACCAGTATTCCTCCCTTAGTGATGGACCACCTTTGGTCCACCCCCATATCTGCTCTGATGCCCACCAGATGGCTCCTTAGCACTTTGCCCAATTTCCTGAAGTCTGCCCTCCTGAAATCCAAGATTTTGGTCTTAGTTGGGATGCTTTCCCTGCCCGTATCCAGCTGGAACCAAACTGTGCAATGGTCACTTCCTCCCAGTGACTCTCTGACCATTATTTCCTGTACATGCGTCATCCTTTTGGAATTCAAAATAAACCTCAGGAGCAGATAATAAATAAAACCCACTAAGGAAAGGCTAGTGGTGTTGGCGTTATGATAAATTGCATCGCCGTAGTCTAAAATCGATAGAATTGCATGGGTCACAATTAAATTGCAATCCATGGAAGACAAACAGTGCCTGGCCCATTTTAAATGGCCCAAGCATTGTCAGGTCTTTCCAATGGTATGGTCAATGTGGTATTTAAATGTTAGGGCAGGATCAAAGATAAGACTGAGGTATTTAAATTCTTGTATGAGCTGTAAAGGATTGTTGTTAAGTGTAATAGTAAAACCAGAAGATGCATGGTTAACAATGGACTGGGACCCAAATAACATTATTTTTTTTTTTACTGTTTAAGAGTAATAAGTTTGGAAGAAAATCAATCAACTATTTTCTCAAAGTTGGCTTGAAGGGTGCTAGTTAGGAGGGTAAGATGTTTGTGGTCCAAGAAAAGCACAGTATTGTCTGCATAGAGACAAATCATGTTATTGCTAACCACAGAAGACAAAGGGTCAACAAACAAGCTGAAAAGAATAGGGCCAAGAATTGAACCCTGAGGCACCCCTGTGAAAGAAGGAAGAGAGGAAGAAAGACATCCATCCAAGAGAACAGATTTGGAGGGGCCATAAAGATAGGAAGAAAACTAAGTGATAGTATTGTGAGAAAAATCGTAAGAGTATAAGCATGCAAAGAGATATTGTAATCATATCCTTATTTGTGTGACAGAGCACAGGGCCCAGGTGACTGACCAGGAAGTCAAAAGGGTCAGCTAGCCATGTATACAGGCCAATTTATGATCCCTTCCCTCTTGAGGGGGCCTAAAATAAAAATGTCAATTTCTGCATCAAATGACTCATGCAAGAGTCAGGTAAACCAGCATGGGTTTCAAAGCCCCCAGTTTTTTTTTTTTCTTTTCATAAATAGGTTTCCCATTATAACAGTGTTGTTGCTTACTGTGGTGTTATCTATCTAATAGGGGTAAATGTTTTGGGCTAATTGAGTTTTGCTCAATAGGTCATAGTTAGAATATTACTTTTGACATGATCATAGCAGATTATTTTGTAGTTTAGTATGACTTTTAAAATAGTAAATATGAGTGGTTTCTTAGCTAGTTGTGTAGTTAATCTTGTATGTCATACAAGAGGTCCGGTGTTACAGTAAAAAGTAGAAAGTAATATTTCATAAGTGCACAGTACAGATTAACCCCACAAATCCAGTATTCTGTCTTGGGGTTCTTATTCCCTATGTGCATCACTTAAGGCAGCAACATGCAGTATAATACTATACAGTGATACACAGTAGTTACATTCAAAACTCTTTGTGTTACATTGTATTATTTTTTGTATTAGTTGCCACTTGTATTAGTGGGTAGTGTACATTATATACATCGTTTAAATTTCTGTAAGTGTATATGTTTGTTAATACAAAAGTTATGTTTTTATTAGTGGAAATATTTGTAATAAATGTGATGCTGTGTGGTTCTGTGAAGATATGTTAATATAGTGTAAGGTGGAATGCTATACTAACTCGAAATTGCACCATACCAAAACGCTGTTCATCCACAGTCACAAGAATGAATGGAATGCTGTTCTGGCCATACGTGCAGAACAGCATTCCATTCATTCAGACTTAAAAGCTGGAGCCCTGTTTTTAAACAACAAACAGAAAACCATTGTGCGCCAATATTTATCTAAACACACTAAAAATGGCCACAGCAGTTTGTCATACAAGGGATCAGCTCATTCCTTACAACTTCAAAGCTGGATCAACCAGACTTTTATCTAAACAAAAGTTAAAACTTGCAAGTTTCTGCAGATGGTCCATTCCTTTCCTCGCTAAGCGAGACGTTCAGTGGCCATTTTTTTTATGTAAATCCCTCCCACAGTAGAACAGGAACCAATGAGAGTGTGCACTGCTAACGTAGGGATGCCCAGTCCCTAGCAACCACACAGTTCACTACATTAAGGAACAGGAGTCAATATTTTTTTTTGTACATTTTAAAAGCCAAAAGAAAAATACTTCATGGGGCGCCATACACTATAAAAAATGCAGGATAGGTAACCACGTGCAGAACTGTGTGCTCTGCCACCTCAGGGTATGATTCCTACAAACCTCTTGAGCTTCACTCTCCAGGTCACAGGGAATCATACCCCTCTGTGGCAGAACAAACACTGGTTCTGCATGGTTACCCATCCAGTATTCTCTGTTTAATCTGTGCATTACTTGGTTATGTATTAGTCTGTTGCAATTCAGCAGAAAAATTCAAATATGTTATGATTTTTTGAATGGTAGACGTTCATTGATTGAGTTTGTATGTAATGTATTCATTCTACAGTTGTAGGAGTTATTTCAGTTTGGGGTGTTTAGAAAATACTTTTGGTCTATTAATTAAAGAGGTGTGGTCGCACCACTATAGTTTGGGTCCCTGCTTATGTTTTTTGTTAAACCCCATTTCTGAACATCTGCCATTCAGAAATAAAGTCTATAATTTACTGAATGTTAAGTCATTGAATGAGACATATCCTCTGAGAGCATAATTTATATAGTTAATTCTAATTATCTGCTTTCTCAAAAAGTCTGTACATTCTTTTGAGATGACATTATGGCCTTTGATAAAGCACACAATGTCAGGAAAAGACCCTAACTTTGCATGCTCTGTGTAAGTAAGGTGACTGAATTTCATATCATTGGTAGATGCATAACTAACACCTCAGTTCCATGCAGAATCCAAGTAACAACACTATGAAACATTAATACTTTGCTTACAGTGACAAAGTGTGCATTTGTATAAAACTGTTTAAAAGTAAAAAATCACATCAACTATATTTCCCATTCCCATCCTGATGCCCTGTATATTAACAAAAAGATAAACCATTCCCTGATGTCTAGTGGACCCCCATCCCCCCACCTCGACACATAGTGCTGCACCATCTCTGTCCCACCTAACCCGGCCCTGAGCTGGTGACCGGCATAGCCCTCCACTCCACCATAGCCAGCCACTGACAGAGCTGTCAGTGACAGCGCACTGTAACAGTACACACTCATTGACAGCACAGTTGGCAGCCAGCCATGGTAGAGAGCAGAGGGCTGTGCTGGTCATCAGCTCAGGGTCGGGTTGGGAGGGGAGCGGAGTGGTGAGGCACTACCTACTGGGATGGAGGATTTGCTATACACCAGGTAATGGTTTATCTTTTTTTTTTTTTTTAGTATACAAGGGATCAGGATGGGGTGGGGATACTCTGGACACCAAATGAATGATGTCATTGTATCAGTTGGGTAATGGGGGAGGGACTGCTAGCCACCAGGGAATACATCATACCATATTGGGCATGGGTGCAATGGGGAAGAGGGGCCACTGAACACCAGGGAGACATTGATGTTTAACTTCAGGATGGCAGTCGGCAGGGGATGGGTGCCACTAGAACCAGGGAAACTTTATGTTATAACTTCAGGTTGACAATCAGTGGGGGGGGGGAGGGGCACCACAAGTACTAAGAAACTTTACCTTATAACTTTGGGATGGCAATCAGTTGGGGCGGGCATTAGATGCCAGGGACTACTGTGTTGGAGGTTGGGAGGGCCACTGCACTTTCTACACCAACTGTTAAGATTGTGCGGGAGTAAGTCAAGGTTTCCATCAGTGGTATATGTGCCACGCAAGGGGACCAAACAAAATGGCCTTGCATGACGTACATAATCTGAATATTGGACTGTGCCAATATTCAGGTCCCTGCCCCTTCATTTACGTTGTGCCTGCCTCTGGATATTACCTGGATGCAAACTGAGTTTGCCCACACTAACTGGCCTTTTCAATATTGCCCATCTGCACAATACCTGGTTTGAGTGGGCAAACTCGACTTTGTGCCCAGGTTAACTTTTGAATATCGGGCCACTGATGTCATAATACTCTGCTTGTGACATCACAGTTATTCCCATGGCAACCAACTGTGATGTCACAACAAAAGATTATAATTTCAGGTAAGGAGTATGCTGAAGGGGCAAATGAACTCTAAGAGATAAAGATCATGTTTTGTGGGTACTTCCTCAGTAATAAAATATGCAGGACGAGAAATCTATAGAAGGTAAATGAAATGCAAACCTAATTGTTTCTAGGTTTTTTCTAGAGGTGTCAGCAGCTCTTTCAGAAAGTATAACAAGGATGAGATCGGATGACTACAACAATCAAAGCAAGGGCAGATATAGTAAAATATTTGATTCAAAATAATTCATAGTGACATTATGAATAAGGTGAAATAGTAAGATGCAGTTATTTTGTATATTTCATTAACTAAAGTTACTGTAATTTATTTTTGCCATTTAATAATCAGTACACAATTATCAGAAAATGTGCACAACATATATAGATGCTTTACATATTACTCCTTCAGTATCACTAAGTGTAAATGAGGCAGTATGGTTTCATAGTATTGTTAGTTGTGTTCTCCTTAGAATTTAGGTGTTATAGCTCCAACTACCAGAGATATTAAATTTTACCATCTTGCTTACACAGAATGCCCGGGTTTAGGGTATTTTGGACCTAACCCTGTATTTCCAGACACTGTGTGCTTTGTCTATGGTCAAAATATAGAAACATAGAATTTAACGGCAGATAAGAAGCAGTTGGCCCATCCAATCTGCCTATTTATCCCTACCTACACTATTACTGCAGACTGTGCTCTTTCTCCCCCCCCCCTTCCTTTCCACTATGATTCCCTTGTGCTTAGCCCATGCGTTCTTAAACCCCACCACTGTTTTCATCCCTACAACCTCTGTTGGAAGGTTGTTCCAGGAATCCACACATCTTCCAATAAAGAAGTAGTTCTCTGCATCTCTTCTGAATCTACCCCACTCCAGCTTCATAACATGTCCCCTTGTTCTTGAGCATCATTTCTTCTGAAAAATACTCCACTCCTGTACCTTATGTACCCATGTGAGGTATTTAATGGTCACTATCATATTCCATCTCTCCTTCTCTCTTTGGGATGTACAAATTGAAGTCCATTAGTCTCTCCTCATGGTAGCATGTCAGGATAATAACATCATGACAGCGAACACCACTGCAGCAACAAATCTTGCCAGGTCTAGATCTTTCGCTGTGGTGGTCCACTATGTGCCGACACCATGACTCCCAGTGTTTCACCCCCACTCCAAACCATCTCCGACCTGGAGTTGGATATATAGAGATGGAGGGGTGCAGGGGACAAAGCCCCCTGCGAAAAAACACTTCTCCTGTTGGGAATAATGCCGACTGTCTGCATTGTTCCTGTCGCTTTCAGGGGTGTTAACATCAATGGTGTCGATGTCTTGACGTGGAACCTCTCCTCATAGGGCTTTTAATGCAGACCCTGCACCATTTTAGTTGCCCTCCTCTGAACTGCCTCCACTCTCTGTGTCCCTCCCAAAATGTGGTCTCCAGAACTGGACACAGTACTCTAGGTAGGGTCTTATCAGACATCCATACAGAGGCAACACCACCTCCCTCTTTCTGCTGGTGATACTCCTCCATATGCACTCCAGCATCCCATTCACCCTCTCTACTGCTTTGTCGCACTGCCTGGCCACCTTTAGATCATCCGATATTACTCCCAGGTCTCTTTCCTTCTGGTGATCATCAATACCACTCCACCCATTTTGTACTCTGCCCCTGGGTTTCTGGGCCTGAAGTGCAATATTTACACTGCTCCACATCAAAACCCAGCTGCCATCCCATTGACCACTCCTCTAGTTTTCTCAGGTCTCTGCTAATCCTTTCTAACCCCCTTGGAGTGTCCACCCTATTGCAAATTTTGGTGTTATCAGCAAAGAGGCAGACCTTCCCTTCCAGCTCTTCTGCAATGTCACTTATAAAGACATTAAAGAGGACTAGTCCTAACACTGATACCTGAGGCACTCCACTGGTCACCCTCTTTTCAATGGAGTGAATTCCATTTACCACCATCTTCTGTTGCCTATTTCCTAACCAATTTCTTATACAGTTTACCACCTTTGGACCCACTCCTAAGCTACCCATCTTGCCCTATATGGAACAGTGTCAAACCCCATACTGAAATCTAGGTAGGCCACATCCACCACTCCACCCTTACCAAGTTCCTTGATCACCCAGTCAAAGAAATTATCAGATTCATTTGACATGATCTCTCTCCTGTGAAACCATGCTGCCTCGGGTCTTGTAACCCACTGAGTTCAAGATATTCCACAACCCTTTCCTTCAGCAGTGATTCCATTAACTTTCCCACCACTGATGTCAGGCTGACTGGCCTGCAATTACCAACCTTCTCCTTGCTACCACTTTGTTGAAATGTTATCTTAACATAGATTTTTGAAAATAATATGTGTTAAAGTTTATGTTAATTGTGATTAAAAGTTGATAAAATATATTACACGAAAAACTGTTGTGTGTTCAGTGCAAGTACAACCCGCTTCATGTTATAAATTTTCTTGCCTTTTTCCATCAAAGATGCTGGGATATGAATCGCAATCCTGAGATCTGGTGGATCATTAAAGGGCCTGTAATTATATCCATTTTTGTAAGTATGAGTTTTATGTTATAATGTATAAAATAAATGCTGTGAAGTGATTAAGAATGCTTGCAAGTGCCTGCTTGCTGACTTCATGGTTGAAGTTTCTTCTAGCAACCCAGGTTCACATTCCAGATTTGGTGCCACCAGTAGAGTCAGCAGGAGTAGTATTAAGCTTCCTATAGGATGCTCTCCTCTGCAGTTGAGGGAGTGCACTCCCTGCTGTGATACCACCACCTGGTAGAAGTGGAGGAGGCATGCATCAAATATGGAGTACATCAAGTATTAAGGGTCCATCAGGGAGAAAATGGTAACCTAGTCCCTCTCAGCAGATAATGTCTCCACATCATCAGCTCACCAAGTTGAGGCACCAAGTCCTTGGTTCCTGTCCTCTCTCCGTCTTTCAGATACTGATATATCTGGCTGCAGGCCAGGTAGCCAAAAGCCTACCCATGGGGGGGGGGGAACCACCTGTTGGGGGCCATTTAATTGACAGCCATTGAGTTTAACCCATAGACTGAGGGAAAGAGAGGGGTATTGGGGAGCTAGTGGTGACTCTTCCAGAGGGGATGTCTGGAACACTTGCTGGCACTGAAGGAGGTATTGGAGTGGGAAAAACAGATTTAAACAGCACCAACTGTGCTCATTTTGAATTTTTTTCTTAATAAGCCCCCAGCAGGAGTTTACCTTATCAGGACTTCAAAAGTCCACTTTTAGGACTTTGTTAATAGTTCTATATGAAAGGGGAAGGGATCGTAATTCCTCAGTCTGAGGAGATGGCCTCCCAATCTTTTCTCTTTCCTGGTTCCTGAAAGTAGAAGGCGCTGCCCCCATGCTCCCACATTTTGTGATGTATTCATTTGGAGAGTGCGGGGACGTGGTCTATTGATAGCAATTGGGAGGGCGGTTCAGAAATGGTACTCTTAAGAATTTAGAGAGCCACTGGAGTTAAATGAAAGCCACTACTTAACTAAAAAAAGGCCTTTTTCGTTTGGCAGTAGCTTTTGTTTGACTCCCGTGGCCCTCTGAAATCTCAAAAATACCATGTCCAAAGCACCCCCCATTGTTATTAATAGAGTGAGTCCCTGTGCTCTCTAAATGAATATATCACAAAAGGTGAGAGGCAGGGGCAGAGACTTCTACTGTCAGGAACCCAGAAGAGGAAGGGATCGAGCTGCAGGCTTCTCTGACCGAAGAATTACGATCCCTTACCCTTTCACGTAGAACTAGGACTTTTGAAGCTCTGATAAGGTAGGCTGCTGTTGTAGGGCTAGATATAAGCACCAAAACATGTGTTCTTTAAGAAAGAACACTCACAAGATATATGAAGAAGTTCCCCTTCTATCCTGAATCTGTATTTTTTTCAGTGTAGCCTGAAAGCTGTGTAGCTGGCATTTATTTTAGAGTGCAGAGCTCAAGAAGACCTAGGCTGGAATCCAACCAGTCATTTACTCACTGTGGGACCTTAACCACGTAACTTAGCCTCTCTGTGTTTGACCTCCCTGTAGTTTTAGCTCCCTCTATCTCAGTTAAACTCCCTCTCTGTGCTCAACTAAAGGCTGACTCAAATTGTCATGGCTTGTAAAGTGACTCTGTATATGGTATATATGAAAGGCACAATATAAAATCAGATTTCTTACCTTTTCTCAGTATTATTATATAGAGACAGTCATGGAGAACCTGCCAGATAACCACTAGGAAAATAAGAATGACATTTGTCAAATATATCTATTCAAGAACCCAAATATTTGTGTATTCTTTATCTGTGGTAACAAAAGAAAAGCGAAGTCTCCCCCAGATGACCAGGCAAGTGTCATGGCCAACAGCAACCCCCTTCAGTATTCTCCCATCCTCTGCACACCCTGTCCATCTTCTCATTCAGTTGAAATAAATGAGCTAGTGATCTTCAAGGGAGCTAGCACAGTGCCTGATCCAGAATGTGTTTTTTATAGTGATTCCTGATTAGCCCACTCCCAGGCCCCAAATTGCCAGATTTGTTAAGGACCCCAACCAACCAATTCATTTTTGTGGTGTGAGAATAGATATGCACCGCATCCCACCCCCTTCAGCTTCCTCACAATTACGTTCAAGCAAGTGGAGGACCTCCTCCTTTCTCTGGATACAAAAAAGAGTGCTGGCGCAGATAATATTGAACCTTACTTCCTAAAACTTGGCCATACCTATCTGACCGCCCCCATTACACACTTATTCAACACCTCTCTGATTCAAGGTGAGCTACCTGTCTTGTGGAAAACTGCCCACATCCTACCATTATTCAAGACTGGGGATCCGAGTGATCTGAACAATTACCGGCCTATTTCTATACTATCTGTCCTCTCTAAATTACTTGAAAAAATTGTCAACATCCAACTTAGAGAACATTTGTATTCACAAAAGTTGCTAAACCCGGCTTAGTCCGGCTTCAGAGCCAAACACAGTACAATATCAGCTCTTGCCAAAGTAACTACACACTGGCAAATGGCCTTGAACTCTAAGAAGCATGTATTTGCCCTCTTCCTTGATCTAAGTAAGGCCTTCGATACTGTGGATCATACCATCATGCTTACTGCACTGAGTAACATCGGACTTGATAGTTCTGCCATTAAATGGTTCACCAGCTACCTAACCAATAGGTTACAACAAGTCAAAGCCATAGGAGATCTGTCCCCACAAAAATCCTTGTTATGAGGAGTCCCACAAGGCTCCATCCTGGGCCCTATCCTCTTTGCAATATACATCAATAATCTGGACTCGCAGCTGGGCACAGCAAATGTGCACTTATTCGCAGATGATACTGTACTCTATACCACAAATTCATCCTTGGATCTGGCCCATGAGTACTTACAGAAAGACTTCGTCACCCTCCAATACAACCTTCTCACTCATAAGCTCCTCCTCAATGCCAAAAAGACTAAAGCAATGATTCTCTCACCATAGTCTACTTCTGGATGTCCACATATCACACAGATCAGAATACTCTTAGATGAACCCCCTTGAAGTAGTTGATACCTTTAAATACCTAGGGTTCTGGCTGGATAACAAGCTCAACTTTCTGTGCCATTTGAATGAAACCTTGAAGAAACTAAGTCAGCGATTAGGTTTATTCTATCGCATTAAACACCTATTCACGTTAGAAGCCAGAATAAGACTAGTACAAATTACATTCCTACCTATACTGGACTACGCTGACTTCCTTTACAGTCATTGCCCATCAACGATGCTAAACAAACTGGACACCCTTTACCACTGGGCTTTAAGATTTATCTTAAATCTACCCTGTAGTACACATCACTGTTGTCTATACCAGGTTTCGGGATGGACCTCACTCTCAACTAGAAGAAAAAGGAATGCTCTCCTCTAGTTTTTAGAGCATTATCTGATAACCTCCCTGCATACATCTCGAACATCTTCAAATGGGCTAAAGGTTCCTGTGGCCTGAGATGCTTCTCCTTAATCTGCTTCCAGATTCCTAGAGTGAAAACTACCCTTGGCTCAGCAGCAATCAACTTCTCACTTCCATCACTTTGCAACACTATGCAAGACTCATTAAAATTATCCTCACTTCTAAGCATTTTCACATTCAAAGCTCTATTAACGGATTATCTGAAGGAATCATGCAACTGTTTCAGATAACGATGACCCTAAGCCCTCGGTGCCACTTCCTCAAATCCTACGCCCTAAGTATCTCTATCCACCCCCCACACTTACCAACAGAAACCTAGGACCCATGTTTAGTTCCTTAATCCAAGATGACCCTGCCTATTCTCTACCTTTTACCTATTCTGGCCTCCCTTTGGCTGCCTACTCTTTCACCCCAATTTCTACCCTATTCCTTAATACCTCCTTATTTTTATCATTTAGGTATGAGCTCTTACTCAGCAGAGACTATATGGGATTGTTGTCTCTTCTCATTTCAGTAAAGCTTATCATTATGTACCTTTGCATGTTAATTATGTTGACCGATATGTATAGGCCCATATTGACCGGCACCTTCACAATGTTTCTTTTTTTTTTTTTTTTTGCACCGTTGTCCACCGTAATTGTAATCTTATGAAGTGCACTGTATTGTATTTATGCCCAGGACCACCTTGAAAATGAGCTTGCTCAATGGTGTTCATGCCTGGTTAAATAAAGTGATTGATTGATTGATGCTCAAATCTGGGCTAGTCAACAGTTCCTTCCTTCCTAGCGTGAGACATACTGCTGCAATGTCAGTGCGCTGCTAGTCTATCTGCAGCATGCCCGAGAGGGAGCGGTGGAGTGGTCAATGCATCATTCAGTGATGCTAAGTCAACTGACCAGTCTATGTGAAAACGAGAGCAAGCTGCTTAAGTGCTAGCATACTTTCCTCTAGCAACCTAGACATGTCATCTTCCTCCTTGAAAGAGCAGATCACCCCCAAACCCATGGTCACTTTTTGTGCTTGAATGAGCTACTCTGTGTAAACATTGTTCAGAATCACTGGTCCTTCTGAGCATACAGACTTCCTTTTATCTATGTTCTCAGGGTACATTTGGGTTTGGAGTACAGTTCTATCAGACTTCCAGTCTCTTACACTGTCAGGTTTAACAGCAAGTAATGTGGCATGTCAACACCTGTTCCCAGTGTTTTGGGTTCACAGTGAGTGGCTGTTCTGACTTCTCTTCTTCATCACAGCTTTTATCCTTCTCTGGTCACTGCACTGTGAAGCATCAAGTTCTAATGTCTGCTTCCCCTCATTATAGATTGCACTTTCAACAGGCAGCTGTGGCTTGTACCCTAATCTCATACCCATCATTGTGCTGTCTTTCACAACAAGTCCATTCTCTCCTGGGTTCTGTCTTTTACTCTAACTTGTTTGACTGTTGAAATCTATTTTTCAACAAGTGTCACAGTCATTTCCCCCCAAAATTCAAATGGGAATTTCTTCAGAGACTCCACTTCTGAAAACTTCTGAGACTTATCCTCTAAGCACAAGGCAAGCATGTTCACTGATTTATTAGCATAGTCACAGTAACTGTTATCAAAACCATTTAAGCATGTAGGATTTTTGCAGGTAATGTTATGAAGTGATAACTCATAGCTGTTTTCAAAATCTGATCATGTGCTGATCCCTCATCAGACAAGTGAGACTTCTCAGCTAGTGATTTTCTCCTGTGTTAGGGAGCACAACTAGCAGCTCAGTCATTCTCTTTAGCTTTAGGTACCCTAGGTCCCAGAGCAAATTTTTAAGAAAGTTTAGTCAAGCCTACCATCTTGGGTCACTTTCCAGTCACCTCCTGCACATGCTGAGAGTTCATAAATATGATGGAGACAAGGTCTTTGTTGTTGCTGCGCCAGTCAGCTGGAACTTCTTACCATAGAATATTAAAAACTTCAGGACTATCATGATCTTCAAGCAATCCTTGTTTACTCACCTAAATATCTCATGCACTGGTGGACTACTGTGCATAAGCTAGGTGACATTACCGGTCCCTGCTCTCATGCACCCAATTCTGTGTGATAATGGCGAATGCCTAAAGGCGATCACCGTTATCATACAGTCATAGTACAGAAAACATTTTCGGCACTCTGACAACCCCAGTGCACAGGAAAATGGTGCAGGAACATGTATTTTAATGCTTTCTGTAGGGGGTCTGTGCTCCCCCCAGCACACACACCCTCGTGGGGGACTTCACCCCACACCCTCTACTAAAGGATTCTCAGACTCGGAGATGTCGGGGGGTGAAAGCATTAAAAAATAAAGGTTCAGGCCGGGTGCACTAAAATCGCACCAGCGCCCGGAACTGAACTTGGTACCCCACCCACACCAACCACTAGCCAACTCCACCGATGCCACGATGCAGCTCGGCAATCAACCACAGTGTCACCCCCTACAGCTCCTCCAACCCCTCCCATTCCATGCTCGCCCTGCTTGCCCCCCCATGCACGCATACACATAGCGACATCCTGTCGCCCAGTTCACCCACCCCCTCATCTGGTCACCCTACCCTCCCATCACCATGAGGGATTGAGCTGGGAAGGAGTCGCCGTTATGGACAGTGCCCTTCCCCATGCGCCTACCTCACGGGATACCCATGCACCCCCTTACGCTTGCATTCCTACCCCATAACTACTTTCAATCCTCCCAAATTCTATATACACTCAATACTGTGGCTCCCAAGTATCGCATTATTCTTGACACCTCTCTTAGTTACTGCATCTCAAAACACATTAAGTATTATAGTGGCATGGTAGTGCCACTATATTTAGGGTTGAGTAGGGTGTTTTATGTTAAACCCCAATTTGTGCACTTTAATAACTTTGCAACTGTTCAATGGATTTGTCCAAAATTATGCATGTACAATTTCGTGGGGTAGATCTCTTGATGTGCGACGTTTCATTCCAGTTGGATGTGTGGATTCCAAGACATGGGTAGAAAAAGAACATACAAAATTGCTGTTTTTTTTTTTGTTTTTTTTTGTCATCGCCTTGTGTCCAGCTGGTTTGGAATTTAGGTCTGAAATGTTCAGGATAGAAAGGGCCTGGTCCACAATAGTGCCTTTTGCTGGTTTGGCGAAAAAAATGTTATCTGTTCCAGAGCTGTTAAATTTTAAAATTTTGGATTCTGAGCATGTTCAGTAAGCACTTCAGGATAGATGTTTGGAATGAAAAAAGAATTTGGTGCATACAAAAAAGGACCCTTTTTCATATGGGGCCAATTCTTTTTATGAGGGAAAAATCCTTTTTTGTTTGCCATCATGTTGTTGTCCATTTTTTTCCAAAAAAAGAAAAAATTCAAAACGCTCAAACCTGACAGCCTGGATGGAGACCAACACATATATCTTGCTCATCGAGACTCTGTTAGGTGGATTCTGGACTTTACTACTGTAAAAATGACCCACAAATGCATTGTTTTCATTTTTATATCCTTTTTCATGACTCAGTTCTGCTATTTTCATATGGCCTTTTTTGTTCATATGAAAGAGTCTCTTCATACGGAAAAATATTTTGGACTTAGTTTTTTTTTCCTGCTTTTTTCATATGGCCTTTTTCATTCATACAATAAAGATTCCCTTCAAACAAATAATGATTTTGGACTTTTTATTCTTTTTTCATTTGAAGGGATCCTTTTTTGTATGCCTTTTTTTTTTCCCCGCCCCCGTGCTCGCTGGTCCACCACTCCTTCGGGCTCTACCAAGTTCCCCGAGCCCCTACTGTCCTTACCCAGCCCTCCGCTGATCCTCATATTGCAGCTGACCCCCGGGATATCCCAGCGTATCCCTTCACTGGGCAGGTCCCCTTCCTCCTAGGGGGAAGGCACCGGGGGAAGAGGCGTGACTCCAGCACATACTCCTAGGGCCCGGGGATGCTGCTGAGAAACAGGAGACCCTGGGAAGGCACTGGAGGCCCTCAGGGAACAGAGAGCCATCATCCGGTGGCCAGCGAGCAATTTTCCTGGCTTTCTTAAGGTGCGTGACATCCGGACGTCAAGGCAAGAGCCGATGTCTCACGCACCACCCCAATGGCCCTGACGTGTTGATCTACCCCTGGCTTCCACCAGTGGTCATTTCAACACCAGGTCGCGGCCCCTTCCCTCTCTGAAGACAGCAAGCAGTCATGAGATGCTCAAGCTGCCTCCCCCCCCGGCCGGCCCTCCAGCGACCCGAGCCCGCTCCCAAACCCAGGTCGCTGGCATCGCTAGCAGAAATCCAGCCGCTGCGCCAACGGGCCAGCAGTCGCATGCTTCAAATGGAAGATGATTTTGAACTTAGTTTTTTTCTGATTCTTTTTTTTTTGTTTCGTTTGAAGGGATCCTTTTTTATATGCTATTTTGATTTAAACGAAAAAGGATCCCTCCATACAGAATAATATTTTAGACTTATTTTTTGCAGTTCTTTTTCATTTGAAGAAACCCTTTTTTGCTTCCTTTTTTATTTGATACAGAAAAAGATTCCTGCAAATGACAAAGGATTTTGCACTCCTTTTTTGTGTGTGCTCATTTTAGGTTCCAGAACCCAGAACTGCAGCACAGTTTCAATGTTAGAGCAAATTTATTTCTTCATCTGCAGGTTTTCATGAGTACTGCTACAATAACACATAAAAGCCTTTAAAATATCTGGGAGCAATATTAAAACATATAAACATTAAAAATTGCAAATTCCCAAAGGATAACATTGGAAGTTGAACAAGTATAAATCCTTCTTTTTCCCTGATGTCTAGTGGTTCCCCCACCTTCCGATCGCTGTTCCTGTATTTTTTATTGTATCCCTAGTGTCTACTGGCACCTCCCACCCTCCATTTCCTGTCCCCATATATTTCAGTTTTTCCCTGGTGTCTAGTGGACCCCCCCCCATGCTCCAATTACCTTTCCCATGTTTATTTTATGTTTCTCTGGTGTCTAGTGGCACCCCCCACCCTTCACTTGCCATTCCCCTATTTTGTAATGTTTCCCTGGTACCTAGTGCACCTCCACCCTCCGATTGCCATGCCCGTATTTTTACACTTTTTCCCCTGGTGTCTAATGGCACCACTCCGATCACTGTCCCCACATTTTTTTCAGTTTCCCTGGTGTCTAGGGACACCCCCCCCCAAACACCATCCCTGTATAGCACTACCCTGTAATAAAGAAAACCATCCCTCAATGTCTTTTTTTTCTAAATCTGTAAAAAAGGAAATGATCCCTCGCTGTTCTGACCTCCCCACACCATGACCTCCCACTGAGCACTCACCCCCCACCCAACACACACCCTCACTCACCTGAACAGGTCCCAGGGTGAAGATCTACTCGCCAATTGAAGCCACGTCTTGCTGCTGGAACCGCTGACTGCAATAGAAGAAACTAAAGTAAGCACAGTTTAGTGTATTTCAGTGGGATTTTCAACTGTGATGCGTAACTTTGCCATTTTTGCATATTTTGATATCAAATTTTCAACATGGTATTTTTGGGGCCCTACCCCGTGAACAGTGGTGGTGGTGGTGGTATTATGCAAATCCAGCCTGAAAGGTGATTTCGCAGTCGTATGGCAAAATCACCTTTCGGGTGTGATTTCAAAATTTTCATCACTCTTGTTGATGAGATAGGGTCATTAGAAGGGTATGTTGAAAATTTGGGGTCACAATATGTAAAAATGGCAAATATTTGCACAATACGTTTACATTTTACTACTATACACTCACTCTTAATTTTGCTAATTATAAATATTTTTCCCCAAATTTTCAACATGACCATTTTTTACAACACCTCATGAACGTGATAGCTGTCATTTTTCAAATCCTGGCCTAACTGTGTTTTCACACCTGTGGCATGGAATGACGATGCAGTGGCACAGAATAACGTTTTGGCTGGGATTTGAACATTTTCAGTATGGGTTCATAAGCTGGGGTTATAAAAAGGCTATGCTGACAATTTGGTTGCTGTTTTACTATAAATGCAATCACAGGGCCTGCTGGTCCCTGCACTTCCACAGTAACATACATGTACTTATCAATGGAGAAATGGGGCCCTGTGCTCCCACAGGCAAATGAGAATACGATTATACTATCTCAAAAGTAAATAAATCTTTGAAAAAACTGCATTAATACACCATTTAAGGGTAAGACTAAAGTGATAAAAGCAGGGAAATGTGATTTTTACCCTTTTCACCCCCCCCCCCCACACACACACACAGACCTAAAGCAAATCAGGGGTGGACTCTTCCTTGGAGTTGTCAACCCTAAAGCCATCTCTACTGTGGTAGTAGAAAGCTCAGATGTGATGGACACAGGTGTTTATGTTTCAAGAGTGTGTACAATGGGGTGAGCTTTAGGGTTGACAGTCCCAAAGGAGACTCTACCCCTGATTTACTTCAGATGTGTGGAGGCGGGGGTTGAGGATGGAAACCCTAAAACCACATTTCCCTACTTTTGTTGCTTCAGTCTTAACCCTAAATGGTGTATTGAAGCAGTTTTTTTGCAAAGAATATATATATATATATATATTTATATTAGGGTTCAGTCTTCATTTCTATATTAAACTCAAAACTTTACACTTTAATAACTTCACAACTGTTTAAGCAATTTGAGTGAAATTTTGTAGGCACCATCAGGAACCAATGATCTATTGATGTCATGACTTTTGTTCTGCTTGGATGTGTGTGTTTGGAGATACAGATTGCTATGAAAAGTGAAAATTGCCATTTTGGTGAAATTCTTTATCATGCCACTGTACACAAACGGTTTGGAATTTTGGTCTGAAATGTTTACTATATGTAGGTCTTGGGTCACAGATGTATCTTTTAAAAGTTTTGTGAAAAAATATTAATCCATTCCAAAATTATACATTTTTTTTACATTTTCCACTATTTCCTATGCAACCAGTTAGATGTTCCGCTCAAAAAAAGGATTCTTTATCGCAAATATGGAATCCTTTTTTGCAAACATGGAATCTTTTGCTGCAAATGTGGAATCTTTTTTCGTTTCATCACCATCTTGTTTTCAGTTAGCGGTGACAACAAAATTAAATAGCTTAAAAAATGCACAGGTTTAGTAGACAACAGTAGTTGTCTTTATCTAATTGGGACCCATACAATCTGATTCTGGGGTTAGTTTTTTTATAAATCACTCCGAAATGTGTTTTTTTAACATGCAGAAATCCTTTATCGCAAACTGTAGAAACAAAAGCCACGAAACAGAATCCTTTTTTGGAATTTACTAAAAAGGATTTTTCTTTTCTGCAAATTGTGAAAAAGGAATCGTAAAACAAGATCTTTTTTTGCAATTTGTGAAAAAGGATCTTCTTTTTCTGCAAAGTGCAAAAAAGGATCCATAGATAAGGATTCATTTCTGCATTTTGCAAAAAAGGAATTTTAAGACAGCTGTTTCTTTGTCACTATATAGTTTACAAACAGTTGTTGATTTTGGTCTGAAATTTTCAGGGTTCAAAGGGCTTGCCAAAAAAGAAAGCAAATCCAGCACTCCAGACTCAGTCAAAATTCAGTGAGGGTATTTTTTATTAAATAAATAATGTGGTACCTACAATTGTAAGCATAGAAATAAAGCACACAATGTGCAAGGTAAAAGTTGCAATCTCCACCAAAACTTCCTGCCTCAGCGCTTTGGGGCACTAACTCCCCTTCAACAGGATGTGTGACCAAGCTAAAAATCTAATATTTTAAATACTTAATGGTACAGGTGCCATACACTGAGTGCAATAAATCATTTAAAGTGGCATTCAGTGCATTTAATATAATCCAGCCTAAAAATGTGTGATATCACCCCCCCACACACACACACACACCCACCCCTCAGTTCAGCTCTCATTAGGGTTGAAGCTCATAATTAAATGGAAGGTTCCTTTGTCCATGCTGTCATCACTGTCAGATCAGGTAGGTAGCAGTCACAAAAAGACCAGATGACAATGCAATGATTACTGTTTTTAAATAAAAAGAAACTATGGCACCATAGTTTGTCACAACACCTATAGATTGCTGACTGTTTAAGTATAGGCAAACACCTGCATTAAGACAGATTTACCCTCATATGATCAAAACAAAGGAGAAAGGAATCAGGTATCCCATAGATCTGAACCTCTATTGGGCTTTAATTTTTACTTTACCCCATACTTATTCCAAATCACAGAAAAGGAAAAATGGGCATAGACTGGCCTGTAGAACAACAATATATGATGTTACTAAGAATGCCTACATAATGGCGGGATCAGAAGAAATACACCTGAAAGTTAGCAAAAGTACATTACTCTAACTTAAGGGAAGGGGGGAAGAAAGGGGGGGGGGGTTATACTTTAATGTTAAAATTCTCCAGAAACCATTTTTATGCCTTAACGTATATATGGTTGCCAATTCGTTTGATCATTGAAACAATGTGTCCTCAAGGATTTGAGACAGAATATCCACATTGGCTTGCCCCACAGATGTGCGTTTTGCTGGTTTGATGAAAATATATTACTGTGCTGTGGAGTTCTGTGGCTTTAAATTTTGGTTTGTTTTCGTTCAGTATATCATTGTAATGTGAGGTTTAGACAGTTGTTTCTTTGTCACAATGCTGTGAAGAAATGGTTTTCAATTTTGCTCTAAAATTTTCAGGGTGCAAAGGCCTTGTGCCACAATGTGCCTTTTGCATATATTGTTACAATATATTAATTTGGTGTCTAGTTATACAGGTTTCACATTTTGCTATGTTTTCTATAGGATAACATTGCAGTGTGATGTGTATTTTGGTGCTGCACACTACAGCATGGGAGCACAGGGCCCTCTACACTAGCTCAAGAATTATTGATGGATGAGAGCACAGGGCTTGGAGGGCCCTGCACTCCCACATGCAAATACAGAAATAAGGATACCATTACAATCTCTCAAAAATGAAGTATGGATAAGAGCAAATGAGGCTACAAGCAAATAAGGCTACGATTATACTATCTCAAAAAGTAAGGACATTCTTGGCAAAAAACTCTGTTAATGCATCAGTTAGGGTTCCAGTGACAAAAGTTTGGAAATGTGGTGTACCCTAACACCCCACCCCCTCCCTGCATTCAGCAACAGGTGTGGGTGGGTGTTTGCCTTAGGGTTGTCAGCCCTAACACTCTCCCCATTCTCCAATACTGTACCTATCTCAGATTATTTACTCATGGAATGGGGTAAACATTAGGGATGACATCCCCAATGCACACACCCCCATGCCTGTTGCTGCATGTGGGGTGGGGGCAACCCTAACACAACATTTCCAAACTTTTGTCACTGGAACCCTAACGATGCAGTAACACAGTTTTGCCAAGAATCTGTGTGTGTGTGTGTGTGTGTGTATATATATATATATATATATATATATAGAGAGAGAGAGAGAGAGAGAGAGAGAGAGAGAGAGAGAGAGAGCTTAGAGAGACTATATATAGTAGTAATTCAATTGTATGTACCAGTGGACCTTGATTTCCATGTAATTTATCTGTAATAACTCTGCTGCTGTCCCCCAGGACATTCTTGAAAAATAGGTGTTGCACCAAAATGAGGCCATCCTGGGTACAGAACAGGACAAGTTCAAGGGCTTTCTGTTTCTGTCTGGCTAAACCTAAGAAATGAACAATAAATGTGATTAACTACATACTGTACTTCCTCAAAGCATTTTAAAAATAATCTTTGCTAGCTGTTTCTCTGAACTGACACCAAACAAAACAATTTAGTTCTGCAAATAATCTCACACATTATGTGTTGCTTGCCTCGGTACTCACTGGTTGCTACCCTAAAATTGCAGGTTGCTGTTAATGTCCGTGTTGCCTCTCGGTCCTCAAACTCACATAGTCTCTCCTTATGCCGGTGTCTAATTATATAAGTTATATTGTTCTGTGTAGCAATACTACCACCCTGTGGTAGCATGGGTAAACTGCATGATTTCCCATTGTAACTCAGTACCTGCAGGCTGGAGAATAAATAAGCTAGCAGCTGGTTAAAACACTCTCTTATGTGTTCTATCACCTGCGTAGTTCATGAGGCAAGGTGAAATATCTACTGCTCTAAATCCATCCACTAAATTCATTGCTAAGAGGAAAAGGTGGCAGTGGAGAGAATACTGTGATTGTGCATTTAAAGCAGCAGTACTACGAAAAAAAAAAATTCGCTTTTTTGACAGTTTATTCCCTGTGCCCTGCTAATCATATACCTGGCACTCTTTCACACCGGCATTGTACTATCACTCAGTAATTTGCTCAGTCATTCTCTGCTTTTGTTTACATTTCTGCCACAAAGTATGTTGCACTGGAACCCCCTCTGCTGCCAACTGCACATGTGTATGACTTGCAGGGGCATCGGGAATGGTCAGCAGAGGGTCCCTCTGCTGTTGTCAAAAAACGTGATGTGACCTGTAGAAAAAGCACAGCAGAAAATTAGTCAGCCGCCATATTTGTTGTAGTGCTACAACAATTCAAATAAATTGCAAATATTTAAAAAACTAAAGATGACTGAAAAAAACATTTACAGGTATGGAAACTGGAACATTGGCCACATGCTTACAGCTGAAAAACAGAATTTTGATAGCTCACTTCCTGATTTCGTAGTACTGCTGCTTTAAGCAGATTTAATGTTTTGGGTTGTTGTTTTTTTTTGTCTGGGAAAGGATGACTACACAATTCTAATTATTTTCAGCCTCGTCCTGGGAGAGAGGTGATACAGATGGATGCAAACTGACACTGAACCAGATTAAGCTGTTGGTGGTATTTTTAGTGAATGTTGGTATCTTTGGTTTACATTATCTATCTGTCTATCTATCTATCTATCTATCTATCTATCTATCTATCTATCTATCTATCTATCTATCCAGCTATCTATTAAATTGAACATTATTACCAGAGTTTTCCAATTAAGCCGGCATGCTATGCATGCACATACTATGTGGGTGCAGTTTTATCTACTATAATGACTACTGGGGATGAAAGGCCAATTGCATTCACTTCACAAACTGAGTGGAGCAGAACAGAAGTGTTCAGATAGAGAAAGTAGCTTTAACTATTATGTTTAGAGACAAAAATCCATCAGTACCATTACAGATGGAAGTTTACACTTATTGCTGACCACTGTCTATATACAACTATCTTGGGTCCCAGTAATGACGTTCCTTCCTTAGGTGCTTCTTGTTTGCAAAGATTGGCTTTGTTGTTGTCTGCATATACCTATGAAATAAAATACAAGAAGGCTGCACTTGAAGGGAATGGCAAGGGATTTTAAGACTACTTTTACAGGTATCACATAGTGATAAAGCAGACATAGTTAAGATGCTTTATTTGAGCCAGATGGATTACCTACCAAAAACCTCTACTGAAGTATAGAAGGGGACTAGCACAGATTCTGTACTGTCCGTAGTGCTGGACATTTCAATGCATGGGGCATTTACATCTAATTTCAATTGTGGATTACCCCTAATCTGCAACTGTAGAAATGAACCATGGCTGTGAACCATGGCTGCCAAATGAGGAGGTCAGTGTTATCAACCTTTAAAGCTCAGAAGTCATGTCTTGAACCAATTTCATGAGGGCCACTCATGAGTGGTGTGAATGACAATGTTAGCATGGAAGAGTTACATTTGGAGACAAGACTCAACAGTGAGATTGAACAAAAAGCTAAAGCCTATACTATATAGAAATATAGAATTTGCTGGCAGGTAAGGACCACTAGGCCCATCGAGTCTGCCCATTTCCCTATCTGTATCAGCATCCACTGACCCTACTTGGTCCTCGGCTTAGCCTGTCTTCCCCCCCCTGTAGGGTACCCTTATGCCTATCCCATGCATTCTTGAATCCCCCCACCATGTATGATCTCACTACCTCCCCAGCTAAGCTATTCCAGGCATCCACCACCCTTTCTGTGAAGAAAAACTTCATCATGTTGCCCCTTAGCTTGCCCCCCTCTAATCTCATATCGTGCCCTCTGGTTCTTGTACATCTTGTAAACTGAAAGATGACACCTACCAGCACCCTGTTAATGTCCTTAAGATACTTGAAGGTTTCTACTATGCCTCTCCTCATATGTCTTGTGGTGCAAGTCCTGCACCATTTTAGTTGCTCTTCTCTGAACTGCCTCCACTCTGTCTATGTCCCTACGGAGATGCGGCCTCCAGAACATAGGAACATAGGAATCGTGTCGGCAGATGGGGACCGCATAATCCATCTAGCCTGCCTGTGTTTCTGCCCCCTCCCTATTTAGACTGCACCCTGGTGTGTCCACAATGTCTGTCCCATGCGAGTTTGAACTTGCATACTGTCTTGGATTCCACCACCTCCTGAAGAAGCTGTTCCATGGGTCTATGACCTTTTCTGTGAAGAAGTACTTCCTGAGGTTGCTTTTGAACCTTCCTCCCACCAGAAGCAAGTTGTGCCCCCTTGTACACACACATCCCTATTTTACTGGAAGAGGTTTCCTGCTTGTGTTGTGTTGATTCCCTTAACGTACTTTAAAGTTTCAATCATGTCCCCTCTGTTTCTTCTCTGCTCAAGGATGTACAGATTTAGTTCCCTGAGTCTTGCCTCATATGGCTCACAATGTAGTCCATGCACCATCTTTGTAGCCCTTCTCTGTACTGTCTCTAGGCGGTCTGTCTTTTTTGAAATGCGGCCTCCAAAACTGACTGCAGTACTCTAAATGTGGTCTCACCAAGGACCTGTAGAAAGGAATGATAACCTCACTATTTCTACTTGTAATTCCCCTACCAATGCATCCAAGGATGCCACTTGCCCTCTGTGCTGCCTTTTCACACTGTTTTCCAACCTTTAAGTCATCTGCAATGACTACTCTGAGGTCTCTTTCTGTCTTTGTCTCCTCTAACTGATGCCCTCCCAGTGTGTACTTTACCCCTGAGTTTCTTTTTCCTATATGCATAACCTTGCACTTCTTGGCATTAAACTTTAGCTGCCAATCCCTGGACCATTTCTTGAGTTTTTTCAGGTCTGCTTCAATACCTTTCACTCCCTCCTGCATGTCTACTCTGTTGCAGAGTTTTGTGTCATCTGCAAACAGGCAGACCTTCCCCTTCAAGTCATTTGCAATATCCCCGATAAATATGACCCCTGGTCACTTTGTCTTCCCTTGATAATGATCAATTGGCAAGCACTCTGCGTCCTATCTTGCAGCCAGTTGATGATCCAGTTATCTGTCTTATGACCAACTCCTGTATGCTCTAATTTGTTAACTAGCTTTCTGTGGGGGACAGTGTCGAAGATTTTGCTGAAGTCCAGGTACACAGTGTACACAGTACTCCAGAGGAGGCCTCACTGGTGTTTTGTACAGTGGCATTACCACCTCCCTTCTTCTGCTAGTGATACCCCTTTCCTATGCACCCCAGCATGCCACTGGCCCTGCCCACTGCATTAGCACACTGCCTGGCCAACTTTAGGTCATTTGAAATAATTACTCCCAAATCCCTTTCTTCCTTGGTGACCATCAATAACTCACCCCCATCCTGTAACTCTCCCCTGGGTTTCTGTGCCCAGGTGCATGATTTTACACTTCTTCACGCTGATTCTTAGCTGCCACACTTTGGACCATGTTTCCAGTTTTCTAGGCCCTTCTCATTCCCCCACTGGAGTGTCTACCAAGTTGCAGATCTTGATGTCATCTGCCAAGAGTAAACTTCCCTTCCAGTCCTTTATCAATGTCACTAATGAAGACATTGAAAAGGACTGGTCCCAGGACTGAACCTTGTGGTACCCCACTGGTCACCCCCTTTCCTCGGATTGAACCCCATTCACCACCACCCTCTGCTTTCTGTCCCTCAACCAATTTCTAGTTCTGTTTACTACCTTGTGACCCACACCCAGGCTACCCAGCTTGTTTACCAGTCTTTTATGTGGAACAGTGTTGAAGGCCTTGCTGAAACCGAGGTAGGAGACATCCACTGCCCCTCCCCCGATCCACCTCCTTTGTCATCCAGACAAAGAAATCTCAGATTTGTTTGACATGACCTTCCTGCAGTGAATCCATGCTGCCTCAGATTCTGTGCTCCACTGGATTCCAAGTGTTCCACTATCCTTTCCTTTAGCAGCGCTTCCATAATCTTCCCCACTACTAAGGTGAGGCTGACTGATCTATAGTTACCAGCCTCCTCTCTTCTCCCACTTTTATGAAGAGGGACCACATGCGCCCTCCTTCAGTCCTCTGGAACCACTCCTGTATCGAGCAACTCGCTAAACAGGTCTGCCAGTGGTGCTGCCAGCGCTGCTTATAGTTCCTTCAATATCCTAGGATGTATGCCATCTGGTCCCATTGCTTTGCCCACCCTCAGTTTTGTGAGTTCTTCTAGCACTCTCTCTTCTGCTAATGGACTAGTGTTCACCCTCCCCTTGGTTTCTGATGCCTAGCTGCGGTCCCTCTCCCTCCCCTTCTTCTAATGTCAACTTGTACATAATATGCCACATCCAGTGCCATTCCATCCATGGGTTTTGCAGAGCAATCCATGGCAATGAATTAACATGGATTTTGCTGATTCTTTTGAAGGGCACAGGAATGTAGTATTGGTGGGCGCACATTCAGAATGGTCAGAGGTATGTGCTATGAAATCAACAAGCACTAACAGAACAATTCAGGTGTTGTGAGGTTTGTTATGCAGATGATATCCCTGAACAGATCATAAGTGATGGTGGCCCGCAGTTTTGTTTCTGATGAGTTTGAGACATGCCTGTGAATGATGTGAGTCAGTCTGTCAGCTCCATGTCAGCTCATTACAAAGGGACTTAGAGAACTGTTTGTACAGACCATGAAACAAGCACTTAACAAACACTTTGTGCATTTTTAATACTACTGGGACCATTGTGGGGAAGGGTGGTAGATGGGGTGCCACATGGGTGGGGTAAGGGGTGCCATTTTTTATTAGCTAGGCCACCCAATACACTTTGCATAGCAGACTTCGCTTCTGAAGTGCCAGCCTCCAGAAGCTGGCCCTTCACTGTGGGTGAAGTATGCAGACTTTTTTCTCACTGGACTTTGGTTTTCGCAAACTGGAGACTTTGTCACAAAGTGCATGGTGTAAGTTTGCCCATGCCCATAAAAAACACAGCCTTAAACTAGCATGGGGAAACATCAAAAAATACATAAGGAAAAAATATCATTACAGGATGAATAAATGGAACAGATTACCCAGAGAACTGATTAACGCTAGCCCAATGTTGAGGTTAAGAACTCAATGGTATTGCTACAAAGGAGTAACTGGAAACAAGCAGGAGGTCAAAAGGAGCCTTTCGAGCTCTGGAAAGATCAGAAAATCGAACAATATGGTAAACTGGCTGAACATTTGTCTTGATCTGTCCTCTACCATCTATGTATCTATGTGTCTGTGACCATTTAGGTAGCCCAGAAGTGACTCTCTCCTATTAAGAGATTAAGTGATACTTGAGGCAGTACTTTAGATGGCAGTGTGATCTAGAGGTTAGAGTGCCAGTTTGGGAACCACATTATCACAGGTTCATGCCCTATTAGAGCCAAATACTCAATGTGTGATGTTGTACAAGTCACTCAGCCTTTTAGTGCTCCAGTACATCCAGCTGTGGAAACGGGTTGAAGCAGGACCCTCCTAGAAATGAGATGTTGCATAACAGCTGTGCTATCTTGGGTAAATAAATTGTAAAATAAGATATGGTAAACAAAGCTTTTACTCTGTAGTGGGGTTCCAGTTTTCACCATCCAGACACTCTCTCTCTCTCAAAAGAAGCTGATAGGAGTTTTGGTGGATTTACCCTATGGGCATTCTTATCATCCTCTGGATGATGCTCTCATGTTTCAAGGTTACCATGGAAATGGGGGAATATATACCCTGCTGGTGTCTTGCCCTGGATAAGGGATAAACCTGCTGGCACCTCATGTCTAGCTCCTCGTATCCCTTTCTGTAAATGGTGACTCCAACTGATTACTGACAAACTTTCATAGGACTATCCAAACTTTATCCTCCACAGGAACACATCTCCTTCTCTAAACACAGAGGTCACCTATTACCAGGTATGTTAGATTACTAGTCTGGCCACAATAGCTGCCACCTCCAGTGCCACCCATGAAGCCACACACCTAGGTACTTTCTTCGATTATGGCCTTTAACAGACCCTTCTGTACTTAATTGTTCAGGTCACGATGCATGCAGTGCTTTAGGCTAGACCCCATGGGCAATACTACATTAAACATGTAACACCATAGCAACCTGCACCTATGTCCCATCCAGCAGAGAATGAAACTGTTCTCATCATGGAGAGGAAAAGAGCACATGCCATCACCTCTTAGTATTGACCCTGGATTTTTATCTCCAATAATTACTTGCAGTACGAAAGACTCTTAACAACTCCCCCTTCTATAATGGCTGACAATAAAAAGGATTACAATTACATACAGCATTTACCCTTAGAAAACTGCAGAGATATATCTATCTATCTATATATATATATATATCTATATAGATATAGATATAGATATAGATATCTATATATATATAGATATATATATATATATATATATATCTGTCTATCGAGAATCTGTATACGTTCAAAAATACTCAGCGCTCAAAGAGTGTTATATGTCTCCCTATAGCCAGTACATGCTCCAGCAGGAGCCAGTCAGAATTGCTACAGAGTGCAGGCCAGGTTCCATTTAATAAATGTCTTCTGGCTGAAGTGGGAGAGGGCTGTACTGGTTACCGCTCATGGGACTTTGTTGTGGGATGGGAGGCATCTGTTTTATTGAGTTAGGAAGGGGAAGTGAGGGTGAGTTTTTTTGGCCACTGGCAGTTGGGAATTTTCTCGATTGGGATACAGGACCCAGTTTCATTAGTACTGCACCGGGGACATGTCGGAGAGGGTGGTGTGATGTTACGTGGGGTTGGTTGGGTGTATTCCAGGTTGACCAGGGTGGGGGAGGAGGATGGGCAACATTGCCATCTTTTCTTAATGGGTTACTTCTGCACCAAATATAGCTGCTGAGTACAGCCAAACACAGCTAGTATTTGGTATATTCAGTAGTCAGTTGGGATTCGGTGACCACCACTAGTCTGTACTTGCCTGTTTCCTCCTGATTCCAACTATAGTGTAGCAGGACCACATCTGCTGACCTACCATCTGGTGGCATCTCTCCTACCTCTAATGAACAATCATAGAGGTCCATCCATCAGTAGACCTGCCCCATCGCCAACACCCTTGGGTACTAACCATTGGGAACTGTTGATTGATTTACGTACATTTCCTGAAGTTCCTTCAGCACTCTCTCCTCTGTAATGGGTGCCCCACTGACCTCTGACTACTGTTTCTTATGGGTTGATACAGTATGCTGCAGTCTGTTAGAGGCCCCCACATCTTCCACCATCACTACAGAACAGAAATAATTGTTTAGTAGATTTGCTGTGCTCTTTTTATCCTCTACCCATTCTTCCCATTCTTCAGGCTGCTCACTCCTCTTTTTGTTTTGCATTACCGAATATAGTGAAGGAATTCCTTGCCACCCTCCCTGTCACTTCCACCAGCCTTAGTTCTCCTGCTTTTGCCTAACTTATTACCCTATTGGCTTTTCTCATCAGTTTCTGATATGCCCCCGTCCTCATCCATGTGACTACCTTATATTTATTGAACACCTCTATTTTTGTATCACTACCTCAGCCATACTCTATAAGACCCCAAAAGGTTTATTTTACCTCCTATTCTTTCCTACCATTTTTGTAGAGAAAAGTTGCCTTTAGTAGCCCTTGTTTGATCATATCCTATCTTCCTGATATACCTACCGCTCCCTCTTCCTGTCTTAATGGCTCATCCAATACTTCTCTCATCTTTCCAAAATTAACTCTTAAAAAGTTGAATACCCTTGTCCTGGACTTTACCCTCTTAATATTAAGTTTGGCTTCAGTTCACACTATTCTATTACTGCTCAACTCCAGTGGTTTTCTCATGTATACCTCACCTACGTTACTACTGTTTGTAAGGATGAAGTACTGTATGGCCACTTCCCTCGTAGGTTCTGTGATCTTCTGGTGCAGGAATGCCTCCTGCATTCTGTCCACAAGGGTCTGGCTTCTTGCGATTGCTTCAACTGAGGTGCTCAAGCCCACATCCAGTAGATTGAAGCCCCCAATATGAAACCTCCTCAAGCTCTGCCATCTTGAATATTTAATTTCCTAGTCTGATGTTTTCCTTATCCCTCTGTACTGGAGGTCTATAGATGACTCTTATCTTAATTACCTCCCCCCTCTATGGCTTGTGCCTCAATTGTCTCGGCTCTGTGGCCCTGCCATCATCCTGGAGCTTCATGGTCCGGATACTCTCCTTCACATAAAATGCTACTCCACCTCCTCTCCTTTTTATCATGGCATTTCTGAACAATGTATATCATGTTACCTGCAGAGCCTCATCATGGTACTGTGTTATCGATGTTTCCGTAACAGCCACCATGTTCAAGTGTGCCTCTACCATTACTGTTGAGACTCACAGTTTTCGTTTCCCAACAGCCCACCCCATGCTCAACCCCAAGGGCTGCTAATGCCGTGTTTGTGACCTGCTTTTTGCATTTGTAGCACTCTAGTCAATAAACTTATTTTGAGTTTTCAAGCAATAAAAACAGCAATGTCACTGTGGAGTGTGCCACTCCATCTCCTGAGAAATTTGTCTTCTTCAGTGGTTTTACCCAGTTTTCCAGTAGTGCAGTAGGTCCATTTTCTAGTCCCTACCTGTTGCAAAACAGAATCTGCTGGTGACAATCATGTTGGCACCCATGCCAAAGCCAACAGTGTGAGGCAACCAAGAGTAGATGACATAGAAATTCACACTACATGGATAAGGAGACTGAGACCCTCCTCCAGGGAATCATTTAACATAACCACACCCTCACCGATATTTGGCTAGTTCCATCAAGGGCCAATCACAGGGCAAAATCAAGCTTTGCAAAGAAATGCAGTCCTCTGTGCAAGCAGCAGGAAACTTCATGAATGACACTAGTGAACTGAAGCAAAAGTGATCTGACCTCTAGTCAGCAAAGAAGAAGAAGGTTACTCAGGCAGGCAGTCCTAGGATGTGCTGATGTGCTGAAGAATAGACAACATGATGTGCCCCAGCTGATATCAGTGAAGGACATCCTGGGTAGCCATTCATGTGGAAGACAAATCGGTATATACCACTGACAGGACACCTGTCACTGCCAGTTTCCTTACCAAATGCACAGACCTTGCCCAGAAACCACACATGTGCAACCTGTAACCACTGACACTGTTCTGCAGCTAAGCCCCACAGGTTCATTCAGTGTAAAGGCATGAAAGGCCTACTGCATTCCCCATTCTCATTTTCTCACAGTATATCAACCACAGCTGGTGACAGTGTGCCTTCCACAAGCACTTGTGGATGGAAGACAGACACCTTTACAGACAAGATCCAAAGACAAGCAAAAATGAGAAAAGAATGTGTAAAAGAACAACCACTGGTATTTTCCAGCCATTTCCAAAAATAATCTTATATGATATTTTCATAATGCTTGAGGCTACATTTTGAAAACTGTAACATTTTAACAGCTAATACAGTTTTCCCGCGTTGCTACATGTGTATACATGTCAATAGAATATGTTAAAAATGACAGGACTTTAAAAATGTAGTGAATCATTTTATGTTTTTTTATATAGCTTTGAAACATTTTATGTTTTTATATTGATACATGGTCACTGCAGTGATACAGTAAAGATATAGCTACTTACAGACCCCAAGCCTTCATTTTAAAAACAATTAAGTATCTAGCCCTAGCAGTTCCAGAGTTATCACGTTTTAAAGAAAATATCTTTTGAAGGGTCTTACTCTGGAGCCATTGGGGCTAGAAACTTAATTACATATTAAATGAAAGCTTGGAGTTCAACCATTAAGAAATGGTGTCATTATTAATATAGTTATTATGTAACAATAATAATTATGTTATCTATATAACAGTTTTCTCTAGCTATATTTATGTATTATAGGGGGTGAATTATTGCAGTATGCAATACAAGCCCAGTGGTCCACAATGTATACCAGTGAGCTTGCAGCTCCTACTGTAAGCTGTCATTTGGCGGGCAGCAGCGGTGGTATGCAAGTGGGTATGCTGCCCACCAATGATGGAGGGGGCTGGGTGGGCTGGGGATCCTTTGTGGGTGGGGATGGTGAGGGGCACCACTGGACTACCATAGATAGTCATTCGAATATTGGCAAGGCAATCACTGCTATGGGAGGGGTGGGTGGTTCCACTAGACTATCTGGGATCCTTCAGTTATATTGTACAGTGATTGGTGGGTTGGAATGGGCAGAGGGGAGCCACTAGGCCACCAGGGCATTGATTACGTCACCATTATGGGTGATCAGGGTTACAGGCTGGGTGGGGGTTACCACTAGACCACCAGTGAAATGTATATTATTAATTTGCTGGTGATTGAGGATTCGGGCAGGGAGGGGGGGTACCACTGGACCATCAGGGCCTATTGTGTGTGCTTGTGCACGGTGTTGGGGGGTTGCCATCCATGGCTGGTGGCTGCTGTGTTGTGTACTGCAATACAGCAGCCCGCTGGTGGGTAGACTGCACTTGAACATATTTTTCCAGGCTCAGCTTTGAGCCCTGATATGCAGCACATTTCAGGGTTGTGCCATCAGATGCACCACCTATCCCGGGCTGAATATTGGGATGTGCCGCATATGCATAGGCACACCCCTTGGAAATGTGCTGCATGCATTATCTTTGCACCCTGGCGCACTGGGTATTGTGCTGTGCAATTTCAACTTTTGAGTATTGCCCCAGAGCACAGTTCTGGGGTTGCACTGGCACAACTAAGTTGAGCCGGGAGCAACCCCTTTGAATATCTAGCCCCAAGTATCCAAGTTGCTGCCTTTAATAAGGTTGACAAGTTCACACATAGCTTTAGTCTTAATATGGGGTAGTACAACAGTCAGTTAGCCAGTTAGCAGTGAGGGAGGCAAATGACCATGCATATTAGTGCAGTTACACTTCACAGTCTGTTCAATGACATTATAACCAATCATAGAATTTTCTAATTCCTGTACACTCACCAAAACAGGAACAATTATTGTTTCTTTATCTGGTATCAGGCAACACTGGATCTCAACCCAACCCTGATATGGGCTTGAAGTCCCATTTGCTGCCTTAAGACCCAGTCCATCCTTAAAGCAGCTGTGCAATGAAATTGGGCAAAAAATTTGACCCTTCCTTTTTTCACTGTAAAAGATTTCAGGCATCTTCCAGTTTAATTTGGTGATACAATTTTCTAATTCCTCCAAAGTCTGAGTATTTTATAAATGTTTTCATTGAATTTTTTTCCTCAAGAAAGAAAAAAGATGGCTGCCACATTTTGCATCAAAATAGCATTGTAGATCTGGCAAGGGTTAACATCGAAAAAATAAAAAAGTCTCACGATGCACAGTATAGGAGGTCTCTAGAAAGGTACATCTGACAGGTATGCTAATACTTTTCTTAACTGTAGCTGAAACTAGCTGTTTTGGAAAAACATTTTTTGTTGCATTGATGCTTTAAGTTCTAATAATTCCTCTAGATTTCTGATTGGGAGAGATGTGAGATTATTTTTAATCCACTGATTAGATACCATACAGACTTGGGCACCTGTATCCCACAGGGCTTCTGTTTTAAAACCATTAATGAAGCACTGTATTATGCATTTCTTTCCAACTAGATTAGTCACGCTGGTGTTATTGCTTCGGAGTTAGATGGCAAATATATGAGGAAGGTTTTTCAGTAGACGCAAGGCTCTCCTTTTAAATTATTTTTTTCAGCTGTTTTGGGGGGGTCTGAAAATTTACTTTCCAGCTGTGGATCTGTTTGAGGTTGTGCAGTGCACAGGTGATTATGATGAGCTGAGAGAATTTGGGGCACGTGTCTTGATGGTCACTCCTGGTCTCGAAGAAGCAACCACATCTCATTTCCCACTTTGTCCCTGTTTCTCTTTGCTCTGGATCCAGACTGAAAATGTTCCTCACTTCCACACCAATAACAGTGATCACATGTATTGCACTTCACTGCTTTTTGGCAACCTAGGCACCCTCATTATCAGGGCCTTCTTCCCTCTCTTTTTCTTGTCCTAAAATCATGTTGATTGCTGTTCTTTTGGAAGGGGTTAACCGCTTCTTTAATAGATGCCAGTTCGACTTTCGACTCATTCATTCCAGCTAGACTCACTTTAACTTCTCCAGTTTCATTCAGTAGGCTATTATCTTGTTGTTTCTTCTTGCCCTTCTTCACAAATGACTGCTCATTGTCAGAGTCATCTGGTGTGCTGGGCTGCTGGACATTAACTCTTGCTGTGCCACCGACATGTATACATGTACTATAAACCAATTTGTTCTAAATCTTCTTGCAGCGCAAGAGTTAACTTTTGTTGTTTTCAAGCGAGCACCATTTCCATTCTTTGGCTGTTTCTCAGGTTCATCACCCACTGCACTTCAGCTCAAATAAGACTTCATCTGAGACATCCTTATTTTTATTTATTGAAATGTTTCACAAGGCACACTGAACAAGTTGCTCATCTCCCGTCTGCGACCTGGGGGGCTGAGGTACAGAAGGAGAAAATTTGACATACAATTTAACATTTGACTTAAGTGTGGGAAACACAATTCGTTTGCATAAAAATGTACATACAGTTTAAATTTGTAGCGTGGATTACAGATTTGCACTTAACATGATGGAGGATTAATACATACATGACTGAGAATTATACATACATAGATATGCCCTGTCTGGACAGGTCAATAAATGCTAGTGATCAGCTACAAGTGAACTAATGCCTATTTAAGGACAGAGGGGTGAGAAAGCAGGCTGGGGAAAGATGGGGGGTAAGAATTGGACTAAAAGTATAGAGGGGGTGACGGAGGGGGTGAAGAGGCTTGCCCTGTATTAGGCCCCTCCAGGATGTTAAGAACCCTGCCAGGGGGCAAGATAAGCACAGGCAAGTTGGGAATGGTAGTAGAGAAATACAGAAATAGCAATAAGGGGGAAGAGAAAGTAGAAGTGTGGGAATGTAGGTTTGCTGGCTGAGAGGGAGGAGAGAGGATTAGCAGAAGATTGGATCAGGTAGTAGAGCAGTCACAAAGGGGAATTAGTTAAGGAGGATTGAAACAAGAGCAGCTAGCAGAGAGAAAGTTATGTAAAGCATAGGTTGGGGAGTGGGAAGAGGAGGAGTGCTGTACTTGGGGGGGGGTTCCAGATTTTGGGGAAACAGTGGGTGAAGCCTGACTGACCAATGAGGGGGAGTTTGATGGGGGACTAGCAAAGTATGAGTGTCAGCAGATCTGAGAGAGTGGGGGGGATGAGAGGGAGCAAGTGAGGTGGGGGGGAATTCTCCTAGCCAGAATTTTGAAGTGAGTTTGGCACAATGAGTGAGGCGTCTGTTAGCAAGCGGGGGAAGGACAAAGCATGGTATAGGTTGCAATGAAGAGTGCAAGAAGGAGCATCAAGGGTGAAGTGACAGAAGGAGTTAAAGAGAGAGTCCAATCTGGTAAGGGTAGATTTGGGAGCAGCACCATAGACTACATCACAGTAGTCAAAATTGGGGAGGATCATCTTTTGGACAAGTTCACGCTGAGCCATAGGAGGGATACAACTATGGTTCCTAAATAAGACGCCAAGCTTGGGGCACAGTTTTTTCAGGATGGCATCGATGTGGCCAGCAAAGCTGAGGTGTTGGTCCAGCCAGACCCCAAGGTATCTGAAAGAGGAGGTGTCCTCAAGGATTGACCCATCAAGATTATGGAAGGAGAGTAAGGGGTGGAGCCTAGAGAGTCTCTACCTAGTGCCGAAGGTCATGGAGACTGTCTTTTTGGCATTTAGGAATAACTGATGTGAGGCAAACCAGAGTTGAACCTGGCAGAAGTCATACTGTAGGGTGGTTTCTACATCAATGGGGCATTTTCCATTGGTGAACAAGGCAATGTCATTGACATACATATTTATAGGAGGGGGAGCAGACTGTAGGAAGGTCATTTAGGAAGATGGAAAAAAGAATGGGGCTGAGCACAGAACCCTGAGGGACTCCAGCGGAAATTGGGGGAGGGTGAGACTGCATCCTGAATCTTGCAGATAAGGTTGAATAACTGTCCGAATACTGTCATTTTGCAGTCCTGTAAGTACAGAATGGAGAAACATGTTCTGTACTAATATTGGATTATATTTCAAACCTTAGTCCGCTTCTTGGGAAGCAAGCAGCACCTTCTGGTGCAAATCCAGGGTTCAAAAAGAAAGTCTTGATGGGTCTGTCTTGATGCCGGCACCAGATTTGACAGCTGCTGGTAAAGTTCAGTTGCATCCGTTTCTTGATAGTATGAACTCAGGATTCACCTCAGTTTAAGCAGGTCTATATCTGCTGTACCTTCCAAATAACTTAGAAGGTTCAATCCAGGGCTAACTGCTTTAATGACTGTTTCTGTAATTTTAGTGTCACTATAACCATTCCTGTGTCTGCTCTCACATTGGTGTGTTAAACTGGGAAAAATCAACCTGTCTTTTTGTGAAGAACTTCCAATTTGCCCAGGAGCTTTAAAATCTTTCTCTATGCCAGGTTCAGTTCTAATGGTTTTCAGGGGGGTTAGTTTTGGCATGCATTAATTCACTTTTCCATTCCTCTATTTGTTTTTTAAAATGGAACTCAATGAATTCTGTTTTCTTTGCATAGCCCTGTGGTACCGGACCACTAATGATCTCACACATGTTATCTTTAAGTTCCAACATCAGGGACATACCCTCATCTTCCAACTCTTCTTCCTTATCATTTAGGAGATTACTAACATATTCAAATGATCACAAATGTCTCTGAGCTGTTCCTCTTAGAGCTGGTAGAGGAGGCTGTCTAGCTCAAAGCAAATGTTTTCTAGTTCAGTGTCATCCATGGTGACTGTAAATAACAAAGGTTTTTCCACTTGCTCCCCTGGTTTCTTTTACAAATCTGGGAAAACATAGCTAGACAGTTTACTTAACAGCCCTTCTGATTATAACCAGTTTGCTTCCTTGCCAGTTGGACCTTCAACATTTGTCTCCCAAACCATCGCCTCACCACTTTGGCTGTATTGTATGCATTAAGTACCTACAGTATGTGCAGGACTTAGTTTCCCCTTTGCAGCATAGCCATTCACATCACTTCCAGTACTAGGTTCATCTACTGAAGAGGCATCTCATTCTGACACTTTCTTGCTTCCAAATGCACCTCTCTTGGCTGGTTTGCCAAATGTTACACGTGCGCACATGGGTGTCTTGAAATGAATATGTCTTTATTGATCTGTAAACAAGTGGAGACCCACATACCCACATATTAGCAGAGGAGTCTGACGCAGGATGTGGGAAAAGAGTAACTGTACTTTCATATCTGACTCCTCTGATTAAACTTCATTTAGCTGTTTTAACACATATCGTAAACTCACATAACACTGCTTTGACCTAATAAACTAGGAATTAGCTTAACCATGAAAACTGATGCAGTATACAGGGCGCCTCATACAACTTGCACATCACTTAGGTCTTACAGTTTTACCGTTATTCTTTCTTGTACAAGTAGTAAAGATATTATGTAGCTTTACTTAATCAGAAATACACACATCCATTTATCTCTACTTAGTCTGGAGAACTAATCATCTTGGTAACACGGCAACCTTATAGCACAACATCTAAAAGTCTATAGACTGCATTGTCAGATTTCAACATCAGTTCTACTTTAGAGTTATAAACTGCAAAAAGTGTATGCTTTTAACATGGCATCTCACAAAGAAGCATAAATCAAAGAATGTTACAGTACCTGTAAAGCAAATGTAGACACGCACACAGCTCATTAGAGGGGTTTGACACAGGATGTGGAAAAGATAGGGGGCTGTATTTTCAAAGTCTCCTTAGATCACCATAATTTCTGGTGATCTAGGACTCCAGTGAACTCCAGGTATGTCAGGGACTCTGTGACAATTTTGTAAAACTGGGGGTCCCTGCACCAAAGACCACAGGAGTGTGCCAAACATTGGGGGTACCTGCAGAGTTTGATAGAGGGATCCATCAATCCCACCAGCTCAAGCCTACATGATCTGCGGAGGTGGGGGGGGGGACTCTGGCTAGAAAGTGGAGAAAAGGGGCTGCTGTGGCAGTGAGGTTACCATAGGGCATGAGGGGTGCACGGTGCCAGTTACAGGGAGTGGAGAAGGCACCTGGCAGTGGTGCTATACAGCATATCTGACAGCTGAGGGGACCTGGTGGGGGATAGCCATGGCAAGACTATTATGACATGGCCTGAAGTGGAAGAAGCTCTGACACCTGCTCCATAGGACTGTGAGTTCTGTGGGACAGGTGCCAGGGCTGCTTCTACATGAGGCTGTGTCATTATAGTCTTGCCATGCCAACCCCACCCCCCACTCAGTCCTCTCAGCTGTCAGATACGCTGTACGGCACCTCTGCCAGGTACCTCCTCCGCTCACTGTAACTGCTGCCATGCCACCCTCATGCCCTATGGCACCCTCACTGCCCCAGCAGTCCCCATCAGCCATTTTCCTGATCCCACAGCTCACTTGCTGCCTTGTCAAGCAGTGGTGCAGGGCCCTTAGACCACCTTCTGGCTGGTCTAACATCAGCTTCCTGTTGTGTCCATGGCGGGGCTTATAGAATCCCAAATAAGGGGCTGGTGAAGCCTCATCATGGTGCACCCACCCTTGCGACCTGGTGCATGGGTGCTTTTGTCACAGGGTGTAGCAGGGGGACTTTGCCACATCACATCTCAATTTTTCTGCAGCCAGCGTTAGAAAATCAGGAATGCCGCAAACTATGACACAAGGTGCCACTTGTGTCATACACCTTTGGTGCAGGCACCTTGCATCATAGTTCATCCTTTGAAAGTTGAGCCCAGGGTTTATGCTCACCCAGCACTTCCTACGTCCCTGAAGCACCCCCCCCCCCAGCCTGGTAACAACAGACACTTGCAGCTTAGTTCCTCAGATTACAGGAGAGAGGGGTTACAGCAGTTGCCTTTACTGTGGGGTCTTCCATTATCTCTTGCATGCTTTGGGAGGTTTTACAGTGCTTCCACTTACTCTCAACTTGTTTGACTTATTTACAAAAATATTTTCTTTATCTATTATTCTTGGAGTGCCACATAAACATCTACCATGGGATCACATCATTGAGGGAGAGAATGCCAGCAAGCATCACCCCCCCCCCATTAACCAGGTAAAAACAAGTATTTGTCAATGACTGTATTACTCCCCACCTCAGGCAGATAAACAGTAACAGCATGCAAATACCCCACATATAATAAGAACATTAATACATTAATACAATTTGACACAAATTAACTAAGTAAACAGGAATGAGTTTTATTTCGAGGTGAGCAGAAACTCAGGATCAGGGATCTGGAAAGGGAAGATGGAGTAAGGAATCAATCAACAGATTTTTAAATGAACTCGGGTTCCAATCCTACCAGTCTCCAAACAGGAATTCAAAAACACATTCCCAGTTATGCAGTCAAAAACACCCCCCTCCTTCTAGTGCATCAGATATCCCAATGTCCCTTCTAGGAGCTCTCATGGTCTACATGAGCACATAATGAAATAACAGGTTGCAGACCTGGTGGTTAAGAGTAGTGCATTACCAACATAGATATTTGGTTCCATGTGATAACGGCGATCGCAAATAGCGATCACCATTTGGGGAAGTGTGCATCACCGAAAATTAATTTTGGCGATGTATACTCATGGCGAACTGCAAGACAGCACCTGAGATCTATGTTTTTTTATTTTATGCTGGGGGCTGTGTCCCCCACCCCTCTGCACTCCCCTACTCAACTCCAGGGGGATGCATGTCATGGGGGTGCAAAATCCAAAAAAAAAAAGACCCAGCACAAAGATACGAGCACACCCAGAACCAAACCCGGCACCCTCCCAACCCCAGCCTGCCACCAACACACCATGCCACATGGCCAGCTCAGCAGCCCACCACCGCATGACACCCCACAATCCCTCCCTCCTCTTCCGCCCATCGCATGGTCCCCCCTCGCACATGTGTATACTTAATGACATCCCGTCGCTATATTCGCCTATCCCTCTATCCGGTCGCCCCACCCCCCCCACCAGGTAGCCCTGTACACAGGTGCTGTGATTGAGTCACCCTTTTTGAAAGCGCTCAATTGCGATCGCCTTGTACACATAATACCAGACATTTAATAGGGGATATGGGTCCCAAATAGCAGTCCCAACTAAAGCAAGTTAGAGTTCAAATGAAAAGTCTTTTTCTTTTTTTTTTTTTTCACTGAGGAAGTATTCTATCTCTGGACACTTCTAAGATCATGAAAGCATTATCCAATATACAGAATTAAGTCCTTAACTATCTACAAATGGCACAGGGCAGGGCACCGGTCTGTACTCACAACCATTATGATACAGCTGTGTAGCAATTACTGTGGAAAGTCTTTCACATGGATTCTGAAACAGGCTTGGTTACAGATGAAGCAGGCACAATGCATCTTCAATGGTGAAGTGAGTAGACTGTGACAGAACCAGTGAAACTCCTAGTTGGTCCTCTTCAACCCAAGAAATGCCTTTACCTCACCTACCCAAGAGTAGGCAGTCACTCTGGGCCATAGTGACTAGACCTTCCACAAGATGTGAGAAATATGGATTAGCTTCTCTCTCTCTCACAGAAACAAAGCTTTTTATAGAGCAATCCCTACACAAACGGATGACATGCAGGGCAGGTACTTCAGTCTCAGGTGCTAAAACTGTTTGTGAGTCGCAGCCACGGAGCGCTGGCTAAAATTCAGCCCTGCTACTGAGCTGTTAAAAGCATGCTTGTCTCTCTCTGATGGTCTGACTGATATGAACTTGCTAGGCACACTGCAGACTTTCCACTTCTCCAGTTTCTAGAGTTCATTTGTTGGTCAAGTTACAACAAGCTAAAGGAACCCTCTGATTTGTACATTTTCATGTCCTTCTCCTAACTGAACAACAACTTTCATAGTCCTTCTCTGTAGCTTCCTTTTGCACATTTCCTGGTTGGCTGGTGCTGTAGGAAGCATGCTCTGAAACTATGAGAACCCCTGACTGGCTCCCCACAGTGTGGACAAACTGCTGGACTCTGACCCTATCCCACATTCCTATTGGTTCAGAGGGAAGATGGTGGTGCTCTTCTTGGCTGTGTTTATATTTTTTAAAATATCCCTTGTCATGGCTTTCAGACATCTACTGTGCCTATGGGCAACCAGAACAACACCATGGCCAATCTGTGTGCCCTGAACCATAAACAACATAAAAGGCAGCTCTCAGTATTGGCAGAGCAACAGTCTCAAAGGGGTACACCACAGCACAAAAGAAATTGCTCAGACCAAGATGGCAGCTTAACTCTGTAGCTCTGGTACCCACTGTGCCTATCTAATGACACCTGACATGATACAATGACTTAGCAGAGTGTCGACCTTATGCACTGACCTAGCAGATTTTCAACGTGATACAATGATTTAGCTGAGTTTTTGTGAATGGATCCTGTTTCCCTGATTCACTAACACCAGTAATATTCCTATACTGCTGAACATTCTCTGACTTTGAACCTGCTGGCACTATTTTAAGCTCTGGGGCCTATGTGATCTCTGCTGGCACTTCTGATCAACTGAATCCTCCATCTGCAGCATGGCAACGGCCCCAAACTACCTCACCCACATCTTGGTGATGCTGGCCCAGTTACTACAGGACACTGCAGATTTAAAGATCACCACAGATGTACAACAGTTGCTATCAGTCTTTGCCTTGAGTTTGCTGATTCCTGAGTCTTGGTGGTAGAAAGCCACCCTAAAACACTCCACACTTGCCCGAGGGACCAAGAATGGACAATTACTTGCCGGAAAAAATAGGTTACATAGAGAACTGGGCCAGGTGCAATAATGTGCACTTTGCTGGCTTCCTGGAGGGTACTGAGTGAGATCAGTACTTCTGGAGCTCACACAGCCCAAAAACAGCCCACTTCTCAAGTTTGAATGAGTACACCCCTCCATGGCACCAAAACCAGGGAAGCAGACACACACAATCCTGGCCCAGTTCCTTTGTTTCCTTGTGAATGAAAACATTTTAAGACTGGCCAGGGAGCAGGAACCCCTTTCTTGGCAGGGGCATGCAATTCATTTTTATAAAGATTTCTCAGCTGAACTGTACGCCAGATGATGTGGGTACACCTCGGTGAGAAATCAGCTGGCAGCCCTGGGTATCCACTACTCACTCCATTACGCAGCTTAGCTGAGGGTAATCTACAATGGTGTACCCCACAAGTTTCAGTCCCCCAATACTGTGGATGACTTCATTTGCTCCGTATCTACATCTGGAGTGGTCCTTGCCAGGCCAGGCAACTCCCACCATCCTCTGTCAGTTCAGCCAATGGACTCTGCCCCAGACCCTCCACCACAGCCTCTGGCAATCAAGACCTTCTGGCTCCATCTGGGGGTGACAGATGATTTTTGCCAAAACAAAACAAAACCATGGGACACTTCACCAACATATTGAGCCCACAAAGGACCTGCCACCCTCAATGTCCTACTCTTGCAGCTGCAGCAAGAAACACCACTCTCCAGCCTCCTCCAACAAAGTGGATGGTGTTCCTCTCTGTCTGAATCCCTATGCAGTCCTCTCAATGGATTCTCCAAGGACCCTCAAGACCAGCCGTCACAATCCTTACCTGTCAAGTTCCTGAACTGGCTGTTCTCTACCACTTGTGGGCTGCGGTGTCAAATTCTACACCACTTCCTCAGGGGTACTTATTGGGCTGAGATGCTCCACAAAAGCCCAAGCCTAACCTGTGGCCTCTCCACCCATCAGGCTTAATAGCCTATCAGGTATTGTATGTATATGTAGGCCTGTTTTTGTTTTCAGATGTTTTGTCAAGCTCCTGTGGCAGGCCTACTTGAAGAACTGGGACATTGACTCCATGTGCAGCAGCTGATTGAGTATTTGGCGCAAGCTCCATGCACTGCCCAAAGCCTTGCATAGCCTCCTTTAATCTCAGAACTCACTGGTTCAGACTACTCAGCCTTGCTGGCAGTCAACAGGGTCCTACCACTCTGGATGTTTCACTGTGACTTTTAAGGCCTTTCTTCTTAATACATGTCTGTTTAATGTTTATTGTTATCTTTAAAATCAGTGAGGTCCCAGCTCTGTCTAATCCTGTAACTTAGATCCTCTACAGTTGGTGTTGGCAAGAGGGTCCCACTGCTATCTGGGAGTAAGAGAGAGACTGACATTTATGCTATTGCTTTTTCTGAGTTCCCCTATTCCAGGCTCAATGAATAAACCTAGCACACAGCTGCTGTTCCAGCTGACTGTTAATAACTGCATAGTGTGGGGCCCATTGCATGTCTCTTCCTTTGTATCCCCTAGCCCTTACACAACATTTGGGCATAGTACTTTGTTGCAGTACGCAGAGCTATATCGTAGGGGCAGGAATAATACATTTTTATTCTATGCAATCTAACCTCATTTTATTTACTCCTCAGCTGGGGTTCCTGGTCTTGGGATGAGACTATATCTTCTTTCAATCCTCCCCTCCAGGTGGTGAACTGTTTGAGTGGACCTGTAGAGCTTTCTGGTTATTATCAGCACTGCATTATGCACTCTTGGTAATTACTGATCCCTTTCCCCACCAACCATAGTCTATCACATTAGGTATAGTCTTTCATCTTATTACCAGTCCAAAATGTGGGGGTGGCTAAAACACAGTCCTTTATAATGGTGCCAGGGCCTTCCCCAGGCCTGGATTGCGCCTGGGCAACAAGAGGGAGTGGGTTCTCCTACCTATGTCTCATACTGACTTCCTGTAAGTAGCTATGAATCAAGACAGTCCTTTCTACCTTCTGCCCTGCACACAAATTGTCAGGTGTATCCTGTCCACAGACCTCCATACCCCACCATAATTTCTGAAATACCAGGATAATAGACTAACCAAGTAGCATGGGAAGCAGGCAAAGCTGGCTTTACATATCTCCATCCATTTGAACACCCTCACCACCCCCCAGAACAACTTGCTCCCTGTTTATTATGTCCCCCCTCACATTTTGAGATCAAATCTCTCCCCTCCCACTCCCCTCGGATAGTAGGGAATATGTGGCATCACTCCCTTTACTGTTACAGTCACCTATTTTCAAGAGATACAGTGACTGCTAGGCCCAGTTGCCAAACTAGCAAGTTTGTTCTATGTTACTGGTGATATTATAATATCCTCTGTGTACAGTTTATTTCTATACTGTTGCAGTTGCAGGGAACAGGGGGCTGCCTCTGCTGTCCTCCCTCCTGCTGAGGTTGGATCCCCCTAGTGAATGTCTGGCAGGCCTTGGACTTTTTCCATGTCCTGGCCACCACGTCTAATCTCCTTTAACAAGTTTCTAATATAGCCCAGATCTGTACCCTACAGCTGCTTTTTACTCTGGTTCTTGTATGTCGTTTTTCAGTTTTTTCTTGGATCACTGAACTGTATTTTACATTGCAGCATTCTGTCTCATGCTAGCTACTTCTGTCCCCAGGGCTCTGTACTACATGGACGAACCCTTCGGAGGAGGTCCTCCTATATTCCTTCCGGGTTCAGTCTCTGCCACATGCATTTTGCCTCCCCAGCATATTATGGCTGACCTAATGCATACCGCTTAGAACATCAGGGGCTTCAATTCCTCCATTAAGCTAAAACAGATACTGGTCAATCTCAAACACCTGCATGTACAGGTCACTTTTCTTCAGAATAATAAGCCCACCCATCTCAAAGCTGGGAAACTATGCAGAAAGTGGGTCAGACTCAAAGCACACAGATGTGGCCCATCGTCCAAGAGAAAGGTGTCCATCCTAGTTCAAAGAACTCCACAGTGGTCTCTCTTGGATTAGCTCACGAACACTGATGGCTGCTGGTTGCTTACCTGCTTATCCACCCTTGGGAGCCCAATTATCCTAGGGAATGAATATGGTCCTAACCATGATGACTCCCAATTTTTCCACACCTTGAGCCATGTCACTGAGGAATTTAACTCACCTGCCTCCCCACTCCTAATCAGTGAGAATTTCAGTCTCAGTTTGCAAGCCCTCATGGATAGATCATGGGTGGCAAAGAGCCCCACCCCAAATTGGTATCTGCTTGTCAAGTCCACATGTTAGAGTTCATCTTTTCTGACATATAGAGGGAGATGCACCTCATCAAGTGGGACTACACTAGCTTCTCCACCTCATATGGCACCTCTAGCCAGCTCGACCTGCTGCTGACTTTCCCAAGATTTTTCCAGGCAGCTATTGCCTCTTCCATTGCTCCCCTGTAAATGCCTAAATTTGCCATGGTACTCTTTTCTCTGGTATGGGGCCTTGAGTTCCCCTGCTCCTCCTCATATTGCCTTGGCCCTTTACTTCAGAGGGACATGGAGTTTGTCCACTGGCTGCAGCTGGAGGCTGCTGAGTTCTTTTGCCTAGATGACACTGGGGATAGATATAGTTCCAAAGTGTGTGAGCAGAGTAAGAGAAGGAGATTTCTCCAAGTTTCATCTTGGTTTGGGGTATGTTTAAGGAACCAGGGACATTAAACCATAATGGATAGGATCAGCTGTCAGGCATGAGTAGCACTGAAATGACATGGGGGATCACTTAGTCACAACAGAATGTATCACACCTCCCATGGCTAATTTGCACAAGGCTGGAGGAGGAAGCCATCTAGTTTGTTGGAAAGGTTGCAGTGGTGTGTGTATCTGTGTGTGGCTAAGGCGAACCTGCAAATGTTTTTTATAGACCACGTCCCATCTTTGTAAAACAGTTTTGGAGGCTAAGTAGTAGACTGCCATCTCATAGGTCAGTCTGGGGAGCATGATACCTGGGCAATGGTAGTATGGGCTTTGGGTGTAAGGTTGTCTCTAATCTTATAGAAAAGGTACAGTCTGGTGTTCACCGTCTTACAAGCAGCTGAGATATGAGCAGAGAAGTCCAGTGAGGTGTCAAGTGTAACTCCCAGGTAGTTAAAAACTGTGGTAAGGCAGGATTCATCAATAGATTTTACTATTAGTGGGGTATGACACATTTTTATCCTTGGGGCTGAGCCAAAAAGTATGGCTTGGGTGTTAGTAGTGTTCATAGACAGCCTGTTTGAGTGGAGCCATACTTGTACTGATTGAAGCTCAGAAGATAGTTGACAATTTAAAGGCAGGATGTTGTGAGAGCACGTGAAGAGGACAAGGTCATTGGCATAAAGGATTGGAGTGCAGTGCTTGTATTACTTTGAGTTGAAATTTATCAGGGCAGAGAGGGGAGGGAAGAGAATGCCAGTGGGGGATGGCAGGGAGGTATTTATGACTACAAAGTTCTTGGGAGGTGGATAGGGCAGTATTAGAGCACAGTAGGTGGATGTAAGTTTTTTTTACAGTTAAGGATGTAATTTGTGTAGCTTTTCAATGGCACATTACACATGTTTGTGCGATGAACTACGCAAATTGCATAATACACCTGCAAACTGACAATTCACATAGATTCACCGAGCAAATTTGCCCAAAGTACTGGGCGAATACTAGAATTGCGGTCACCAGCAGAGTGAAGTTGCTGAAATTTGCACGTTTTGGTAAGTTTGCATGCCTCTACTTGCATCCCATAAGGCAGAACTTGCTCTAACCCATATGCAGCACCAGTATTCAGAAGGGGGGAGAAAGTGGGAGCACCACTCTTCTACTACCTTTCATAAGCAGCAGGCTAAGCATTTTATTGCTGCACTACAAGGTTGCTGCAAGACACCCCACTCCACTCCTGTGGGGAATCAATGGGATGATGTGAGACTTCTGTGCCTCCCTTTATTTCACCAGATGCTGTGTACCAGTCATTCTTCACCTCCTCGCCTATTCTTTGTCTTTCTGAGGACCACAATAAGTCTCTGGAATCCACAATCACCAAAGAGGAGACTGAATCATTGCTAGCCTCCCTTTCTTGTGGCAAAGCCCGGGTGGGGGGTGATGGTTTACCAACTGACCTTTATCAGTCCCACTATCTGCCATATACTTCCATCTAGCCTCCCTCCTTTATTCCATGGAGCCTGGCTTTAAAACCTAGGATGTGGAGGAGCCATGGCATCCACCATGAGCCCAACCCTACCTTGTCCATGAATTTGTGACCGCTCTGTTTATCTCTTTGCCTGTACTGATTGATGTTTCCTTCCTACTCTGATATGGACACCTCTGATGTTCTGAAGTATTATACTCTTGTAATTATGCTGGCATGGCTACTGTATACATCAATGTGTGTATTCTGTGTGTGCCTTGCAGGTAGGGTTTGTCAGAACTACAGTAGTTCTAAAAAGATTAGAACCCTTTCAAAACCCAGTCGTTCAAGTTCTAATTTAGAACTAGAAAACACCCATGGGTTCTAAGTATTAAGGGTTCTTGCATTTTGAAAAGCACAATGGGTTTCGCTTTTCTGCTTGTAGAGTGAAACAATATTATTGCTATGCTGAGAGTGCAGGACTTTTTTGTGCTTTTTTTTCCTCTTCTCGATGTCGTTCTCTGTTTTCTCTCTACAGTTCCATACGTAAGGGAGTTCAAGTTCTAAAGAATATTAGAACCCTAGAACTATTTTCAAGGTTCTACACCAGAACAAGAACCCAGAATGTTAGCTCGTTCTGAAAACCTTACCTGCAGGCCATTTGTTTTTTATGTTCTACAACATTGAATATTTAAAATAAAAATGATTAACAATGAAAAAGCAAAAGAAATGGCTCAAAAATTCCATGCCACAAAAAAGGAATCTTTGAGAAAGTGTTCAGATGTGCAAAACATTTGGCCTGTTTTTACCCTAGCTGCCTGCCTTTTGCAACTGGATTCTTTTAACCTGCAATGAATTAAGATATTTTGCCAGACGGTCCTGTTTTTTTGAGTTGTGGCATTTTTCAGATGTTTTTTAGTGCTGTGTCTGTGACCCTCTTTCTGTGTCCTTTAGGGATGGCAAAGAACCCATGAATGTACTGTGCGCGCAACTCCTCTCATCAGTTTTTACTGCACTCAAACATGGCTACTAGTAGGGAGTCAGTGTTAGCGCTCAGTTTCCATCCCCTATCATGGGCATGTGCATCCGGTTCTCAGTCCAACACTGGCAACTTGGGCTTCAGAGAAAGTCATGCACCAGGTCAGGCAGGAAGAAAGGAAGAGTGCCTCCTGCTGTCTACTGCCCAGTTCACTTGCTACAGTCTGTGGGAACAGTGAGCAGCAAAGTCTGTGGTGGTGGCTGGGAAGGAGGCTACACTAGGATATGATCACCATATCTGGCAATCCTGTGCTGAGATCTATAAACACAACAGTGATGTTTGTCTTAGCAACTATTGTGGAGAGAAACCATGCTGTGGGGGACATAGACAGAGCAAGCATCCTGAAAGACACTTAAGGTGCAAATTGCTATGGCATTTTGGGAGGGGTTGGCAAACTGCAACCACCCAGTCTGCCTGCCCTTCCAAACAGGTGCCTCACATGGTCAAGTGGCAAAAGGTATACTGTATAACAGAATGAATTCACTGCCCTTAAATTTCACTGTTTTGTCTGCTTTGACATTTTCACAGCAGTTTGATTTAGCTGAAGTGCAACAGCAAGCTAGCTTGTCAATTACAGTATACATTTTCACTGGCATATAATTTTCGCTGGATTTGCAAAATCGTGAAAATAACGAAAAATGTATTCCAGCAAAAATAATGTCTTATACAGTATTATCCAATCACTCTTGCTTAGAAGGGTAGGTACATTGATTTTCTGCAGGTTTAGTGGTATGGCATTGTTACTAGGGGTCAGACACACAGGTATACAGTATATCTTTGAATTCATGAATAGGGAATAGTGAATTTCATATGTATTGTTGGGCCCCTGTGGGTGGTTCCAGGAGAAAGTGTTTGGGTAGAGAAAGAGACTGCTTTGTTCTAATAGTGAACAGTGAAAGCTCTGTATGTCAGGGGATCCTGTGTGGTGCCTACATGTAAGGAATAAGACATGACAAGGTGAGCATTATTAGGGGATAATGGCACACCTTGGGAAGTGAACCCTGAGGTGAAGTTGAGTGCTTTACACACCCAAGAAGTAAGGAGTAACCCACAAAAGAACGTGGGTCAACTTGTGAATTAATCAATGGCTGGAGGGGTTGGACCACCCAGCCGTTGATGAATTCCAAATGACCCATACTCTGAAATTGGTTAATTCACTTGTAACATGGGCAAGAAAAAGGATTCGACTCCCTGTTGAGAACATTTTCTTGCCTGTGTTACAAGTTTTAAGAGCATAGTATTTTGTCGTTGTGTGCTGTTACTACACTTCCGGGTTTCTGGTCTGCCAAGGATTATCAGTTGATCTCAGATTACAAATGCTGATTTTTAAGCATCAAATTTATAGTAGTGTTTTTTCTTACCTGAGGTGTTTGCATCATGTGCCTTAAGTAATCATTGCGAGCTGTTCACTCAGGTTCTGGCTCATCAACTTCCTACCCAGTTACTAGCAAAGATGTGGCTGTTCGAGAATACAGTGTTCCGGCATATAGGAAAGAACACTCTTGCTCATGCTTTTCCAGATTTCTTCGGCAAACACTGTTTGTGTTGTCGCCACCTGTCTGGGAAATAGTGACCGGTATGAGGGTACTAGCTGTCTTTTACAAGTTTGCTCTCTACTTTTAGAAGTGTTGCATTAATTATTCAACAGGTTCAAATGCCTCAGTGTAGTGTACACAAGGTTCTCACACCATGAAGGAGTTGCCGTTGCGATTTATAAGTGATATAGCATGCATCTGGTGGCCAGTTTCGTACTCCACTATACATTAATTGTAGTGTGCCCATACATTAATTGAGAATTAATGTATGGACACAGTAAGGACACCTGATGCTATTTGTTCAATCATTCATAACCCTTTTTCTTGCCCTTGTTACAAATAATGTTATCCCACAAGTATGCACACCCTGAAGTACCTTGTTGTAATATAAAATTGCTTCCATGATTTTTAATTTTAGAACCATGACATAAGATTCAGAAAGTTAAACATTTCTGAGTTGCTGTGTCGGAATAACACATGGTACAATGATGAAAACACAGATGCGCTTAGAGCACCCTCAGATAAACTAACCTGTTTTTGCCGGCAGCCTAGTGACGTCACTACTGTGATCTCAGCCATTCTGTTTTGCTCTCACTCCCAGTCCACACAGCTTGTAACAATTATCAACAGCATAAAATTACCCCCCCAAAAAAAATCACACTCACACTGCAGTTTCCCTATAGTGCACATTAAAGTAGCAGCACTTAGAAGTACTTGACACAGTGCCTCAGGTGCTTAAGTAGAGGGACTATTTAGCACAAAATGAGAAATTGGTTTACAATTTAACAATTTTTTAAAACTGTTTTAAATGTTCTCAATGTATACCCATTTGATAAGTGCAATAATACATTTCAGGGTAAATGCACTTCCAGGGGCAGCAAGGCACTCGTCCTGCAGCCTCATGCTTCACTACACCCATAGGCATGCATTCATCAGAGCATAACCAACACCCTGTCTTATGATATTGCTTATTTATCAGTGGCCAGGATAGCAGCATCCCACCCCCATGGGGATATTTCATGGCCAGCATCAGAGAACACACATCCATGGTGCCTTACTTCAGGTCTTGCTCAGTTTATTCAGGCACTAGGGCACATTTTTTTAGACAAATACAAGTTACAGATAGAGGGCTACAGTGCCCAATCAGGGTGCTGAAGCATGAGCTGACTTGATAGACTAATAGGCCTACTCTGCTGGCGTCTAGTACTGTATGTTAGACAGTCATGGTACATTACTTTTGGATCTTAATCCCACAATCAGTGTAGTTTGGTTTGATGTTAGACAGTCATGGTACATTACCTTTGGTTCTTAATCCCACAATCAGTGTAGTTTGGTTTGATGCCCTCCATGCCTGTGGGCTAGGCATACATTGCAATGCCTAGCCAGCAGATGCCTGGCTAAATCAGAGAAAGATCCTGATATGGCCACCAGAGGTTGCGACATACTGGCCAGTTAACCAAGGTGGCAAATGATGCAGGCTGCCTTGGAGCTAATGCTGCCTCTAAAGATCTGTGATGCCCCACAGCCAGTTAAGCAATACCCTGGCAGTACTGCCAGTGGAACAGTGGGAACCATCCACTTTCTCTTGGGGGGGGTACTTCCTTGCATCTGTTTGTCCACCATACCTCTCAAATACTGCAGGGCCTCCTGATTAGCCCTCCAAAAGACAGACAGAGCTGCCCCCAGAATCCTGGATTCTCAGACTTTTTTTACACTGGGCCTCCAGCACTTCCTCCTAAGAAAAGTGAGCATGGACAGGAATCCAGCCTAAAGGTGGTGTTCCACCTTAAGCTGGGGCCACACATGCATTGACACTTAATCTTGCCTTCTGGAGTATATACCAGTTTACATGCAGCATGATGGGTACTGTGTGTGGTACTTCAGACGTGTGCATATGTAGGAGGTACATGGAACCCCATGTCACATCCCCCTGCACAAATAGGGCTGCATAAGGCTGAAGTACATAGTGTCGGGGAGTCGACACAAAGGTAGTTCTCAGAATATGGCACCTATGTGTAATCCTTAGGCACTGAGATGATGACATGCATAAACTTTCAGCCTTGAGCCCTTAAATAGGGAGGGTGTGCTTTCTCGGCAACGCAGAAATATTGACCACATACCATAAAACACTATTTTTGGGCTTCAGGAGAGAATTTTAAATACATTACTTCCTACAATGGTCAAACCTAGAAACACCAATAGGTACGGGTATACTTTAACCCCTAACATTCTAATTTGCTTACTTCTCATGGCTGATTCAGCACCCTTACATCATCTCTGAATAGTTTTTTTTAGAAACTGTTGTTAATGTTTTTTTACTTAACATTTCTTGAAGTACATCTACCTGAGTTCAGTAGTGATTATTTTGGCAGCTTTTTCTTATTCCATACCATATGTTAGGCTGACATCTAGTGTCAATAATTGCAACATCATGTTGAAAAAAAGAAGCCAATGACTGTAGCTTGGCAAGCTTTGATAATAGTTTACTGTGTTTGTTTAAACTGGTGTTAGTGAGTAAACATAGACGGAAAGCATAAAAAAGCAATAAACAGATTCAGAGATGCAGGAAACATCTTGCACTATTTTTACAAGCAGAGACTGAGGAATCTATTTGTCAAGCAAAAAAATCTGGTATGTGCTAAATACAATACAAAATACGTCCATTAGTAGGCCAGCATATTTCCCCTGTTTTTAATCCCCCACCAAGTGGCAACAGCTCATGGATGTTGCTGCACACAATGGAGTACTTGTGTGGTACTATCAAACACCTTTTCCACTTGATGACAGGGCATCCCAGGTTCAGAGTGTGAACCTGAACTGACAGGATGTCAAATATCTCCATAGCTGTGACACTATCGGGCTGATCCTTTAAGACAGCACTCTTGGGAAATTAAAATTAATTTTGCCTTTTATATATGTTCTTTAGTAGGGATGCCTTCATATTTCTTTGGAAGTTAAGTCAAAAGTTATACAGTAGATCTCTAAGTATGAATAAAAACATTCCATGGAAGATGTCAGCTTCTATTTCAAATCAAGGCATGGCAAATAAATATTAAATACTAGTGGAGAAATTGTCAAAATAGACTTTCCCCTCAAATAAAAAGTTGCCATTCTGTTACATCCAGTGCCTATCTGAGCTTAATTTTGGAAGTTTATGACATCCAAAAACAAAAATACACTTCCTAATGAAATGGGAACAACATTTTGACTCCTAAAAGGGAAATACAACAAAAAAAGAAATAACATCTAATTTTGTAGTGAAAAATAAACAAATGTTTGAGTATTATTCTAAAAGAAAGGAGGCAGGATTTTCAAACATTTTAGATTGCCACAAGCCCCATTGCACCGACGATACAACACATAGGGCTGGCAGTGATCTAATAGGATTTTCTATCCAGTTTGGCAATTGCCGCAAGTTAGACCAACTTTTCCTGGCCTACCTTGCGGCAATCCTGAGGGCTGTTTTTACAGAGCTTGTGCCAGATATGTGGCACAAGCTGCCGTAAATGACAGAAACAATCACAACTGAGCCCCAGATTGGAAAATCAAGTACAGTTGCAGCAGAGGGTTCAACGCATGGCCCGAACCCAAGTGTGGTGGTACAGAGTTGGATGCAAGCCATGCACCAGGCTTTGAAAATCCTGCCCCAGGTGTTTTACAACAAATCTGTGTAAAGCCCTCCTTCAGACAGCACAGTAAACTACCTGTATCAATGTCTTGGATGGGGTGGGCAAGAAACACGGAAAAGAAGAATTTGTTGGCAGAAAAGGACCGCTTGGTCCATGTAGTCAACCCAGATGATCCCTGCCAGCTTGTCTCTGCAGATCCTAAATGGTCTTCAGCAGTCCTCTCTCCTCCCTGCCTATTTATTAATATTCTCCTATGTCTATCCCATGTATGCTTGTTGCCCTCTACTGTTCTACCTCCATCACTTCCACTGGCAGTTTGTTCCAGGTGTCTACAACTATTTCAGTGGAGCACTACTTTTATTTATTTACTTATTGAAATGTTTCACCAGGAAGGCACACTGAGCAACATGTCGCTTGTCTCCCGGTTTTGCCCCGGGGGGAAGGGGTACACTAGGAATGAGACATTCAACATTCAAGTTACAAGATCATCATTAACATACAGTTGTAAGGCAGGTTCTACAAACAGTGTTACAACAGTGTTGCGCATAACATGTAGAAACAGTGGACAATAATAAATGCCAGGTTAATAAGTAAACAAGTGCTTACGTGAAAGAAAAGTGGGCAAAAGGCAGGAAGGGGTGAGGTGGGGAGTGGAAAGAGTTATGACCCTGGAGACCCCCTCGGGGTGCGAGGAACCCTGAAAGGGGACTGGGGAACCAGAGAGAAGGGTATAAGGCAGTGTCCCAGAGAGACCCCTTTAGGATGGTGGGGGAAGGGAGTAGATGAGAGATACAAGCCCCTTGGGGAGTAGAAGAGGGAGCCATGGAGAGCATTCATGGTCCTTTACATTCTGTGCGAGATTAAGGGAGGCCAGTAAGGGGGAGCAATTTGGGAGAAGGGGAGGAGGGCTAGAGATTTGGGGGGTGGGTGTGCACAGGGTAACATGAAGGTGAGGGTAGCGGGTAGGGCTATTCCAGGGCTTAGAGGAGGGAATTAGGGAGGGACATGGCAGGAGCAGCTAGGTGCAAGGTAATTATTGAGGGCAGAGCTGATGGAGATTGCAGAGGATGAATGCTGGATTTGAAGGGGGGAGGGAATTCCAAATTTTTGGGAGGCGGTGAGATTTACTGGATTGGCCAATTTGGGTTGCTGTACGGGGGACAACCAGGGTACGGGAGCTGGTTGATCTAATGTAATGGGAGGGTGGGAGCTGTTATAAATGAGGAGGTGAGGTAGGAAGGGAGCTCACCCAACCAGTGCTTGGAGGTGAATTTAGCACAGCGGGAGAGTTGCCTATTTGTAAGAGAGGGGAAGGATAGGGCACGATAAAGATCGCAATGATGGGTGCGAGGGGGTGGCATCCAGGGCAAAGTGGCAGAAGGAATTGAAGAAGGTGTCCAGTCTGGCCAGGGAGGACTTAGTAGCAACACCATAGACTACATCGCAGAAGTCAGAAATGGGCAGTATCATCTTCTGAACAAGTTCACGCCTAGCCGTAGGAAGGATGCAACTATGGTTCCTGAACAGTGCACCAAGCTTGGGACGCAGTTTTTTCTGACTACTTCCTCACATCACTCTTAAACTTCCACTCCCCCCAACTTCATCACATGCTCTCTGGCAATAGATCTCTTTCTCATTTGAGAGACTCTTCTCCTGTGCCCTATTCAGTTCAGTGAGGTACTTGTAGGTCTCTACCATATCCCCTGTTGCTCTCCTCTCTTCAGAGTGTACATGTTGTTATCCCTCAGCCCTGCCCCATAGGGCTTTTGATACAACCTCTGCACCATTTTAGTTGCCCTCCTCTGGACTGTCTCCACCCTATATCCTTTCTGAGATGCGGCCTCCAGAATTGGGCACAATAAATACTCCAAATGGGGTTTTACCAGCGAGTGATATAGTGGCAACACCTCCTCCCTCCTTCTGCTGGATATACCGCTCCCTGTGCATTCCAGCATCCCACTGGCCCTGCCCACTGATTTGTCACACTGTTCTGCCAGTTTGAGGTAATCAGATATGATAATCCAGACTTCTGGTGATGTCAAGCAACTGCAAACAGCTTAGCTGTACAGCTCCAATCGGGCCCACAAGAAAATTTCCAAATATTACTAAAATCTTCACCAAACATGTCTCAGTCACTCACCAGGAGGTGCCTACTAATCATGAGGCACTCCAGCAGGGCTCCATCACCATCTAAATCCATGGATGATGAACGATTAAATAAAGCTGGCTCCAACAGTGAGAGCTCACAGCTATCTGTCACCACCCACCGAAACAAGGAGACCACAACTTCAAATGCATGAATACTCTAGAGGCAACTCGATGTGATGTTAACGGAACTTCATGACCTTTGGAAAGAAATGAAGCTGACCTCAGCAGCCTTAAGGACAGATGTCAATAAAATAGAGAACTGTCTAGCTGGTATAGACAACCAACTTACTAAACAGGACCACTACCTCGACATCTCTGACCTGGCCCTACTACAGCTTCATTCTGCAGTACAAACTCTCCAGGGTCAGGCTGATGACACTGAGTATAGGGCCTTCTGGGATAATCTAAGAATATATAATCTCCTAGAAGGAGTGGAGAGTCCTAAAATAATTAATTTTCTGCCAATCCTACTATGATCCATTCTCCCCCTCCCACCTGAACTGATACTAGAACTTAAGCAAGTCCACAGGGAGCTGGGACCCAAGTCAATTGACACAGATATCAAAACCCACTCGGTGGTGCTTTGCTTCTTCACATTCTCTGAAAAAGGGACTGTACTGCACTTGGCATGGCAAAAAAAGGTGGTGGAGTACCAGAGGATGAGGATCTTTATTGACAGTGACTGCTTCTCTGCAGTAGTGTCTAAGCACTGAGCACATAGCCTTCTAAAAAAGGCGCTACAAGAGCAAGAGCTCTGCTTTCACACCCCCTACCCAGCCCAACTCACAGTTTTCTTTGAGGAAGGACCTAAATCCTTTGACTCAGCAGAGGAGGCCACAGCAGAACTCACCAAATGTGGAATCTATACCCCCTCTAGCCACAATGCCAGCAGCCACAACCATCTCTCGCCTCCAAACTCTCACAAAAAGCCTGGCAGAAACAACAGAAAAAACCCCAGCAAATTCCACGTAAGCAATAGACTATCAAGACAATCCAAGATGTGATACAGCACCTGTGAGCAACCATGCAAGACTGCTGGCACACAGAAATGACTGCTGAATGTATAGTATCCTTTCACTCACAGTAAGCCTGTGGTAATTTTTGGGGCTTCCATCCCTCCCCCTCCTGAGATTCCCCCCCCCCCGTGGGCTCCCTCTTCCCCAACTTCAGCTAAATCCCACCATTGCAATAATTTGTGTTGTGTGTTGACCATACCTGTGATTGCTGTCTCCTGCCTTCTTGGCCCCCCTACCACTGGTAGATATGTTCAGTGCTGCTGTTTTTTTTATCCCAGGCACCCTGATGGGCCCAGCCAGCTCACTGCAGTCTCAATGTAGTGTGTGGCTAAACTGCCTGGCTCCTGTTCCTGTGACTACTTACCTCTGGAAATGTCTGGCCTGAGTACACAGGGCACATGTGCAAAATGAACCTCCTGCAGCTACACGTGCACCATAATACAACTGCAGCAATCAGAGCTCTGAGTGGCTACACCAGCTGCTGCAAGGGGGCATTCAGGTTGGTTGCAGGGTAGTCACACAAATTAATCACCTCGAATTTGTGTGCCAGTGGGTTGGAGGGTGGGGTCTCTTGGGGGGCCTGGGGTCAGAGTCCTGGGATGCCCCGGGCAGTAACTGGCTTGGGATGAGCCAGAGGACTTCCTGCTTACTTACATCAAATGTTTTCCCCAAAAAAATATTTTCAGGGATCTTTCCTCTCTTATGAAGTCATACCTGCCCACTGCTAATTTATGAGCCTGAGGACAACTCTTACAAATTCATTTAAGGAAGCCACACAACAGGGGCCATGGGAACTACACTCCTCACGATACAAGCTGCCAGTGCAACTGAGCTGATCTAGTAGTTACATGGGCCTTAATTCTATGCTTCTTTTAAATGTTTGGACCATAAGTTGTTACACTGTTGTTGTCTAGTTCATGGACCTCCAAAGACTGTTCCATATGTCTTATTATACTGAATGGTGTGGAAAGGGGTAGATGGGAGGAGTCAGCCCACTGGTGCTCTCAATTGGATGTTAATAACTGAGCATTAATCTCTCACAAACACACAGGGCCATCATCCTCCCTCCCTGCTGGTTGCTACCATATTGTATAGGCCTGCTCAGATCCAGGACCAGCCTTTCTGGTTAGCATATCATCTTCTTTATGTTACAGCCTCTTGGATCTGCCTCCTAATTCCAGCATCTGCACCAGCAGCCCAATCACAGCAAAGATGCTGTCAACCTCCCCAGTCTTGCTGATTATAGCCGGAGGGCCCTCCTTGAGAGGAATTCCCTCCAGGTGGACACTAGCCCATCATAAGTGTCCACATCAGACCCCAGTCTTGGAAACCATGTTATGTACCATGTTGGTCAGTAGTTCCCCACCTACAGTGGCAGTTTTTAATGTAATAGTTCTAATGGATTATCTTCACTTAGTTAAGTGTCATCTTCAGGTTAATCTAGTGCAGGTTGAAGTGGTTACTTCTCTACTTCCTCTGCAATTAAAATGTAGATCTGCTTCAGCTGATTTTTTTGACTGGCATAGGGCAGAATGGGGCTCTGCAGTGGGAGGGTGGGGGGACTGGCTATAGAGCCATTGTACATAATCTGAATTATGCATCTAAATTAGTGACTCCAAGGTGCGTCTCTACTCATGGAATATAAATGGACCTAAAAACCTAATAAAATAGGGGAAAATTATAACCCAAGTCTGGAAAAGTAAATTCAGTTTAATTCACCTTCAGGAATTCCATCGATCCCAACTGGAACACGCTAAGCTAAGCAAATTTGGCTTCTCTGATGAATGCCCCTCCTCCTCCTTAAGGAGGATGTAGACTTGGGGTGGTAAAACTCATTCCTCACCATACACCATTTCAGGCACACTCAACATGGTCAGACTCAGAGGGACGTTTGGTGGTATTCCATGGTTCTCAAAAAGGCCAAGAGGTCACACTTGCTAACCTCTGTCTCTTACCTGGTTCATCCATCCCTGTTATACAATTTTTACCAGACAAAATTGTATCCCTGATCAAGGGGATTTTACTCCTTGTGGGATATTTTAACAAGGCACCACAGCCATATAGGGGTTCATCTAACCCAAACCCTCATGCCAACCTGCCTCTCACAAGTTTTTCAAGCGATTTGCCCATGAGGTGGGGTGGAAAGATACCTGGACATCCCTGTACTCTAGAACACACAATTATACCTATTATTACCCTGTCCATTACACACATTCTTCGGTAAACCACTGCTATATACAAGTGGAATAGCAATCATGGGTGGACTGGAGAAGTCTGGGGGGCATTTATGTCTCTGACCATGCCCCGAACAGTACTTTCTGGAAGGATGAGCTGACAGGTGGCATCTAAATACGTACCCCTTCAAGTCACTAACATTCTGCATATACATAAGAGAGAAGCTGGAAGGAAACCTCCTAGACAACCCTGAAGCAGTGCAATCCCATTCCATCACATGGGACACACTGAAGACAGGCTTGCAGGACCATCTCCTTTAATACTCCACCCACCAAAAGTGGCTATGACAGGAGCGCAGAGAAAAACTGGAAGACAGACTAGACGTTCTACAAATCATCCACTAACAGGGTGACCTATCAGTCTCCCCACAGATCCGGTCAGTCAAGGCTGACCTAGACAAACTCTGTCTCAAGTAGACAGAACTTGCACCAAAATGGTGCAGGGACTGCATCAGAAAACATATGAGGACAGATTAATGGAGCTCAATATGTATACCCTAGAGCAAAGGAGTGAGAGAGGTGATATGATTGAAACATTCAAACATCTTAACAGCATTAACAAGGTGAAAGAGTCTAACATGTTTCAATATAAGAAAAATAGTGGATCAAGAGGACACAGCATGAGATTAGAGGGAGGTCGATTAAGGGGGAATATGAGGAAGTTCTTTTTCACAGAAAGGGTGGTGGATGCATGGAACAGCCTACCTCAGGAAGTGATGGGTATGAATACAGTGCAGGGCTTCAAACAGGTATGGGATAGGCATAAGGGAGCAATAAAGATGAGTATGAATAGATAGGCCATTAATAGAGTACAGGCCAATGGCACATTCATAAGGTAGAAAAAATGGTCAGACTGGATGGGCCTTGCGGTCCTTATCTGCCATCAACTTCTATGTTTCTCTGATAGCATTTTTATGAAAGAGGAGCCCACTCAAGCCATCTACTAGCCTACCAGCTACAGAAACAGAGTAGGCTAGCCACCACAACTATGCTGTCCCATCCCACTACTGGAGCTCTGCTCACTTTTTATCAAGATATTACCCAAACTTTCAAAAATATTATGAGACCCTCTGTATTGTGGAGACAGACCCAGCACAAGGGCAGATACAGTAGATCATTTTCTCCACACATTACACCTCCCAACCCTTTCCAAAATTGGGGGATCAACTGGTGGCCTAGATAATGGACGAAGAACTGGATTCCATAATAATCATTTCCCAAACTGTGAAAGTGCCAGCCCAGGAAGCAACTGCACAGGGTTTTATAAACTCCTTAGGGAGAGCATCTTTCAACCCCTGTTGGCAATGTGCAATGAGGTCCTAGCAGAAGGTACACCTTCACCTACTTGAGCCTATGCAGCCATCACTATTCTCCCTACCCCGGGCAAAATCCCACTCTTCTGCCCCTCTTACTGTCCCATCTTGAAGCTCAGTACTAACTATGAATACTTTATGTCCATTGTGACAAACCCACCCATCCACGCTCCAACCAGCACCCCTGTCCCAGCCAGCTTCAAAGACCTTCACCTTTGTCCACCCTTCATGGTGTCTTGCCCCCAGCGCTTGACCCTGCGCAAAGGTGGTGCACCCTGGACACCTGAACTCTCAGAGCCCAGTCACCAGTCCCCCTAGATAAAGCGCAGGTTGACTGCTCAAACCCCAGGTGAAGTGTGAGTTCTGTCTTTATCAAAATTCACACCACTCCCTTCCCTGTATGAGAAAGGAATATGCTTACTGATTGTTTAAACCAGATTTAGCATGCCTCTTCAGATTGATGGGCACCCCAGCAATTCACAGACTATACCCTTTTTATGGTTTACCCTTCAAGGAAACTCTCTCCAACTCCTGGGGTGATGGAAAATTTTTTTGGAGTAACATGAAAGACCTTACAGGCAAGGACCCTAAGTCACCACCCACCATGCTAAACATAAATGGAACACCAACATCTGACCTGTACACCATCACCAACACCTTTAACAATGCGTTCTCCAACTTGGATAGTGTCCTCCCTTCTAATTTCTTTGATGACCCTCTGGTAGTAACCCTCCTGCAACTACTCCGCTCCTACACCCTGCCCCACAATTCTACTTCAAGGAGATCCCAGTGCATGAAGCCAGAACCTATATTCAGAAGGCCATTCACAATGCAGGCTACAGCGGTGACTCCCTTGACCTGAAGTTGTTAGCACTTGTCCTTGAAGAAGTCCTTGAACCCTTGACAAAGGTCCTCAATCTATCACTAAGGATGTCCCAGTTCCCATCTCGCTGGAAACATGCAACCATCACACTGGTACACAAAAGTGGAGACAGATCACTGCACTCCAACTACAGACCTATCTCCATCCTCCCTCCATTGTCTAAGGCCCTGTAGCGCATCGCCTCAGACCAATTAGTCAAGTACCTGGAAAAATACGACATCCAGTGTCCTGAGCAACATGGTTTCGAAAAGGGCACAGTACCACCACTGCACTATTAGAATTCACAGGCTCATCCATACCACACTTGATCAAGGAACTGTGTAGGTGCAGTATTCATCGACCTCACGAAAGCCTTTGATACTGTGAACCACCCACTCCTACTCAAGCAATTATCAAACATTGGGCTCTCCAATGAAGCACTGCTCTGGTTTTCAAGCTACCTTGGGAGAGGGTCCAGCGGGTTAGGATTGCCGGTGTTACCTCGGAAGAAAAGCCAGTTCTTTCAGGGATCCCACAGGGGTCCATCCTGGGGCCTTTCTCTTCAGCCTCTTCCTCAACGACCTTCCCAGTTGTCTGCCACCAGAAATTACTGCTTTCACGCCATGACGCAGTCATGTCACCAACCACCAAAATGCAGAGCTCCTCAAGAAACAATTACAGCTTGAATTCATGGGCATCGAAGAATGGTTCAAGTCACACAAACTGGTCATGAACTACAGCAAAACAAAGGTTATGACCTTCTACAACACTAGGAGCAAGTACAAATCCCGTGACCTCACCATCCTAAACCAAACAGGGACCTTACTTGAACACGTTCCTGATTTTAAATACCTAGGTGTCACATTGGACAGCTCACTGTCCTACCATCAGCACATAGATTCTGTCGGCAAAGCCACCAACATCCGTATAGGCCTGCTCTACAAGCACAAACACTGCATGACTCCTGACACTCTCCGGTTGGCTATCAACAGCTCTGTCACCTCCATCATCAATTACAGGCTAGCAATTTATGGCTCTGCCTCCGCCTCTGCCCTCCACAGAATTACAGTTGCACTCAACAAAGCATGCAGGCTGCTAACTGGGGTTGATCGATTTACACACACTTGTGACCTGTACACTCGGGCAGGATGGCTACCTCTCATCAGCCGGATACAGTATCAAACCTGCCTGTTAGCCAAAAAGTCCTCTCGGGTCATGCCCTGGCATTGAAAAAGCTACTTATTGACCACTACAGCACCCAGAGAACTAGAAGTTCACAACAACTAACCTTCCTTGTCCCCAGATGCCGGACTACCATGGGCCAGAGGACCTTTGCCCACAGAGCACCACAGTGGTACAATACTCTCAACAAAGAAACTCTTACTGCTGCTGCTCTTGGCCTTTAAGAGACAACTCGACTTCATCTAATTTCAACTAGTCGGTTGTGACTGCCTCGCCTAATCGGGGGCCCACCGTTCACTGCCCTCCATTTCAGTCTTGAAAACTTTCTCTCCCCTCCTTGCCTCCTTCTACCTGCCTACCTCCTTGCCCCCTCTCCTTTTCCTCCCCCGGGGCATTTCCTGACTTCTATCCCTCCTCTCCCTCCCCTTTAGAGCTCTTACCCTCACCCTCTACCCTCTGACAATGGCCTTCCTGCCTGCATACCCCCTTCCCTCTCACCAGCAGTGCTTATTTCCAAGATTGCCCTTGGCTGGTTATGTCATGCTACCTAACATTTGGCACATTTTGAATTACTGGAATTTCCTAAGCCTCAGTCTCTTACTTCTTGTTATTGTGTCACTATGTATTATTATGTTGACCTTTGTATGTATGTATACTCCCCATTCCTTCGACGTGGAACCTTTGTAAACGAGCAGTTCCTGCTCAAAGGTATTTGTAATCCTAGATTTCAATAAAATAAAAAAATAAAATATGTAACTGGACAACCAGTCTGTATATTGTGATGAATAATAACTACCTTATTTGCACAATATATTTACACATTTTTCAAAACAGAAAAAAGTGCTTATTGGCAAAAATATGGAAAATAAACTGAGGTAAACCATAAAACACACACTTAGCATCCTGATAGCTTGGTTAAAACTTACAGATTGACACATGGGAAAGAAATAGTTTCTTGTCTTTAAGGAATCTGAACATATAACTGAGTTCTCTCTTTTAGCGTGAGCCTTTGCGTATATAACACTGGCCCCCTTCTTTCTCCCTCTCTCTCCTTCTCTCTCTCTCCCCCACTCACTGCACATAACCTTTTTAAAAAAGAAGCTTAGTCATGCACATAAAGAACCCACTTAGGTTTGACAAGAATGAAAAGTAAGTTTTCCCAAAACAACATACATTTAAATAGTGTAAAATATGTCATCCTTTCAGAATCTGGAATGTCTTCTGCCAGTAACAGGTAAATCTTGTCACCTTCTCCTCATACACCAATTGACAACCACCAGGGCCATTTGCCCACATGTGTGACTTTTGGGATTTGACCTGGCTGACCTCCCAGTATTTGCTGGACTCCCTTAGTTTTCCCATTAGTTGTATGAAACATAAACCCGTTACTGAAGAGAAGATCTGTGACTTGTAGAATCTCCCCAGATGTGAACAACAGAGAACAGAGACCTGACTTATCAAACTTTACAACACATCAGTGAATCATACATTAGCATTCCAGTTAGCTAACCATGTTAAAGTGTCAGTACGCCACATCCATCCTGGGATAATGCCTAGACAAACTTCTTCCATCAGTTATTAACCATGACAAACCGGGTTTGCCTGAACCCATACAACGATAGACAACATCCATCAGACATTGCACGCGTTCCACCATATGCAACAATCAAAATACTCTTCCCTCCTGCTGAGCCTCAACATGCAGAAGACCTTCAACCAGGTGTCCTGGTCATTCCTATACTCTGTGCTGGGGTGGCTGGGATTCCTGGTTCCCTTTATCCAGCTACTTCAGTGGATATATGCTTCCCGGTGGTCTGCATCAAGGTTAACAGCCTCCACTTTCCAGACTTTCTCTCTCCTTTGTAGCACCAGGTGGGGTGCCCCTTGTCACCCCTGCTATGAGTGTCAGTGACTCAGCAGGTAGCACACTTGCCTCTGAGGCCAAGAGATCAGAAGGCTACGAGTTCTATCCCCACACCAGGCACTTGGATTAAATCCCAATTCTGGCACTGTAGTGCAGCATGGCGGGGGGGGGGGTGCTGCACTCCTGAGGTGCTGTCTTTTGGCTGAGATGTTAAACCAAGGTCCCATCTTCCTGTTCTGGTTGGCACTTCTCAAAAAGAGTAGGGGTGTTTATTAGGGAAAGAAACATCACACAAAAACAGTTCACCAATAACAAACAAATAGCCCACATAACAAACCTTCCATCCCATCTCACTCACCAGAAAAAAAACAGTGCAAGTATGTATACAAACATGAAAAGAAAACGAACAATTGAAATGGCACAATAACTATAACTGTATGTTATATGTCATCTACTAACCTAATAATGATTATATCAGATAGGAAACCCAAGTTGAGAAAAGAAAAATAAGAAAAAAATTAAACAGGACAAAAAAAAGTATTTATTTGGACATTCGTTTTTAAAACAAAAATTAATTCAATCTAATAAGCAACTACAACTTTGCAGATCAGCGAAAAACCTATACTACTAGCAAATTCATGTAGCTAGAACATCATTGTCTGTGATCCAAGGGAGATTCTTCCATTTCACCTGTAGATTCAGCACCATTTTATATTTCAGTCCCTCATAATAAACTCTTTGCAGATCAGGCATAATTTTTGTAGCTAATTCTGTATGATCCATATCTTTCTGTTGAAGTGTGTACAAACTTCTGGAATTCCAAATATACCATCTGACAACAGCAAAAATTACTTGCAAAGTACCCTTATCCCACCTACTCCATGTAGGCCTGTAAGCACCATATATTAATTCTTCATATCCCAGTGATTTAATAATAGGCATCCGCCACTCTTTTGCCAAAAAAACCCAGAAATGCTTGATATACGAGCATGAAAAAAATAGTTGTTGCATGGTTTCCTGCTGCCATGAACACAAAGGCCTACTGCATATTCTTTCTACCTTCTGCTTGAGCTTTTGGTTCACTTTGACATTCAATCTCTCATGACAACAGAGCCAGTGGACATCCCAAACATGAGAGGGAATTTGTGTATTAGTCAGCATAGTCTGAAGATCTGGTATAGTCTGGGGGCACAGAGAAAAAGGATTAGGATCTGTAAAATGTGTTAACCCTATTATATAGAGATTTTCTATGTACTGTAACAATAATCCAACTCATAATCTGTCATGCTTTCATTTTGAGGAACAGATGCCAAACATAAAGAGGAGCTAAACTAGTCACCACTCGGCCCCTTAGATTCCATGAGTCCCATTTTTTTAACCAAGGGCACACTGGGGCATAAAAAAGTGAAGTCCAACACTGTCCTGTGTGAAACAAAAAGGGTTTGAGATTACTGGTCATAAAAACTGAGAAAAAAAATATCACTGGGTTCACCATCCCAAGACCACCTTCATTAAGTGGCAAATATAAAATATTTATTTTTAGTGGATTTAAGGGACTGCCCCAGACAGCCTGAAAAAAATACTATATAAAGTGGTTTCCAGATTCTTAGGTGGGGGAAAAATATAACTAATATATAGAAAAAGGGGAATCTGGGAAGTTTTAATCAGATAAATACTTTTTTACGTAGTCATTATGTTTGCTTGCACGCATGTGCAAGAAACATAGTGCCATCATCCGAGTTTTCGGAGGTGTGTCACCCCCTCTTCCAATTCAGTCAGTGTGTTGGCAGGCACGGACGCAGTTCTCCAATGCCTGCTGGAGCTGCTCATGACAGCTCCAAAATGCAGTGGAGTATAGTTGAAAGGGAGCTACGCTTTTAGTGAGCAGCGATAAGATATCGCCTGCTCATGCGCGCTCCCCCTCACACACACACACACACACACACACACGCGTACGCATACTGCGTGCTGCCCCCCACACACACACACTGTACAGCTGGGGGTGCCCAATCCCCCATCGGCTGTGCTGCGCACCCCCCAAAAGCCTTCCACATGCCATGCTGGGTGCCCACCCCAGCGTGGCAACTCATCGTATAGCCGCCGGGGGTGCCCTATCCCACTACATCCACTGTCCTCCCAGAGTAGGGTGCCACGCTGGGGCCATCCCAGTGTGGCAGCTGATGCTATGGCCGAGCGGGGTGTCCAATCCTGCCGACTCCACGCCCCAAGCAGCCATCCTTGTGCCACGCTGGGAGCTCACCCCAGCATGGCAAATGTCCCGCGTCGTCATTTAAAAAAAACAAACCTGGAAATAAAAAACTGTCCCTCAAGGCGCTTCTCCCTGCCCCTCCCACAACCTGCACTTACCACGCTCACCCTACCTCCCCACCTCACCCCATACTTACTTCGGACCTCGGCGCAGCTCTTCAGTGGACCAGGATCACGTCTGCACTCTTCAAAGCCGACCACGAACTGAGGAAATGCCGGTAAGCTGTATAATGGGATAGATAGGGTTTTTTCAACTTTTCTACATATCTCAGGCATTTTTTGGAATTTTTGCACCAAATTTTCAACATGGGGTTTTTGGGACTCCTTCTCATGAGTGATGTCACTGTCATGGCGTTATTCGGGCCCGAAGGGGGATTTTGCAGTCACTGCGCGAAATCACCTTTTGGGACCGATTAACAAAACGACACTGCCAGAGTTCATAAGGTGGGCTCTCAAGAAGCCTATTTTGAAAATTTGGTGGAAAAATTCCAAAAAATGACTGTTTTACGAGCATGCGTTGCGTGGTTCCTACGCAGGCTCGTAAGTTCACGAATTTTCAATATTTTCACTCCAGATTTTCAACATTGCCATTTTGCTACACCTTCTTATGAGTAGTACAGCTGTTATTTTTCAAATCTCACCCAAAATGTGTTTCCGCCCATGTAGCGCACAATGGCACAGTCGGTGTGCAAAATCAACGTATGGGACAAATTAAGAAAATCACAGTGACACTGTTCATGACCAGAGGTCTTAAAATGGCTATATTGAAAATTTGGTGAAAATATTCCTAAAAATGACTGTTTTATGAGCATGCGTTGCGCAGTTCCTACACGCCTCGTAAGTTTGCAAATTTTCAATATTTTCACTCCAGATTTTCAACATTGCCATTTTATTACACTTCCTTATGAGCAGTACAGCTGTCATTTGTCACATCTTGCCCAAAACATGTCTCCGCTCATGTAGCGCACAATGGCGCAGTCGGTGTTCGAAATCAATGTATGGAACACATTAAGAGAATCACAGTGACACTGTTCATGACCAGAGGTCTTAAAATGGCTATGTTGAGAATTTGGTGAAAAAATTCCTAAAAATGACTATTTTATCAGCGTGCATTGCGCAGTTCCTACACACGCTCGTAAGTTTGTGAATTTTCAATATTTTCACTCCAGATTTTCAACATTGCCATTTTATTACACTTCCTTATGAACAGTACAGCTGCCATTTTTCACATGTCGCCCAAAATGTGTTTTCGCACATGTAGTGAACAATGGTGCAGTCGGAATGAGAAGAAAGCAATGTTTGGGACAGATTAAGAAAATCACAGTTACACTGTTCATGAGCAGAGGTTTTAAAATGGCTATGTTGAAAATTTGGTGACAAAAGTCCATAAAATGACTGTGTTACGAGTGAGCATTGCGCAGTTTCCACGCACCCTCGTAAGTTCATGACTTTGTAATATTTTCAGTCCAGATTTTCACCAGTGCCATTTTTCCACAATTCCTTACGAACAGTACAGCTGTCATTTTCCAGAACATGGCTGAAATGTGTTTTCACACTTTCAGCGCAGAGATGCGTGGTCGCTGTGGGAAATCATTGTTCGGGGCAGGTAAAGAAAATCACAGTGACACTGTTCATGATTGGAGGTCCCAAAATGCCTGTGTTGACAATCTGCTGTAAAAAATCCCCAAACTAAGTACATTACAGGTGTGCGTTGCACAGTTTCTATGCACGCTCATGACTTTACCAGTTTTTTAAATATTTTTACTGCAGATTTGCAACATTGCCATTTTTTACACCTCCCCATGAACAGTACAGCTGTCATTTTTTACATCCTGTTCAGAATGTTTTTGCACCTGTGGTGCTAAATGCCGTAGTCGCTGTGCATAAGCAGCTTTCAGCTAACAAACTGATATTGCCACTGTTCATGAGGTGGGGTCACAAAAAAACATGTTGAAAATTTGGAGTGAAAATACCAACGAATGCCTGAGGTATTAGGGTTTCCAACCATAACGCCCAACCCTGTAGAGAATGATAGGCATCAGGGATGTGACTTAGGATTCTTGCCTGTAATGCTCATACCATTCCACACCCTGCAGCCAGTGAGAGGCATCGAGGTATGCCTTGGACTCTTCGACGCCAAAGTTCACCCCATTCTCCTATACCACACCCATCTCACCGTACTTCCTGATGGAATGGGGTATGCATAAGGGCCAAAGACCCCAAGGCACACCGTGACACTTGTCAGTGTCTGCAGGGTGGGGTGTGGTGAAATGGCGTGGCCGTTATGCCTGACGACCCAAAGGCACACCTCAGTGCCTGTCACTCTCTGCAGGGTGGTGGTGGGGTTGGCTTCAGTTCAATACTTCACTGCCATTCCTATTACGCAGCTCTGTAACTTCTACACTACCACTGCCAATGCCAGCAAGCAAACATTCGGCATTGACAAATGCTTGTTTTGTGAGTATTCCACTGAGATAACAAGGATTTCCCTCGTTCCAGTTTCAGAGGCCAGTTTAAGACCTCCATATTGCATTCCTCGAGCCAAATACCTAGAATTTTAACAGGTGTAGTGACAAGGGTGATTTTGGCAATCAAATCTGCTTCATCACCATATGCCCCTAAATGTTTACCTTGGCATTTTTCGAGATTTAAAGAAGCCTCTGAAAACTGTCCAAATTCCTGGCATTTCCAGATGCCATTTTCTACTGAGATATCATCTGCGACCATTAAACAGAGATCATTAGCATAAGCCATTGCTGTGAATGGTGCTAGACCCTCTGGGCATTGGAGATGTCAGATAATAGGTGTACTGTTAAGCTGCCTTAGCAAGGTATCCATACTAAAAACATAATGGAGCAGATTTAATGGGCAGCCCTGCCTTACCCCAGCGTTTACAGATATCATTGGCCCCACCCAACCATTAGCCATAGGTGTAACCATAGCAGTATGGTATAGATTGCGAATCCAATTTATAAAATTCTGTGGAAGTCCATATGAGTTTAACACAAACCAGAGGTTCTTCCAATTCATAGCATCAAAGGCTCTCCTCTGGTCTAGCACCATTATTAACCCTTCGACCTGGTTTTTCCTCCCTCATTCAAAAATGTCTTTGAGCAAAATCAAATTATCCATTATTGATCTTTCTTTACTAGAATAGAATTGAGCCAAACAAATAAGATATGGAGCTACCTTTGCTAGTCTAGTTTGTATGATTTTAGCTAAAATCTTGAAGTCACTGTTTAATAAACTGATAGGTCTCCAGTTCTCTGTACATTGTCTATCTTCCTTTTTAAATAAGAAAATCAGACTCCCTTTAGACATATCCAAAGGGATCGCTGAATATTTCAGCATATGTGTGTAAACCCCAGCCATTTCTTCTGCAAGGTCTGACACGAATAGCTTGTGAATGTCTCCTGGAAAGCCAATTGGACCTGGAGCCTTTCCTGATGACAGTGACTGGACCACAGCTGTCACCTCCATGCAGAATATCAGGTGGACACCTTGATAAGGTTACATTAACAAAAAAACATTCTAGGCCTGTGGTAGAAACTTGTCTGGATGCAAATAATTTTAAAGAATGATCAGTCAAAACTTCCATTATGCCCAATGTTGAGGTTTGTATAAAATTATGTTTGTTCCTTAAAGGTGATAGGAAACAGTTTTTAGACCTCTAGATGCCCTCTAGTTGTTCTTTAATTGGTTAATCAACAAATCAAATCAAGCTTTATTTTTATAGAGCCTTTCAGAACCAAGGCGCTGTACATAAAATCGAACACAGACAAATATAAATATAAGTTAAAACAGAGATAATAAAACAAATTAATGGTAATCAGGGAAGGCCAAAGTAAATAAATTCATTTTTAGCTCAATTTTAAACCTGTCAGCAGTCAGGCATTCTCTTAACTGATGAGGTAGAGAATTCGACAGGGTTGGAGCCAAAAAATAAAAGCATGGGCAACAGATGTCTTCGATCTCACCCTGGGAATCTCTAGCAATCCCTCGTCAGTAGATCAGAGAGGACGGAGGGGGCAGTAGGGTACCAGGAGGTCTTGTAGATAACTGGATCCCTGATCATTTAGGGCTTTAAAGGTTAGCAAGCCAACCTTAAAGGTGATCTGCCACTGAATAGGCAGCCAGTGCAGCTCGTGGAGCACAGGCATGATATGACTGGACCTAGAGGTCCCAGTCAAAAGCCTGTCCACTGCGTTCTGCACCAGCCACAAGCAGCGGATATCAACCCCTGGTAACCCTAGGCAGAGGGAATTGCAGTAATCAAGGTGGGTTGGAAGATCATCAGGGGGAACCAAGTGTTTCACCCAGGTGATATTCCTCAGATGGTAAAACAAGGATTTGATGACAGCCGACATCTAAGATTTCAGTGTCAGACCATCATCAAAAATAACTCCCAGGTTACACGCCCAGTCTGAGATAGTGAGCGGTATGCCATCAATCAATAAACCTGATGGCTGTCCTGCTCCCAAACCCGCCCCCGGGTGACCAGGGTCCACTACCAACACTTCAGTCATATCACAATTATTTAGCATGGAGAGTGCATCACTCTGTCTGGGTAGAAAGGACATATACAGCTGAATATCATCTGCATAGCAGTGAAAACTTAGACTGTATCACCTGATGATATCTCCCAATGGCAGCATGTACACTGCAAACAACATGGGGGCCAAGATGGAGCCCTGCGGCACCCGCAGGGCAAAGAGTGGGCACCAGAGGAATAAATTCCAGTGGCAACTCTCTGAGACCTGCCCACAAGGAATGAATGAAACCATTTGAGGACTGTACCAGACATCCCACAAAGACGCTGCAGGCACTCCAACAGCACACCATGGTCTGCAGCGTCAAATGCAGCAGAGAGATCAAGAAGGACCAGAATGGTACGTGCCTTTCAATCTCTTGCTATTAGGAGGTCATTCAGTACCTGGACAAGTGCAGTCTCCATGCTATGCTTCTTCCTAAAACCAGACTGGAGAGTATCACAGACATTATGAGCTGTAAGGTGATCATCTAATTGCAGCGCAACCACCTTTTCAATAACTTTACCAACAAATGGCAGGTTAGAAATAGGCAGGTAGTTAGCTAGACAATCTGGATCCAAGGAGGATTTCTTAAGGAGTGACCCCCCCCCCAGGACTTCCAGACAATTTCAGCGAGGATCGGGCAGATAACATCTACACATCCCACTAAAAGGGGTGTAGGGCCCTGATCCAAACTACAGCTGGTTGGGCGCAGTGTTTGGACGATCTTCACAATGTCCATGAATTCCGGCCGGCAGAAATCTGACCAGACAGACTGAGTGCATGCCATTTCCTACCAATCTCTACAATCCCTCATAGGGGATATTTTTTTTACCTTTTTGTTAAATTAATAATCTAATTTTGTTGCCTTTGTAACTACCCTGAATCCCTTTGTGCTCAGCAGTTGCTGCTCTCCGTTGTCATACTGCCTGAATATTTTATGACATCATAAACACCCATTCCAGGCCATTCATACGAATAACATGGAATGGGAGTATGTGATGTCATAGAATATCTTAGAAATATGAAAATCAAGAGCATTAACTGGTGAGGAGAATGGAACTCAATGAAAATCTGAAGGCACCCCAAAGCAAGATTATTTATGTATCAAAAAATCAAAGCATATCAGAACACATAAATGGCATGGAAAGGAAGCTAGAAGGGCAGATAACTATGTAAAAATCATTTCCTTTCTCCTTTAAACCTGAAAAGGTTTTTTGTTCAATTTTCCTTTTACATGTATCATATGGACATACAACTGATGTCTTCCCCTGTATCCCATACTCCTGTTACTTCCTGATTTTTTCTGCTTGTAAGGTATGGTAGCTCATCATAACCTTTTTAATATTAGAAATTTGATTAGAGTTGTCTAAGCCTGTACTGACACTTAGGGAAATTAATTTATGTAACTGCTTCCCACGTTGTATTTCCAATATTGTGAATCCCTCATTTATTTGCTTTCTTGTTTTAATAAAGTGACCAAATCCTGTTTTGTATCCATCAACCATTGTGCAAAAGAATCATATGAAACCTAAACAGATTTCCTAGCTATAATAAATTCTGTAATATGTAGTTTTAATATATGGATCATGTATTTAATATGCTTGTAAAGCATAAAAAAAATTTGAGGTAATACTATCACTCCGGAAGTGATAATACCACACTTCAAGAGTGATAATACTATCGTTTAGGTCCCATAATAGTATCGTTTGGGACCTGAACAATAGTACTATCAGAGAAGGTCAACAGGGCATGTGCCACTCTCTGTCTCTGCCCACGTCTCCCAGCGTGCCTTCCGATTGGCCCCTTTTCCTGTGTGAGCAGGCAGAAAAGGAAAAAAAAAAACATGGTGGACAGTTTCTTGCTAAGCGAGACCATTTCTCCTGAGGATTATTTAAGCCATTTTTTTTTCCTTTACATCACAAAAAGGGACATATGGTCATGATCCTACCGTCCCGGGCACAGAAAAGGTAGGATCTGTACTAAAACAAACAGAAAAAATGTCTCCAACCATGGCCTGTGTATGTGTCATGGAGAGAGCAGGGGAGGGAGCACTGAAACTCTGCGGCGCTTAACCAGCACGCAGAAAGTCCTCACTGCACAAAAAACAATCACAGACAAGAAAAAAACTTGCATCCGTATATTAAAAAAAATAAAGGATAGCTCATTGGGTATTACCGGTGAGTCATACCATCTCGAGGTTCTGGACACTGTAACTTCTCGAGCTTCACTCTTGAGGTTCCTAGGTGTCCAGAACCTCTCGATGGTATAACTCACCGATAATACCCAGTGAGCTATCCATTATTCTATTTTTAAAGTGACCTGTTTTAGGTGAGCAGGAAAAAATCTCCACAAACCTGGACCAAAAGGAGGTGAGCTTTGGTTCTTGATAGTCAGCTGTAACATTTTATGTTCAGAAAATTCCACTGGTTCTGTTATGATGGAGTCAATGACCATGTATTTTGGTGAAAAAAAGAAATCAGTGCAAGTAGCCAAGGGTCCTTTATGGAAAGTGGGCTCGACTTTTGCATGCAGTGAATAAAATTCATCTTTTAAATCTGCTTGCTTAATTATATTCTTTAAACAGGACATATCACAATAAATTTTCTGGGTCCTAGCAGAATGGCCTCTATCAGTTAGACTTAATCCACAATTAAAATCTCCCCCAAAGATTAAATTATGTGGTGTAAATAAATACGGTTTAATTAACTATAATAATTCAATATGTTCTGCCTTGGTTTGAGCTGCATAAATGTTAATAAGTCTGTATAATCGCTTCCCATATTTACATCCATAAGTTAGGTCCTTCCTGGAAATAAATCTATCAATTTGATAAGTTTAAATTGAACATTATTAAACATAATTCTAACTCCAGAACAAGAGACTGTACCCACTGACCAGTAGGAGGGCCCCATATACCACTCCTTTACCCCCTTTTGATGTTTCTGGCAAATAATTCAACCTGGCGTCCTCCAGGAAAGATATACCGGGACCCTTTGAAATCAACTTTGTAAATGTGGCTGCCTCTTTCTCTGAGACTTAATGCTATTCACATTGCAAGAGAAGAAGGAAAGGGATGCCAGTTTTTAAGGATGAGAGTGGAAAATCCAAAAAAACACCAACGTATATACCTAGTAAATCGGGGTAGGGTTCTTCTGCTTCCCTTTATGATTCTAGATTTGTTTTTCTTCTTTTAAGTGAGTTTTATCTTCCACTAGTTAGGAGGACATCAATCTGTCAGAGGAGACATCTTCCAGATCCATCCCCTAATCTTGAGTATAAGAACCCAGGGAGGATTCATCCGAGTCCTCACCTGACCAGTCAGGCTGGTGGTGAACAGCCTCAAACCGACTGGTAAGAGGTAGATCAGAAGTTTTTGTTAGCTTCTGGGGTGGTGGTTTCCTGCCATCCCCCTTGCACAGGGCCATCCTCTCCCAAACCATGGATTTAGCTCAGGTGGAGGGGGCATTGACTCATTTTCTAGTTGCACCTCCTTGTGTACTATCTCTGGGGTCCATACAGGTGCTGTAGGTGTGGCAGGTGTGGTCTGCTCTGCAGAGAGGGACTCACTTATCACAACAATATTTGTATCTGTCAGAACCACCCCTTCCTGGGTAGGGTGGTGGGCACAGGACCGCTAATAGTCAGGAAAGGAGGTATAGGCAAGGGAGGAAAACTCTGCCTATCTACCTTCTGAGATTCATTATTCATTTCCCTCTGGGCTACTATGATCAGTAACCATTGCTTCACATTGTCAGCCTGGTTCTCTTGACTGTGGGCTGCCCTAGGACATGCTGCATACAAGTGACCAAACTCGGAGCACAGACTGCATACCTGTTTGTTGGTACAGTGACCACTAGTGTGGCCTATCATATTGCACAATGTACACTTCAGCCTATCACACATGCTACTGAGATGTGTGGAGGAACCACACCTGTAACAGGCCTTGGGCCGGCCCACACAGAAGAGCACTCCTCTATCCTTTCCCAAATAGAAATTGTTAGGAAAATGTTGTAAACCAGAATCAGAGGAATTCAAAACCACCCGGACACTCCAACCCCCTGTCCAAATATTCTCTGAATCAAATATTGCTTCCGGAGCCCCCTGGACAGTACATCTTTGCTTTAGCCAGTATATTAGGTCAGTCACACTGACCCCTTCATTTCAAAACAGAATGGTAACTGTTTGAAAAGCTGGTTTAGTCAGGCTGGTGGCATCGAAAGGAGCCCAGATTGGTGATGTTTTGAGTTCTTGTAATTTTTTCCAAAATTTTTCTAGACCAGAACTCAATTTGAAGCTTATGTCAAAAGTTGTCTCACTCGAGACCTGTATTGAAGCATACATTTCTGTGGCATGGAAACCCGTGGAGCCCTTCAGCAGGATGCGTGCCACATAGATCCTTTCTGGGTGTGTTTCCAAGCCCCCTTTGTAATGCAGTCTGACTGCATTATGCCTCTTAGCAGGTAATGTCGGTGTGTGAAAAAAGGAAGCGTAAGGTCGCATGGGTGCTGGCTGCAAGGCATGGGGCTCAGTATTGCATGGAGTAGTGAGCAAAGATTCAGAACTATTAATTAAGGAAGAGGTAGTCTGTTCAGGCTGTAAGGTAGTGTGCCCCCTCAAAGTACTAGGGGTTGCTGTCTCCTGGTTTGAAAAAATAGGCATGAAAGGGTTTTGCATTAAGCGTAACTCGGGTGGTAATAACAGAGGAAATTTTAAACCAGTACTAATAGTCTCCATATCAGAGTCTGAGTGTGTGGCTGCATTAGCATTATTACAGTATGACCAATATTTACATTTGTAGAAGCTAGTTCAGTGTTTGATATGATGATTGGCATCATACCTGATATTCATTTGCCAGTGGGTAAGTCCATCGCCCAGCCCTTCTAAGCCTTTTTTTGATAGGATCCTCCATTGATGTTCCTTGTAAAGTGACCACCAGTGCAACCGCCGCTTTGGGGGACCCTGACATAGGTCAGCTCGCACAGGAGCTGTAAGTGCCTTTCTGGACAGAGCCCCCGGGCCTTTTGTAGAGCCAAAAACAAATGAGGCAGGATTCCATGTTGCCATTGAAAAGTTAAACTGTGCATTCTCTCCCTTGCTCGACCCAGAAGGAGTTACTAGAATGCCCTCCTTGGGTACGGCAGCAACATCCCCTAGCTCCACAGCCTCACCTCCTTAGTTCTGTGTGTCAGCTGTATTCGTATCCACCTCCTCTGCTGGCGTCTCAGTTCTAGGGGATGTCTGTGTCTTCAACTTACTGTGTAGGTCAGCTTTCTTTTTCCTGTACTCCAGTTTAGTCTCCGCAATGAGCTTTTGTATTTCTGCTTCATGCTGACTTGCTGTACTGTCGGTTTGTTTTCCTTGTTCCACTGCACTTTTCTCTGTCTTCTCATGTACATCCACCATCATCACTTCTTCTGTGATTTCCTCAGAATCTAGATGCCCCACGGCATTGTAGAAGTTGTCGGCCTCCATTACTCCAGAAGCAGGGGAGGAGACCTGCTCCCCAGCCTCTCACATACCCTTCTCCATTGGCTGCTCTCCTGAACTGACCATCTCGCAGACAGTCAGAGGTTCCCCCTGCAGGAGAATAGGGGAAAGTTTTATTAAGAAGCTTGACAAAAACAGCTGTAACAACCAAAATAATAACAAAGAAAGCACATCAGGAAAACAAAAATGCAGGAAGATACTTAAAAATAAGGAAAAAACAAAACAAAAGCATCATGTTAGGCACAAGAAAAATACATCATAAACAAAGCCCTGGCAATCTCCATGATAGTGGCAAAACAAACAATGGAAGGAAAAAAAATCAGGATAAAAAAAGATGCAAGTCAACCTATCTTTAAGAAAAGGAATCTCCTTCCATCTAGCAATCCATTCATCATACGCTAAGTACGTATTTTCAAAGAAACATTGCGTAAATAATTCATGTTCAACACTATCAAGTAATGCAGTTGGCTCCTGCGACATCTGTTGAAGAACAAAACGACACCTACTCTGCCAGAGTACAAATTTAAAAAAAGCAAAAAAAAGTCAAACAAATCCCTTATGCAGTGCTGTTGGAACGAACAAAAACTCACCCACAATTTCCTCATAGAAGATAGCCTTCCAATGCTTTCAGCCCCATCGTACAGCGAGAAGCTGCCACACGTCTAATACATATGAACACTGTACCAAAAAATGGAGCATGGTTTCCTCCTGATCTGAACAGGACTGTCTAGGGCACATTTGCTCAGTGACACTTTTATGTTTCGCATTCCCCTTGACATGCAGCCAACCGTGGCTACACAGCCATGTTACATCCCAAATCCAGGGAGGGAATCTTCTTATCCCTTAAGGTCAGAAACATTTTATCATGGTGAGGCGGTGCAACACCTGGAAAGTCAGGGGTAGCCAGAAACACCGACCCCTGAATCGTGGCATAAATAATTTTCCTGTATTTATTAATTACATCCAAATGGGATAAGGCCCACTGCAGCACTTTTCAGATAGCAGGCAGAACATAAGCAGGATAAGATTTCATCTTAAAAGGAGTCAGAGCTTGGGAGGCCCAGTCTGTGCTGAAACATCTCCACCAAGAGTCAGCAAACAACACCCATAACTTACTATCAGGCCTAAAAAGATCCAGCTAATTAAAACTAAAATACAAGCTATAATAAAAGGAAATAGGATTCACCAGATTCAGACCATCATGCTGCATGGGCAAATACAAGATATTCCTCTGAATAGGATTAAGTCTGCTCCCCCAAATCAGTTGAAAGAATAAACTAAGAGTAGGCTTTAAACTCTGGGGAATGGGATAAATTATATTAAAGAAAGTAAACGGAGGAAGCAAAAAGGTTTTGGTCAGCATAACTGTTTTAAGTTTCACCTGCTGCCAGGCTTTCCAGTGCTTGACTTTACATTTTGCAGAGTCCAATTTCACAGTCCAGTTCAGGAGAGCATTATCCCCCATCCCAAACTGAAGACTCAGGGCCATGAAAGGTTCAGTAGACACCTTGATACTCAGTATGGAGGAAATCACAGGCATGGTGTCACTGATGGGATAAATGTGACATTTGGCTTTATTAATACAAGCACCCGCCACTGTAGAGTAAAATTCCAGTTGACGTAGTGCCGTCCATCTGGAATTGTAACCTGAGACAAAGAGACACACATCATCTGCATAGGCCGAGATCTTGGCCATCACTGAAGGACCTCTGGGTTGGATACCGGAAATTGACCTATCCAGTTGTATTAAGTGTAACAGGGGGTCGAGACAAAAAATATACATTAAGGCGCTCAATGGGCATCCCTGATGGACCCCTCTCTCAACAGAAAAATAGGAGCCCAAATAACCATTCACAAAAGGAATAGCAATAGCCCATGTTGTAAAACAGACCAATCCAATAACAAAAAAGAGCAGGGAGACCATAGGCTTTAAGCACATGGGAGACAAACAAATAGGGCACCCTGTCAAAATCTTTTTCTTGATCCAAGGACAATATATTGCCCAAAAGTTCACCAGCCTTCCCTTGCTCAACAATCTCTCTCGAAGAAGAAGATTATCCTGAATGGATCTACCAGGTACAGAGCATGTTTGGGACCCTGAGATCAGAAAAGGAGCCAGCCGTAAGAGATGGGACGTCAAAACTTTTATCAAAATCTTAAAATCAGTGTTAAGTAAACTCAAAGATCTCCAATTATTAACTTCTCATTTTTCTTATCAATCAAGACTTGCACTGCAATTCAGAAGTGAAAATCAACACGTTGATTCAAAGGGATCCAATTACACACCTCAGTGAGGATAGGAGCCAAGAGAAAATTACAAGATTTATAAAATTCAGCCAGGAGGCCATCTAGACTCGGTGCGGTGTCTATCTTCAGTCTAGAGATAGCCTCTGTGACAGTAATAGGGTCAGTCAGGGGTGATGTGCTCTCACGAGGAGGAATAGGTAGATCCAAAGTTTTGAAAAACTCTGAAATAGCGGATTCATCCATCTCGGGGGCACTATACATGGTTCTATAATAGGTAGTTACTGCTGCCATTATATCAGTCTGAGACATAACCAAGAAACCATCTATGTTCCGGACCGCTGTCAACGTCCTATCAGACACCCTCTTAGTACTTAAAGCAAAAGCATCACCAAACCCCTGTTTACCTTTAGAACAAATTCTATGCTCATGCAACATAGAAGTCGCATGAGAATATTGCAAACGTTCCATATCCTGTTTCACAGGATTAACCTGGGAAGTCAAATTAAGTTTATGAACATTAATACAGGAGTACAACTTATCCAAATGAGATCTGAGCGCCAAATAACGTTTATACCGTCATGCACAATTAGTAGTGGACCTTCGCTTGGCCAAGCGCTGTATGTCCAATTTAATGTTCATCCACCAGAGACTTAAATCAGATGAAAGACCAGCCACAGACATGCAAGCGTTAAGCAACCCAGTAACAGAAGTAGTGAAGAAGTCAACAGTTAGTAGAGTAACATTAAGCTTCCAGTACCCCTTCCCCTTGGCTGTCTGGGCACCCAAGCCTAAGACCATGTGTAAAATAACATGGTCTGACAATTCAAAGGGGACAGTTCTGGCTTCCAGCACCTTAGTATGGGGTGACGTAAAAAGGAAATCAATCCTGGTAGACAGTTTACCCTTAAAAAAAGTATGGCCTCCCTTAGGATTACAAGTCCTATAGGCATCACAAAGGTTACATTGTGATAAGACCAGTTTGAGACAGTTGGAATCACAAAATTCCTTTTCTGTAAGAGCATCCCATCCTGCTTTTCCAAACCACAATTAAAGTCACCACCTCAGATGATATTCTTAGTGGAAAACAGAAATGGTTTAATGGCAGTAAACAAATCAACCCGTTCCTTTTTAGTCAGAGGGACATAGTTATTAATGACCCTCCAGGTGGTCCAGATAAACAAAGTTAACTAAAAGAGCCCTTCCTGGACAGATATCCACCAGTCGACTATTGTGAAACCCATCACCCCGAAACAGGATACCAACTCCGTCACAGACTGACACTCCAATAGAAAAAAAAGCTGGGCCCCAACATCACAACCGTTTAGCCGTGTGAACCAAAGACATCGTATTCAGTCTGGTGTCTTGGAGAAAATAGATATCAAAATGCAGATCACTGAGAATATTCAAAATAACCAAGTGGCGTCGAGCATTCTTTAAACTATTGGTGTTTAAAGTGGCTATATGGAGCTGAAATGAAGAAGCCATAAGTGGTATGGACAGGGAGAGGAAAAAGGGGCCCTTAATCAAGTAAGCTTCCCAAGCCTAGTACTATGCCTAGCGTGAACCCCCAGTCTCTTTGGTTTCACCTTACCTTCAGAGTGACTCATAACCTCATCATCTGAATCTGAAGTAAGCAGGGGTAATGAGGATGTCTCGGAGTCTCTGCTCTGCCCAGAATCATGAGACCCTGTAGCTAAGACTGCAATTTTATTGCTCAAAGGAAGAATGGGGCCAGGGGAGGAGGCCTTGGCCATTTGCGACCGTGTCCTAACCTGTCTCGTGGCCCTTTTCTTGGTAGAAGTCCCCGACACAGGAGGGGGCATTGCTGCCTCATCCTGCTCAGGTGCAGGCAGCACTGTATCCCCTGAAATGGTAGAAGCATCAGGCAGAGGTGGTACAACCATAGAATGCTCTTCATGTGGGGGCAGGACCTCAGTATTAAGTACAGGGGGGGACCAAGGACTTTGCCGTGGAAGGTATGACCAGGGCAGGGGGGGGGGCAGGAGTTGTAACAGAAGTATGAACAGAAATGTCTTTGTTCTGGGCCTCAGTAAGCAGAACCTCCCGACTAGGGTGATCCTCCCTATTGTGAGTGGCCCAAGGACAGGTCCGAAATGCATGGCCTAACTCATCACAGAGGTTACATTTGAGGTCATTAGTGCAATCAGTATTGGAGTGCCCATACAATAGACATAAATTACACCGAAGCCGATCACATGCTGAACTCAAATGCACATAGTAACCACACTTAAAACAGGTTCAAGGTTGGCCAGCATAAAAACAGTGCCCCCTTTCTCTCCCCAAAAACAAGCTGTTCGGCAAATGAATGGCCCCAGTGTTAGTAAGATGGAGCCGCACTTTAAACTTCCACCCACCCGTCCAAAAGTGTTCTTCATCAAAAATAGGTTGGGGGGCCCAGAACATCACAATGTTGTTTCAACCAGTGTAAAATATCATGCACAAAAATGGATTCATTACAAAATAGAACAGTAACAGTTTTAATGGCAGGTCTGGCCAAGGGTATAGCCCTGAAAGGAAGCCACAAAGCAGTATATCGAACTTTCTCATATCGAGTCCAGAACCTCTCCAGTCCCTGAGGGGATTTAAAACTAATGTCAAATAAACTGTCACCTGAAATATGAATCAATGCATAAATCTAATTCATAAAGAAGCCTAAAGAGCTTTTAATGAGAGTTTTCCCCACATACAATCTGTCAGGTGCAAGCGTCAAACCTCCCACATACTGTAAACGCACTGCACTCCGCCTTTGCATAGGTGGTGGTTGCCCAGAAAATTGATCATGCTTTCAAAAGCCTTCCCAGACAGTCTTAGCTGAGTCCTGTGGGGCAGCTTGTGGCTCCTGTAAGGGAGCTGCAACATCCATATGGTCACCCCATGAGGGTGGACAAGTACTGGGGCCTTCATCACCCAAAGAACAATGGGAGGCTATCAGGATCTTTAGGGAAGGGTCAGAAAGCACAGCCTCATGCTGGACATCATAAGCATGGAAATCTGTATCAAAATCTGACTGTTCATATGCAGTGGAAACGGTCTGCTCGGGCAAAAGAATGGGGGCCACAGACTCTGGTGAACCCAGAATAGGACTATGGGAGGGTTCCGGGACCCAATGACCAGCAGAACCCAGTTTCCACCCCAAGTCCTTCAGTGAGCATTCCAAGGAAGGAGAAAGACTGTGCGGCATTGAGGGAGGTAGAAACCTGACAGTTGAACTCCCACGCCGCATCTCCGGACTAACCACAGTCAAGTCAGGGGAAGACAACACCCACCCAGCAGAAGAAGCAGAGAAAGGAGCACTTACTGAGTGTCAGGCAAGCCCCACAGCATCCACCGTAACAGCATTCGAAAGCAGAACACCAGGCAAGTCAAGCACAGGTTGGGCAACAGCAATACCACAAACAGCTGATCTCAGTTCGTGTGCTGAGACCGTGGCAGTAGCAGCCATGACTGGAGGCGTTTCCATCTCATCCGTAACCGCAGGCAACAGGAACGAGGAGCCAGACTGCACAAGGGGAACAGAAGAGTGGAATAGGGCCAGCAATGTCCAGAAGATCAGGTAGGCTCTGAGCTGTAGCGCGTTCCTCCACTCGAATAAATGCCAGAACCAACTGTCTGTTCATTTTCAAAAGCTCCTTCAATAAATTTTCATCAGACACACCAAGACCAGAAGGCAATAAGGCCACATCAGCAGTATCCATCATCACAAACTCCTCCTGGAGCCATTCTTCAGTACAAACATTATCCAAACATGGAATCTCCATTACTGGACCTGTAGGAAGGGAGATCTGCTCACCTACTGGGCTACCAGCATAATAACCACTCGACTCAGAGGCCATTGCAGCAGCTCCCTCTACCATCACAGTAGAGGAATTTCCCCGGTGCTCAGGAAAAATTTCCCTTCATTCACTACAAAATAACACCAACAGCTTAATCTGGTTCAAGGTCAGTTGACATTCATCTGTATCCCCCTTCCCCTGGTTGTGTCTGAAAATAGGCAGAATTTGTTTCATAGTTTCATAGCTTATTATGAGTTCTTTGGACAATTTGTCCTTTGTAAACTTGCCACCAGTAGTCTTACAGGTGGAACATCTATATGTTATCCCCCATATGCTGGTCCAATCTATTTTTAAATGTTTTGATATTACTACTCTCAACAATATGTGATGGTAGTGTATTCCAACTTTTTATTGTTCTGTGCATAAAGAAATCACATTGTTTCTTTGTTGTATTGTTTTCACCTTTAATAAGTCCATGGGACCTTGTTTTTTTGTTTGGTTCCTGGCTCCTACTAACACTTATGCTTTCCATCAAGCACTCATCATGTATATTGGGCACAAGTCACCTCTTAGTTGTCTGCACTCAATTGAGTACAAGTCTATTTTATTTTAGTCTGCCATTGTATGGGAATTGTTGCAGCCCCCTTATTTTTTTGTTAATTTCCTTTGAACTCCATCTTTTAGTTTCCTACCTTTAATGGTGTTATCTGCTGTAAACTGAGAACAATATTCCATATGTGGTCTGATCAGGCTTGTATATAAATGTATCAAGATTTTGGATTCTCTACTCTCATATTGGATACATGTTCCAGGAAGTTTTGGTGGACATTTTAATGTTACTCTGGTGTGAACTTCTGTTGTCAATTTATTAGTAATTACCATTCCCAGATCTCTTTCTTAGGTAGTGGTTTCTAATTCCTGATTTTCTATGCTGTATCTGAAGTTAGGATTGCTAGCACCAAAGTGCATCACTTTGCACTTAGAGATGTTAAACTGCATTTTGTTTGCCTTGGTCCAAGCCGCTAATTTGTCTAGATTATCCTGAAGTTTTTGTCTATCAGATGGAGATTGTACCAAGGCTCCTAGTTTACAATCATTGGTGTATTTGGTTAGCCTTGCATTATCAGTTGTCTGTAAGTTACTAACCAAGATGTTGAATAGCGAGGGCCCCAGGACTAAGCCCTGAGGTACCCCACTCGTCACTTCTCCCCATTCTGACTGATATCCCTTGATTACGACTTTCTGTCTCCTGTTCTCCAACCAGGATATTATCCAGCTTACAATGCTACTATCCAATTTAACCTTATATAGGTGTTCAATTAATGTTTTATGGGATACTTTGTCAAAGGCCTTGGCAAAGTCCAGGTATATGATATCCACCGGTACCCTCTTCTCCAAGACTGCGCTTACTGGTTCAAAGAAAGTCATCAGGTTAGTAAGACATGATCTCCCCTTGGTAAACCCGTGTTGTGAACTGTCTATTATTCCTTCTTTTGCCATTTGAACCAGTATTCTCTGTTAAATAACTCTTTTGAGTATTTTGCCTATAACTGACGTTAGACTTATAGGTTGGTAATTCTTAGCTTCAGATCTATTTCCTGACTTATGTATTGGAGTTATAAATGCTTACCTCCATTCCAGTAGTGCTTTTCCATTTAGCAATGATAAATTATAAAGGTGTGTAAGTGGCAATCAGCCTCCTGCGTTTTCAGTCTGAACAAGCAGTCTGCCCTGGCATAGTAAATTCTGTTCAGAAAGTGTAGTTTGGTTTCTATTTTCCTCATTTGCAAAGCACTGAGCTGTGCTCTGACCTCCTGTATTTTTTTTAAATACTCTCTTGCTCCCTGACTTCTTATGTTCTATCTCTACTTCTGTGAGTTGGGTGGTAACTTTCTGCTGTTGGTCCACCACCCATTAAAAGTTGAGTAAGAGATCAAATGACTCAGAGCACTACTTTTAAACCATCCCATATATACTTGGGAGCAGTATTCTTATGTGTATTTAGCACACAATACTCTTATATCAACTCCTTCAGCTTTGTGCATAATGCCTCCTTGTTTAAAAGGCCCAGATTCAGAAGCCACAGGGAATTTCCTCAACTGTCACTATACCATAACTCTAAGGCTGGGGGGCATGATCGGATGAAGTGGTAGGTTCTCTATCACAACCAGTGACTATAGCAAATGTGGTCTTGGGGATATAAAACAAATTCTTGTCAGATCCACCACGGCTGCATAATGAAGTTTGTGATGTTGTGTGGAATTGTTAAGGAGACAGGGAGAAACAACACAATGCTTTTTAACTAGTAAGATTTGTTTTATGTTGTATTCTAAGGAAGGCACTGTCCTGAGTGAACTCCTTTCTTCTCTCAGCAGTCTTTAATCATTTTTTGTTGCATCCTCTTGTAAAGTTATTTGAGGAAGGTGCAGGGTTGAATTTATTTGCATCCTGTAAGTAAGGGAAGCAAAAATAATAAAATAAAATTATCGTACTCCAAAGTTTATGGTGCTATTTTTTCTTAGGGAAATCAGTGTGAAAGCAATAAACCGGCTTCATGGAGCGTCAGCCTGCCAGCAATGTAGAGATAAGGGAAAGCAGGTTGCTGGATGAGCTCCGTAGGATGTTTGCACTGAAAAGTTTCCAATGAGTGGTTGACAGTGTTAATTTAATAAATAAAAATTCTCTAAATATTGAGGTGATCATCAGCTATCAGTGAAAGAAAACATGATGAGTAGAAGAGAGTACTGCAGCAGTGCAAAACTGATATGAAATGGAGAATTAAGAGTGGCAGTGCTATTTTAAATATCAGATAAGTAAGGCAAAGCAGTTCTCAAGGACACAATGAGTAATGCTGATTGTACGGAATAATAATATAGTGCAGACAACCTTGATTAAATGGGATGTGATATTCAGGTTTAATTTCTGAGGCTTATTTTTTAAGGTTTACAAAGAATGCGGTATATTGTATGAGGCACAGCCCATTCCTTATAGGGGACTAAGGTAGGACTGTGTAGACAGTCAAATACGCAGATCTCCATTTCAGGTGGTTGTGTCCACCCATTCTGAGATAAACCACTATTGTATACTGGAATAAAAAGCGACATGTCTGAGCAGATATGTTAAGTATCCAAATGTGTCACGGGGAAAGCTTACCTTGTGAAAAATAAGTATTGCAATGCATTAAAACGTACAAGCAAGGTCTGTTTCTCTCTCTGTTTCATGAAATTTGGGAGCCGACAGATTGAGCCTATACTGTGGGCAGTAAGTCGTGGTCCATTGGGATTTGGGATGGAGTTAGCAAGCTAGATAATTGGATGTTTGTATTAACTAGTTTAGAGCTGATTGAATACTTGTATTTGCATGTTGACCTTAGGGAAAGGGGTGTCAGTATGAATACTACGTAATGGCTGTTTTGCAGATGCATTAATTTCTGTGAATAATAAAACTATAAATACATACAGTGTATAAATACATACATACTGTAGGTTACAGTGCTGTGCCAAGCACATCAAATGTTTGTTGTTTTTTAACCATTAGAAATGTTGTTCTGAAAGCTGATGGGTATTTTTCTTCCCTGCTCAGAGCTTTCTCAAGAGCTATAGTGTGAGTGCAACAAACTGGTGTCATGGTACTGGTTTAAGACCATTATATTTATTTTTTTATATATTTATTTAGTTTTTGTTGACTGGGTAAGTGCACTAGACAAATCCTGCCTATTTTAGTGCACAACCCTGGGGAGGGGGATACAGATGAATGCCAACTGACCTTGAATGAGATTAAGCTGTTGGTGGTAATTTTTTAGTGAATGCGGGAAATTTGGCCAGAACACCAGGGAAATTCCCCTACTCTTTTCGATAAGTGCCATGGGATCTTTAACATCCTCCTGAACTACCACCAATCCAGGCAGATGGGACCTGGTTTAATGTCTCATCTGAAAGACGGCACCTCAGAAGTACAGCACCCCTCTCATGCGGCACTTGTCATGCCCTTACCCATACTGACAATGCAAATACAATTCCACTATCAAGTATAAACTTATTAAAAAGATTCAATTATCTAACCTAACATCAGCAACACAAAAACTCAAATAACCGCCAAGTACATCACAGCAAATAATCCGAATTACTGTACTGTCACATATTCCATGAAAGGAACAAAGACAAAAGACTAGTGCTTGTACATTGCAGTACATTGTAATTCCCACTTTCATTAGGTACAATGCCCCCATCAGACATGTACTCAGGCTGGTATACTGCAAGTAGCCAATGACCTAAACAACATCTAATTCCTCCAGGGTCCCGAAACTTCATTTCACATCTTTCATTTCCTAGTAGCTTCGGAATTTAACCACTGTGAGGCAAGCAAAAGCCACAACATTTGTAATGCAATGTTTAACATCCCCATGTGATGTAGTTGGAGGATATGGGGTAGGAAATCAAGGTGTAAACCACCCAACGGCGGACTGAAAGAGGCCATTCTAAGTGTTAGTCTGCTTATTCATTTGGGGGCTGTAAGACAATTTTATTTTGGGATAAAAAGGAAAAATGCATAAGTAAAGTGACATATGCAAATAGATCACAATACATTTAAGATGTGCAAGAGGAATCACCAAGATGTTAAATCACACTGTCATTCTGTCATTGTCTGTTTTTTTATGCTTCCACTTGTAAATATTATACAAAGGAAATGTGACTTAATTTGTGAGTCATTCCATTATGTTTGCAGAACTCACTTGTCTGGTTATCTGTTTCGATATGTTCATTTATTTATGGGCTGCTTTTCTTTTTATTTCCAGACACTTGAGAATGGCCCTTTACACATGGTAGTAGTGTAACACTATTATTTTAACATGCCCTTACCCATAGTTACAATGTACATAGTCTTCCACAATGAAGTATAAACATATCAATAAATAGATAACAGTATCTGATGTAATAGCAGCAATGCAAACCACAAATACCCTATAATCACTGCACAACATACAACTTCAGGTACTCTAGGGTCAAGCAAAAACAGAAAAACTATATTGCTTCTATTGCAGTAAAACTGAAGTCCTATTTTCCATATGATAAGATGCCTCCCTTGGGCATACATTCAGCCAGCTACAGTGCAAGTAGCCAATGACATATAGCATCTCAATTTCTGCAGTGTCCTGCAACAGCAAATTACATCTTTCATTCTGTAGTGGCTTCAGACTGTAATCACAGTCCTGTAAATAAAACTAACAACACTTGATGTGGTTTGAGAATCAGCCACATCAAATGGATTTTTCTTTTTTTAACAGTAGAAGTATTTTGGCTTTTGATTGTATCACCGTGATTACAATTGGAAGTCATTAGGAATTAAAAGATGTGATTTGTCTGTTTGGGACCATGGAGAAATGGAGAGGAGAGATGTAATTGGCTAATTGGACTTCAGCTGAATAAATATACGCTGCAAATGGGAATCTTATCTTGTAAAAAGTGGGATTTATAATGTAGTGTAGTATGGAAGCAGTACCCATTTCATCTGTGTATGTAAAAAAACAAAAAAAAAACAATGGACCCTATTGAAGGACCTTCATGGTGTGTAGAAATATGGGGCCCTACACTGATGGACGTTATGTGTTGTGGAGACATTAGTGGTTGTTAACAATTTGGGTCGGTGTTATGTCAGACACTGTTGTACTTCTATTAGGTAGTTTACACTTCATGGTATAATTGTAGTTACATTTAAACTGTGGAGAAGGGCAGTGTACTACCTATGCTGATTGTTGTAATAGTAGTGTTCTGAGCTTTATGCAGTGTGTTAGATTACTGTGATTTACTGCTCTCAATTCTGCTTTGACAGGGCAATTGGGCTGCTTTAAACAGGTTTTGCACCAGGGAGGCGTGAGGAACAAATGGTTACACTATAGCGGCAAATGCAGGCTTGCATTGAATGGAGATGAAGGTTTCTGAGCAACAGGAAGGGTTGGTGGGGGATTACAGTACATTACCTGCTTTAATATTTAAACAAGCAAGAAAATATTTTGAAAATATGTATTGCTTTCTAACATAATAGCAAACAGAACACAGCAGCACAAGGCTTACCAGTTAAAATAAGTTCAAAGAGTGCATCACAAGCTTCCCAATTTGTGGATAGCAGCAGAAGATTCTGCCAGGTTTCTTCTGTGGGCTTTATCAACCTTTGATAAAGCCTCCAGTTGAAACCTGGTCAGGTGTTCTGCTGCTTGTCTACATGGACTTGTGGACCTGTGTGTTGCACTATTTTGCACACTAAATCTTTTAACTGATAAGCCTCGTGCAGGTGTGTTCTGTTTGCTATTTGTTACTTTTTCACCAGGCACAGACTAGTAGGAGTGGAGCAGGCCATTTGTTCTGCATCATATTCATTTGTTCAAGGTTTAGATTTGATTTAACATCTTAGGATATTATATATTTCTGCTTTAAAGTCTGAATTTGCAGCAAGTACTCTGTGTGGGCATCATCATTTCCATGAGGGATGGATGAGGGACAGAGCAAGTTTTAGGGACAAAATGAGGGATGTCCCTCATAATCAGGTACAGTAAAATGGTGTTAAATGAAAGTGGCATATAATGTTCAGAATATTTGCTGGGCGGTTGAAGTAGTAATGTTCTAAACATTCAGGAATGGTGTGGTATGTCTGAAATGCAGTTTAACAAGCAAAGCACCCTTGGAGTATATTCAGAAAAAAAACCTCCTCCATCGATAACATACACTTTGCCTAACCTAACTGCACCTTCTTGAATTGTGTCAATAAAGGCAATAACAAAGTGGATTACCACTAGAAGTAATGCTCCTGAAAACAGGATTTGTAACTCAGAATCTATCAGCATTGGCAGGGAGGTGATTATTGTGGGAGGTATTCAGCCTTGTCTCCGGATTCTTGCTTTATTACCCAGATACAATAGAATGCTGTTTAGGGGAAGGCAAGCCTTGTGATCATCTCTTGAACATGGAATGGGCAATACATTTCTGTCTGTCTGTCTGTCTGTATAAACAGCAACCTCTAATTATAAAAGTGACCCCACACTGCCTCAGCTGGGGGCTTTAAATTTGATTTAATAGCTGAAAGTTTCAATATCTGAGTAATCTCCTATAGCTCCGAGACATTATAAATGTCCGACTATAGTCATTCTGTGGGTTAAAACACTGAGCTGAGCAGAAACGGTGTTTTGGGATGTAAATAAACATCTGGGGAGTAGCCAGGCCACAGCCTGAATGCCTAGACGTTTATTTGGACTCAAACATCTTGACCAAATATACCTTAACTCAGCTGGCCAAGATAAGTAGCATGTACCTATGCTTGGGTGTTTAGCTTAGGAAATCCTGGTTACTCCCCGAATGTGTGTTCCCTGTAAACATTGATAAACATACAGGCTATATTGTAATATCCTTGAATAACTCAGAAATAGAAAGTTAATATGGAAAAAAGTTATCCATCCCCTTATGGCCGGTGATTGTTAAATATTGGTTTATAATTAGTATGACATATCTAATCATATTGTTGGATACTGTAATTAGTTTTTTAGATACACGCAAAACACCCCTAAAGTGCTAAAAAACTGTATACCCAACCCCCAATATACAAAGATCCATTGATCTCACTCCACGGTTCTTGGTTCTGTCACACAGTGGCTTTTATTCCATATGTCAAAATGTCAGTTTCTGTTCCTATTTCATTCCAAAAGGATGAGCGTTTCAATGTGACAGGTCCGCAGTGAATTTTACTGCTTTCTTAGGTTAAACCTTAGACCGCCAACAGGGTTAGAACGTACTGGAGCTGTAGGTGGATATTGCAGTCCATGGCCCTGCAAGGGTTAATACAGTTAACATTACATATATACTGTAAGTAAAACCAGTAAACACACAATGTGACAATATAGAGCCCAGTATTGGAAAAGACAGTACAACTTCTGAAAGCTAAGTACAGCATATGACTTCTATAACACCCACAAAATGTTCAGAAAATGTACTTTTAACCAGGAAAGAGAGACTGGTGCCATACATGTAACCAGTGTTACAGAGATACATAGATGCCGTCTGCAGATAAGGATCGCTAGGCCCATCCAGTCTGCCCATTTAAGCTGCCTAATTACACTTGGAATTAGACTTTATGTGTTTTTGGAGCTAGGAGGCCCATAAGGGCACTACCTTCAAACTGAGCCCTCCTTCCCATTGTAAGTCAATGGAAGTGATGTGTGAGCTACTGAGGCTCACTTCAGAGCTAGGGCAGCCACGTCCTGGCAAGCACCTTTGCAATTCTAACTCTGCATATTACCATAGGATGCACACGTGAGGAACCTAGAAGTCAAGCGACAGAAACTGGAATATTGGTCCATAGAGTGAGTGAGTGTGTGTGTGTGTGTGTGTGTGTGTGTGTTTGTCGGGGAGGGAGTTAATTTATTGAAGGACATTAGATGTGTGTATAAAGTTTCTCCTCCAACTCCCAAAAGGCTATCAGACGAGTTCTGCTACTAAACGCAGCATATTCTAAATGTGTGTCTTTTCTTGAGACAATATTCTTCCCTTTCCACAGTTCCATTTTTTGCCCTTCTCTATACAGCGACTCCTTCCTTTGTTCTCTAATAAAATGCAGTTCTCCTCTGAGTAGACCATTTGAGCTTGCATTTTATATCACAACCCCATAACAGATGGTTGGAATTACCTTTTTGTTTTAGTGGGGGAAGGGGGTCATTTAGAAACCTGAGGGAAAAGTCAAGCTCTTAGCAACAGCGTTGAATAAACTAATAAAGACTCACTGGTCCGAAATGGAAAACGTTCAGGACGGCAGAAAAGTAGTGCCTCAAATAAGACTGAATAGGCACTGATCCCTTGCCAGAGAAAAGTGACTTGTGGCAGAAGGTTACAAAGTGCATGTTTCTTACAAGTGAATTCAAGACGGGCTGGGATAGTTATAGGGGGAGGGTGCATCCAGGAGTCCTGCTGGGAAATGGGGACCCTTGGAAGGAGGGAGGGGGGGTACAAACTGTGCCCTGAGTAGGCACTGACCATTGCCTGGGAGAAAAAATAGTGTGAGCCTGTGAGTGAGGAGTGTTTTTATGTCCAGAGGCAAGGAATGCAGGCATGCTTTTATACTAGTCCTCCCAAGAAGACGGCAGGGCTTCACCCATGCAGCCCTAAAAAGCTATGCTTCAGTATTACTAACATAATTCTTATTTATTTGTATTTTATATTGTTAGCTGTAGTGACATCACACTTACTACACTTGCATGCCTGTCAGAAGACAATGGTTCAGCCACATAGATCCGCTTGATCCTGTATTGATTTCTTCCTAAAAAAAAAAAAGCTATGCTTCACTATTGCTGAGATAATCCTTTATTTTTATTTTATATAATTTTAAATTTAATTAAAGAAATGAAAAACTTTGAGATACACAAAAAATAAAAACACAAAAAAACTTGTCAGAAGACAATGATTCAACCACGTAGATCCATTTGATCCTGTATTGAGTTCTTCCTAATAAAAAAAGCTGTGCTTCGCTATTGTTGAGATAATTCTTAATTTTTATTTTATATCATTTTAAATTTAATTAAAGAAACAAAAAACTTTGATACGCCCAAAAAAAAAAAAAACTTCCACTCTGATGAGTGCTTCCTTCATTTTCAATTGTCTGATCATTTTGCTGGGGAACACCTTTGAGCATTTTACATATTGATATGGTACTGCATCTCCAAAATTAAAATGATTGATACACTCCACACTCAGTTAAATGTTTTTTTTTTTTTTTTTATGGTGGCTAATACAAGTAGTGGCTATTTAATTATACCATTATATAAGCCAATTATTTCCCACACATGACTCTAAATGTAATTCTGACACCTTACAAGAAGGACAACACCTCTTCAACTGACTTCCAGCACAAAAAATGCAAAATGCTGTCATTGCCGTAAAATAAGCTTTTTGTTTTATTTTAACTATCAACATTTTAAAAGAGGAATGGTACAAAAAGCCTCAACAGTTTTGTACACACTGCTTTATCAAGAGGATCGTTTTTTTTACCATTCATCCGTTTTTAAATTTTTGCTGTTAAAGTACAATCAAGAGCTTTTTGTATGGCAATAAGAGGGAAGGGAAGGGAAAATTGTTTAACCAGGAGAGGCACACTAAGCCAAAGCTTGTTTCCAGGTGCGACCTAGAAGCACAAGGAAGTTAAATGAATTGCTCAGGGTCACACAGTATGCAAGTGGGGGCTGTAGGATTAAAACCCAGATCTCCAGGTTTGCAGTTCAGAGCCTTAAACCACTGTGTTATACTGAAGATGTTGGGGAGCCCAGCAGAGGTGCTGCAGTCCATATGGTGTGAGAGGGTTATGGGGAACCCCTGTCGGTGATCAGGTGTGAAAGTCTTTAACTGTGTGGGAACTATGAAGAGCAACACTGTGGCTGCTGCAGCTTCATAGGGTAGTCAGTGACCAGATAGGGTCTTCAGAGATGGAATAGGTAGGAGACATCAGGGAAGACTAGGTGGATTAAGAGCAAGCAGTCCTTTCCATCATCAAATAAAATTTTGTGACAGTGAAATTCAGCAACCTGACATGTAGATATTATACTTACACAGAAAACCTGTGTAAATAAATAAATGAATTAATAAAAATAAAAATGGAGCACTTTAAACAGTCGGCAGACGAACAGATGTTAATGTTACTGTACAAAGACTAAACTCTGAGAGCAGGTATAGAGTAATAATACTTAGCAGTTTAAAAAACAACAACTTTGTGATCACTGTTGAAGGGCATCAACAAAACAACAGCAGATTGCCTCCTTACTTATGACAGGCCAAAAAATACTTCATAAATTTGATATATAAGCAATGAATATTTTACGAACAAAAAAATTGCTGAACTAGTTTTTTGCATAACCATCGAGGGCCTCCTCATCAGGTAAAGTACTGTAGGGATGGAGCACTTGAGTAGAAATAATTTGCTTTGTTTTATGAAAGATATTAACCAAACTGTGTACAGAGTCACAAGAAAACAGGGAGGACCACCTCCACAGGCAACTGCAGTTGTGCCATGACTTGAAACAAGTACAGCAAAAAAAATAAGGAAGCTCCCACCTATTGCACAAATGACCAAACCCGTTGCCTCTTTGAAGTGTTCTTTTTTACTTAAAAATCTTTCCGTGAACAGAATGGATGTCAGATGATGTGATACGCGGATTATGTGATGCACGGTAAACAAACCAATGGCTGAAGAGCTTCTGTCAGAAGTACAGACACTTTGAAGTGAATAAACAGCTAAAACAGCAGCAAACATCAGCTCTATGGTACAGTGAATGAAACCAGTATTATTTTTATTCAGGCAGGCAAAATATTTAATATTTAATACCATGGGTTTGTTTACCATGCATCACATCAGATGCACTATCTGTACCTACATTTCATATATGACAGAGTTAATTCAAACCCTTTACAGTGTATGTTCTATATTGTGGCACCTAAAATTGTCTAAAATTCAAGAAATGCAATACATTCATGTAAATCATCCTGATTTTAGTAATACTCTACAATATGCATGAAAAACAATGAAAGGGTGCTGCCACCACCACCACCTCTCAGTGCCGTTTTTCTAGCTCTGCTCAAAAACAGCCTGCAACTCCATTGCTGGGAGAAAAGCGTTTACCTTCTGTGCTTTCAGTAGTTTCATTTTTATTTTATTTTACAAAATGCTTCACCAGTAAAGAAAACATGAGCTGAGGAACAGCTTGTTTCCAGAAGCATCCTGGGGAAGGGGAGTACAAAGGCTGGGAGAGCAATTAAGCACAAAAATAATCGTAGTTAAACTGTAGTTAAACATCGGACATGCTGTCCAGTAAATTAGAAATGAAAAATGCATTTAGACTTGCTATTAGTGATTTGCCTTTCACTTGCCTTGCCAAATTAAAAACTACCGCATTTTAAATCCTTGACCCTCTACATTTTAGGTTCTGCATCAAATAAAATGTTTAGTCTCCCGATTTACCTTCAGTGTTAATACTGCAGCACTGAAAATCGTGGCAGCATCATGGTGATTTCAGCTGTGAGGATGCCAGCTTCTCCCAAATCGAGCAGGAGGACTCAGGAAGATTTGGGGGAAGGTGACATCCTTACTGTTGGAATCACCATGATGTTGAAATGATTTTTAGTGCTTCAATATTAACACTAAAGGGTCTAATCTTTATACCAAAGAAACCAATTGATGTTAGCCAAGCCTTAATCAAGAAGAAAAGCACAGTCAGGTGTATGCAATATTATAAAAAAGCAGTACGAGTGCATACAGAAAGAAGGAAAATGTAAATATTGTGCTGCTGCAAAAAATCAGAATGCTAAAATGTTCAACATTACATATTGTGACTGCCACCTATGAGGTGGATACATGCAAGCGATAGCCATCAGTGGTAATATGCGGTAGTGACCAGTGAAATATTTTAAAGGTTAGTAGCAATACAGTACTGTAACAATCACATGAAAGATTCAGACAATGCAGCAATGTAACATTGTGTATCAAGAAGGTATTGTAACATTCTTGTGTCTTTCATGTGTTACATAATTGCAAATGAGCAGCTAGGAGTATGCCTACTGCACAGATGATTTATTTTTTTTTATTTGGTAAATTTCCCTTATTTCTCAGTGACCCGCCCGATCACGCAGTTGTGCAGCTGCTGCAGACAGCGATGCGCTGAGTTCCCTTCCCTCTCTACCTTTCTCCGTATCTGCATGTTATGTTTTGAATGAGATTAAAGATGCACTGGAAAATCCAAAGTAAGGAAGGTTGCGAGTCTCTCTTTGTGTCTATCTTGATATCTAGCTCTTTCCCTGTCCACCATGCCAATAGCTGCTGATGGGACGATCAGTCACTCTCTCCCTCTTTCTTCCCTGTCTCTCTCTCTCTCTCTCTCTCACACACATATACACAGCACGGGAGCAAAGAGAGACACAAGCTGCTGGCAGGGAGATCAATCGCTTTCTCCCTCTTTTTCCCATCTTTCTCTCTCTCTCTCTCTCTCTCTCTCTCTCTCGCAGTCGCGCACACACACACACAGCACAGGTGTGAAAAGAGATACATAGATTGCTGCCACTTCTGTCATTCTCCATGGCATTACAGTGCTGGCTCTGTGTACACAACTCAGCATCGGCGGAGATAGTGGTGGGTGGGAAGGTTGAGTGGGGAAAGTTAAAATAATAAGAAAAATAGCCATGCATGTGCAGTGGTGTGTGGGGGGTGGGCGGATGGTGTACAATAAGAATTCCTACATATTCAATTGCTATGCAAGGGAAGGGAATGCAGAAATGTCTAAAAAAAAAAAAACAACCACTGTTAAGGGAAGGAGACAGAAAACACCCACTGTTAAGGGAAGGGGACAGAAATGGCAGGTATCTTGAATCTGCTTGCTATGCAAGGGGAAGGGAGGCAGAAATGTCTTTAAAAAATGCCCACTGTGAAATAGTGCAGTGCTGCAGTCCATAGGGACAATGTGGGTGGATTGCTTTTTGGAGGAGGGTCAGGCAGAGGAAAAACAGTTCCACGGATGGAAAACATGACGTCAGCCCTTTTCTACATGCAACATGTCTGCAGGGCTTCGCCCATGCAGCCTTAAAAACTGCAGCAAAGGTGGTTGGGGATTTAAAAGTGATCTAGTGCTGAATAACTCTGATTGGGTGGGAGTAAAATGTGAAATTTCTACTAGTGGGGTTTTGTTCTCTCAAAGAATTGATTAATCCTAACCCCTTTTCTAAGTGTTTTAAGCCTTCTGGCTGCTACCACTTAACATTGCAGGACCCTGGGGAGCTGTCCATGGCTGGATTCTCCACCACATTCCAATCCCCACCTAGCATCAACTGCCCTGTTGGGAGAGTAGCTAATTTACCAAACAACTTCTTGAAAAAATGCCAGGGTAGCTGGAGTAGAACTGTAGACACAGACAACATGGAACTAAAAGGTGCCATGTGTAAACAACACTCCCACCCATCTGCCCTCCCCATCCACATGAGTTTCCTGTACTTGCAGGGCAGGCCCCTCCATAACAGAATGGCCACCCCACCATATGAGATTGAGGGTGAGAGGATGCTACAACCTGACCTACCCAGCTGCAGCGAAGCTTCTCATGTTTGTGTGGAGGAAGGCGAGTCTCCTAAAGCAAACCTATATCACAGCAATTGTCCCAAAGTTCTCTTAAGAATCCAATCCCTCTTAACTACGGAACCCACCCCTTTCACATTATAGGAAATTATTCTCAGATCACCCATTCAGATAATAAAGCAGCCAAACCATATTTGCAACTGGCTTTCAGCAAATTCAAAAGGTTGCCTGTAGTTAACCTGACCTGGTGCCCAGGATGGGCAGAAAGGTGTATAACTGCTGCCACTTTTCTCAGCGAGTGGCTAAATGATGGTGGATCAATTACTGCTAAATGTACGAGAACTGTGACACAAACCTTGTGCATCATTTGCATGTACAACGTGCCTAAACTCTGCGATATGACCCTGACAAAGAACAGGACGAACAACAGTAACATGCAAACTGCAAAACTACAATACATGTAAGAATGTACAAACACTGAACAGATGCGCACAAGAGCGCACAGAGTCCTGCCATGTCTCTGGGCTCTAGGGGCTTGATTCTGAAAGGGCCCTTAGACTAACACAAGCTGCAATAAAAGACTGCTTGCCTCAAAGCCCGGTGTGCCTGGGACCCTGCACCTGATTCTCTATTGGTCAGGGTCCCAGTGACAAAGTCCCTCAGTTTGCGGCAACTGTGGCTCTGTGCCAAACAGACAGCGCATTTGGAGGGTTGCCGCAAGCTGCAGGGCAGTCGTGCACCAGGTTAGGATGTCCCTGGTGGTCTAGCAGACCCCCCCTAGCTGCAATCCACTGATTATTATAGTAAAATGTCCCTGGTGGTCTAGTAGACCCCCCTCAATCCCTGATCCCCTGATTGTTACAGTAATATGTCTCTGGTGGTCTAGCATTCTCCCCCCAAGCCCTGATGCCCTGATTATTAAAGTAGAATGTCCCTGGTGGTCTAGTGGACCCACCAGCCCTGATTGCATGATTATTATAGTAATACATCCCTGATGGCTAAGAGTCCCCCCTCACCCCGATATGCCCGTATATGACAATGTTAATTAAATCTTTCCCTGTTGATCTAGCAGTCCGTCCCCCCCCCAGCCCTGATCTGCCTGTTAATTCAAATGTTATTACAAGCATTCCCTGATCATGTAGCAGTCTGCCTCCCAGCCCTGATCTGCCCATGAATTCAAATGTTATTACAAGCATTCCCTGGTGATCTAGTGGTCCTCCCCAGGCCCAATCTGCCCATTAAGTCAAATGTTATTGTAAGTATTCCCTGGTGATCTAGCATTCCCCCCAGCACCAACATGCCCGTATATGACAATGTTAATTATATCTTTCCTTGGGGGTCTAGTGGCCCTGGTTCTATGACATAATGGTGATCGCAGAATAGTGATCACTGTTAAGGTGAGTGTACATCGCCAAAAATGAATTTTGGTGATGCACACTCATGGCGAGTAGGAAAAGGTTGTCTAAGATCTATGAGTTTCTTTTTGTGGGGCCAGCTCCCCACACCCTACTAAAGGATTCTCAACTCCAGGGGGTGCATGTCGAGGGGAGGTGAAATACTTAACAAAAAGAAAGCCGCCTGCTGGCAAAAAAACAAACCACACCAGACCCGAACCCTGCACCGACCAACCGACCAACTTCCCCACCATGTTAGCAGACCAGCTTGGCAGCTGCCTGCCACACCCCCTCCCAAATACCTTCCCTCCCTCCTCCCCACATGTGTGTGTGTGCACTTTCTGTCACCCTACCCCACCCAGGTGTCTGGTTGCCCCCCTGCCAGGTAGCCCTGAACATAGGTACCGTAATTGAGTTGTGTTTTTGTAAGCGCTCAATTGCCATTGCCTTGTTCACAGGTTACCAGTGGCCCCCCACTATACAGTACATGCTCATTGATTGACAGCTCACTCTGAGCATACACATGGGGCTGTTAGCACCATGAACACCAATGATGGCTCCTCTTTAGAGTTAGACACTCCGCCAGAAAATTCCAAAGCACTGATTTATGCCTTTGTGAATGTCCTTTGGGCTGGCTGTCCATCACATAGTGTCTGCTATGTTTGCATGGCTCCATAGTGCTAACTGTTGACCCCATCCAAACAATGCACAGGCCTCTCTCCATGCACAACCACTCAGCTCAAACAAGCACTAATCTCACTTAAGATCTCAACCTCTAGATCCCTTAGTCACATTCAATACAACTTCACACCACTGTGCTAAATATTGCTAATTCCACAGTATACCATATCTTCTTTTCTTAAAATCCATCCTAATTCCATTCTATATCAAATCTTCCACATATCTTATAAATACTACAAATCCTTTGTGGGTCCCCACAAACGAAACCCTCCCTTCAGACACAGACACCAATCCGGATTAATACTGAGGATGGGAGCATGTGTGGCCCAGGGAACTCACATGTATGTGGCTATATGGTGTAATTGCTCACCATGATCTCCTTGCACTCAACAATACCAGCTGACTTGACTGCCTGCAGGAGTTGATGGATGTGGGTACCTTAGATAGAGAACAAAACATGTTAGACTACTGCGCTTCAAGCACCTGACTTCAATGGGCATGTCACAACAAAGTTCATTTGCATGACTACACATCAAGGCCCAATGACCCTAGTTTATTACTCATAAACAACTCATTATGGCAAATCAGCTTTCCAGAGTATTTAAATATTCATTCTAACCCCTGTCATAAACAGCACGGTATGATAGTCATGAAGCAGCTGCCTGCTACAATGCTTTCTGTGCTTTCTGAAAGACCATGGTCTCTGACAATCTCTATCCTTTTTATTTTCATTCTGCATGGTGATTACAGGTGGTCTGCCTGTACACTGCAGGCAATACAGTGCTTGAGTATTCAGTAACCCACTCTGGTGCTGAATCCTGGCTTCTTTGCCCCTTCCTCTATGGATGTTACCTGCACATATGACCAATTTCTTGGAACAAATTACAGCACAATGATAAGGCACCCAACATTGCCAGGGTGAACTTACAACTTGCCTTTGCAACCAGTCATGACTCACTGGTCATCACCCACACCAGTCCATTGGTACGTGGGTGGGTGCACCTTACCACCCATCCCACGAGGATAGTGTTCCAGCAGCTAGGCCATGGATGTTGCTGTACTTGTTTGGAGACTTTCCTTCTCCGCTTCCTTCCTGAAGATCTGTTTCCTACCTATCTGCCGCTGTCTCTATGCGGTACCTGCTTCACCAGCTTTTTGGGTGCTCAGTGGTCAAAGGATAAAGGTGTCTGCGGTCACCCCTTCACACAGATGCCAAAGATGACACTTGGGGGGAACCCACCTTCAGCCTGAAAGCTATTGGGAAATGTCCTTTAAGGGGTAATCCCCTTGATTCCCATACCTTCCCAGTGGTCCTTCTATGGGCAAATCTGCTAGATTCTCACTAGTCTCAGTGACATGGGATGTGTCTCAGGTGTCAGAGGTTCCTACTGATAGCTTCTGGTGTCTCTCTTGATAACATCTGACACCCTCACCGCAGCTAGGTGTCCTCAACCTTGCACCACTCCTGGGCCTCCGAGTGTGTCAGGTACCCGCTGCCATGGGAATATGCCTTGGTGGTCTCCTGTGTCTTTGGCTCGACTCCTTCAGCCAGTCACTTGGTACACATGGTGTATGCCCATCCTACTGAACAATTCAGAAGCATCCCTGATACAAGTCCCTTCCTGATGATGCTTGTAACTTTCCTCAGGCCAGCATCCATACCTTGGGGCTCCTCCCCAATGAGGTCGCCTTCAGCATCAGCACTTCCTGCCAACTTACTGATACTTAAATGTTTCCCATCAAAAATCTCCAACTTCAACCACTCCTGCCAAGAGTGCCAGTACCTTCAGGGTACCCCATCTATATACTGCCTGAAATTTCTCCTACTTCAACTACACCCATAGAGGATGGCACCATTGCTCCACTGGCCACACCTAGTAAAACTTGCCTCCTCTTTACTATATAAATGGGGTTGTTACCTTTTAATTTACTTCCAAAAGATGGTCTCCCAGCTATTCTGACATGGACATTCTGAAGCTTATATTTTTTGTTGTAATATCTGTTATTTATTTCACAAGAAAAGTACAGAAATCAGCGGGGCTGAAGCCCAGTTGCAAAACAGCATTGGTACAGATAGTTAACCTTGTGGGGGGGATGAGAAATGGGGTGAGTAGGAAGGGGGGAAGGGAAAGGGTTTAGGAAGAGTAGGAGCCATGGTTTCACAACCTAGTGAATGAAACACAATGGAATAATAATACATGACAAAGTGTACTGATGGCTATATTCGGATGGAGTCACTAGTATAGGGTTACATACAGTCTGTGAAATTAAAAGCATACAAGTTCCTTTACATCTGTTTATGTGCCATACTATTGTACTCACCAAGGGAGTTTGATCAATGAAGTGTTGCTGTACATAGGCACACCCTGCAGAAGTTTTATATCTAGCCATATCCCTCTTCAAGGCCTCAGGGAGAAAGCTGAGTAAACGCGTATGTATGCTCGATAAGATTCATGATTAACCTAGAACATAAACATAGATATCCCAAAGAATCTAGTGCATGATGGGGCCAGTTATTTAACATCTAATCCTGATCCAGTAAACCAGAAACATGGTAGATAGGGGTACACTTCCAGGAGGATGAGGGTGTAGCCTAAAAGGGGACCTGATAATCGGATCAAATGGAGTAAATCAAGAGGCAGAAGACAATAATAATCTTCATGTGTCCTAGGTATCCAGAATCTCTGTGAACTGACAAGGCAGTCCCCAATGGGGGTTATATGCCCCACTCAGAGCACTGGCTTAATAGCCTAACTTTAACTAACAGGGTATAGAGAAGTTCAGCCGATGCCTACTTTAGGGTCGCCCAGATTTTGAGAGGTCAGAAAGTTCAGGTAAGGGGTCCAGCATAGTCTAAATTTGGCCATTTGGTATTTCTGGAGATGAGAGATCCTGTCCAGTTTTGCCAGGGATGAAAGGAATGCCCAAACATCTACCAGTGTGGGAATCAGTGGGGATCTCCATTTACAGAGCAGGGCTCTCTTGGTTTGAAGAGTCAGGAGGGCCAGCCATCTTGTCTCAGAGGGGGTCAGTTTTGGAAGGTCACTCCAAATACCCAAAATGTAAAAAAGGAAATGGAAAGGGATCTGTTTTCCTATCACCTTGGATGCAGTGTCCTGTATACCTAGCCATAGGGATTTTATCCATGGGCAGGACCAGAGTGCATGCAGTAAGTCTGCCCTTGGTCCTTGGCATCTCCAGCAGGTGTCTGAGTCCAGAAGTTTGGCTTTAGCGAGAGCAGCTGGGGTTTTGTACCAGGAGTGAGCTATTTTGTTTTGTATTAGCCTTGACCTGGCATCATTCAGCCAGACATGTGTCTTTCCATGCTTGTTCGCAGGACGAAGAAGAAATAGAGGACTGGGGCATTCTTTACCATTTGTGCTTTGGCCCTTTGGATTGGGAGGGGAGAGTATCACTCAGCTTAGCATAGATGCCTTACGCCGTGGTGGACCTACAGGTTGTTGTATCCAGCTGTGTAAGTCTGGCATACTTAATTGGGTTGGGGTTGGGTGCAAAACATGGCGGAGTGCCGCTCGAAGTTGGAGGTATTTCCAGAATTCTGACTGAGGGAGACTCCAGATTTGCTAAAGGGATTGAAACATATGTAGATCCATTCGTTACCAATGGTAATATCAGGGTTTTGCCACAGAGGGATGTAGAGGGGCGGAAGGGGGTTCAGCCTCAATCTTTTGTGGGTGGCAAACCAGTTAGACCTGGCTGCCTCTATGGTCGTCGAGATGGGAGTCATTTTAGGACCAGAAAGGGGGCAGGATTTGTGGGCCATATGGGAAACAGAAGTGAGGAAGGATGAATTGTCTAAGTAATATCTAGCTCAATATGGATCCATTGTGGGGAGAGAGACATAAGAGGGTGCATCCATCTAACAGTTTGTGCTAGGAGGAATGCCTGATGGTAGTCCTCTATCCAGGGAAGATTCCAGCCCCCAAGGCTCCAATGGGCTCTAAGTTTGGAGCGGCTGAACCTGGGTTTGGATCCTTCCCATAGGAAGTCTCCAATGATTCTATCGATGGCCAAATGCCACTGCTTAGGTAGGGAGATGGGAATGTGCATTAGAAGGTAAAAGATTTTAGGGGCAGAGACTATTTTTATTGCTGCAATTTTCCCTGCTAGGGTGAGTTTGAGAAGTTTCCATCTATCAAACTCTGTTTTGAGAGAAGTCAGGAGGGATGTATGTTAGTCTGCCCGAGTGCCTCTAGGGAGGGTGTGAGGGTAATTCCCAGGTAGGTAATACCTTTTGAAGCCCAGAGTAGCCCTGCGAACTTTGCCATCTGTTGGGTACAAGTTCAATTCAGGGGGAGTAGTTCGGTCTTGGTTTGATTCAGTTTTCAGCACTAAATACTTGGAAAATGAGTCCAAGAGTTTTAATAAGGGGGATGCAGAACTCTGTATGTCCACCATAGGGAGGAGAAGATTGTCAGCATGCATAAGAGATGTATATTCTGTGGTCCTTACCTTAATATCTTTAATGTCTGGCTGATCCCGAATGGCATTACCCAGCGGTTCCACAGCCAAAACAAAAAGGAGTGGGGAGAGGGGGCAGCCCTGTCTTGTCCCTCATTTGAGTAAAATTGGGGAAGAGAGTCTGGAATTTGTGCTAACTCTGGCTGAGGGAGATGAGTAACTAGCATGGATTCTGGAAAGGAATTTCATTTCTAGGCCAAATTCTGTGAGGACCAGGTATAGGTAGTCCCATTCAATGGAGTCGAATGCTTTTCTGAAGTCCACTGCAATGGCCGAAGCGGGTGTGGGAAAGGATCTCGCTATATGCATAAGGTTCATAAAGGTCCTTAAATGATCAGAGCTGTGATGACCAGGGATAAAACCTACTTGAGAGGGGTGTATCAATCCTGAAAGAAGTGGGCTTAATCTGGATGCCAGAATTTTACTATATAGTTTGCTGTCAATGTTAATTAAAGATATCGGGCGGTAGCTACCAGGGTTTGTAGGATCTTTACCTTTTTTTGTATAATTACAATAGTTGCCTCTCTTAGGGAGAGGGGGAGAGAACCTTTGAGTTCAATTTCCTGAAAAACTTCAGTTAGGAGAGGGGTGATGATGGGGGCAAATGCCTGGTAGAAGTCCGCTGTGTAACCGTCGTTCCCGGGGGATTTCCCCACTTTAAGCAGACTGATGGCTGAACTCACCTCATCTGAGGAAATAGGAAGCTCAAGGAGCTGCACCTGCTGGGGAGTAATCTTAGGGAGCTATCGGGATTGCAGAAAGGGCTGTATCTCTCTGTTCAGGTGAGTATGTGTAGAAGAGTATAGAGATCGATAGAAAGAGGCCATGGTGTCATTTATCACCTCAGGGGCAGTGACCAGTGTCCCATGATTATCTTTCAGGCTGGTAATATACCTGCTAGTTTGCTGCTTGCGAAGCTGATATGCAAGTATCTTGCCTTCTTTATCGACCCCTTTCCTAAAGGAGTGCCGAAGACATAAGATAGCCACTTCCACCTTCCTATCAAGGAACTGATTGATTTCAAAGCACAGACTCAAAATGGATCTACCCAATGGGGAGTGAGGGGAAGGAGAGGGCAGAGACTTGAAAAGGGTTTCCGCTTCACTTAGTTTCTGTTCCAGTGTTACTAACTGATGTTCCCTTTCCCATCTCTTAGCTGTGGTGAAACCCATAATACTACCTCGCATGGTGGCTTTAAAAGCTTCCCAGGTGTTACTTGCTGAGGTGTCTGCTATCAGATTATGGGCTAAAAAAAGAGAGGCTTCATTTCAGGCCCATGGGATAAAATCAGGGTCTCTCATTAAGAGTGGGTCCAACCTCCAGTTCTGGGGTGGGGGAGGAACAGGGTCCCACTGAAGAAGGAGTTGAACCAGGGCATGATCAGAAATGACCAATGGGAGAATGACAGCATCAAGAGATTTTGCAGTAATGGCGGATTACTCCAGCCAGAAATCTAATCTGCTATATGAAACATTGGGCTCTGAGTGAAAAGTATAATCCCTGGTTCTGGGATGAAAAAGTCTCCAAACATCTGCTAGACCTTGGTCGGAGAGCATTCGTTGTAGTGCATTAGCGCTTCTGATATGCAATTCTTTGCCCCCATTGCTCTTATCGATTATTGGAATGAGAGTGAGATTAAAATCTCCCCCAATAAGGAGAGGACAATCAGGGGGATTAAATTCCAGGATGACCTCTGCAAGATTGTGGAAGAACTGTGGGGTGTCCTTTTTTAGGTAAGGGCACCAGTACTGCACACAGTACTCCAAGTGCGGCCTCACCAGTGATTTGTACAAGGGCAGGATAATCTCTGCCTCCTTTCTTGAGGTGAATTTGCCCTTGCTGCTGCCCCCCTGCACTGTGCTGATACCTTCATGTCCCCGGTGACTAGTACCCCAGGTCCTTTTCCTCCTCTAAAGTTGATACCTTCACTCCCTCAGGCAATAGCTGGCCCTGGGGTTTCTGGCATTGAGGTGCATGACCTTGCACTTCTTAGCATTAAACCCCAAATGCCACACATCTGACCAGTGCTCGAGTTCAGCTAAATCCTCCCTAAGTTCCTGCCTCCCTTCCTCACTGTCCACCTTTGCACATATCTTTGTGTCATTTGCAAACAGGCTGATCTTACTCTTGACCCCCTCTACAATGTCCACAATAAAGACATTGAATAAAACAGGGCCCAGCAATGAACCCTGCGGTACTCCACTAGTCACAGGTCTTGGCTTGGAGGGCTCCCCCCTTACCACCACTCTCAGCTGTTTGTTCTGCAACCAGCTCCTAAGCCACATCACTAGTTTCTCCCTTACCTCCAGGTTCCTCAGCTTGCCAATAACCTTCCATTTGGCACTGAGGTGAAGGCCTTGCTGAAGTCCTGATGCAGAACATCCACAGCATGGCCCTCATCAACTGCTCTTGTGACCCAATCAAAGAAATCAATTAAGTTAGTCTGACATGATCTCCTTGAGACAAACCCATGTTTTCTTTCATCCTGGAGTCCATTCCTATCCAGGAAGGTTATCAACCTCTCCTTCAGAATGGTCTCCATCAGCTTCCCCACTATGGACATCAAGCTTACCAGTCTGTAATAGCCCAGTTGGTCCCTGGGACCACTCTTGTGGAGTGGTACCATGTGAGCCATCCTCCAGTCCCTGGGCACACTCCCTGTCTCCAGGAAGGTGTTAAACATGTCTGCCAGAGGACTTACCAATACCTCTGCTAGTTCCCTCAAGACCCTTGGATGTACACCATCAGGTCCTGGTAGCTTGTCCACCTGAAAGTCTTTAAGACCTCTTAGAACTCTATCCTCCTGGATGACCCCATCTGTTACCTCTGCCCCCTCCCCACCATTCCTCCTTTCCCTTGTGATATCAGCCCATCTTTTTCTTTAGTGAACACTGAGCATAAGTACTCGTTGAGTGCATCCTCCTGGTCTTCCCCCTTTTCTGCCCAATCCCCCTCCCACTTGATTCTGACAACCTCATCCCTGCCACTCCTCTTCTCCCTTATGTACTTGAAGAAGTCTTTATCCCCCTCTCTGACCCCTGGGCCAGTCTCAGCTCCCTTGCTGCTTTGCTGCCTTGATTGCTTTACTCACTTTACTCACTTCCCTTGATTTTTTTGAGTACACCGCCTTGTCTTCCTCTCGCCCACCTAAGGTAGTGGACCAGGGATGTGCGGTGGATGTGGCCTAGCTGGACTTCATAAAGGCCTTTGATACCATCCCCCATAGAAGGCTGATTAACAAACTGTGCAGCCTAGGGGTGGATCCTAAAATAGTTCTGTGGGTGGAGAACTGGCTGAATGGCAGAAGTCAGAGGGTTGTGGTAAACATGGAGTACTCTAGAGAGGGAAAGGTGATGAGCAGGCTGCCACAGGGGTCGGTGTTGGGGCAGGTCTTCTTCAATGTCTTTATTGGGGATGTTGCAGAGGGACTGATGGGGAAGGTATGACTCTTCACAGACAATACAAAGGTGTGCAATAGGGTGGGCATGCCAGAGAGTGTTGAAAGAATAAGGGAAGACCTTAAAAAACTGGAAAAATGTTCTGAAGAATGGCAGCTGGGATTCAATGCAAAGAGCAAAGAGTTGCAGGATCATGCACATAGGGCACAAGAACCCAGGGCAAAGTATGAACTAGGTGGGGAGGTACTGACAGTCACAAAGCAGGAAAGGGACCTGGAAGTTATCATCTTGGAGGACCTAAGAGAAACTAGGCAGTGCAATAAGGTGGCTGGAAAGGCCAGTCAGATGCTTGGATGCATAGGGAGGGGTATAACGAGTAGAAAGAAGGAAGTCATCTTGCCCCTTTGTAAGACACTCATGAGACACCTCACCTGGAATACTGTGTCCAGTTCTGGAGGCCTCATCTGAGAAAGAACATAGACAGGGTGGAGGTGGTGCCATGAAGGACAACTAAAATAGTGCATGGCCTGCGGGATAAGACCTATGAGGAAAGACTAGCCAAGCTGATATTTAAAATATTCATTTCATTTGGATAAAGCATTTAACCCATTTTAAATATTGAATTGTTATAGGATATGTCAGTTGAGATTCGATATGTCATTTATAGTGTAGTCATCTTTTTACTCACATTTTCTAATGTATTTGCACAATGCAGATCTGCTGAGAAGCAGTTTCAATGTGCTCTTCCTTTTAAACATTTTTACAATGTGTTTCCTGGAATATGCCTGTTGAATGCTATGTTTTTAGCCTGGATGGTTCTCAGAAGATGTGACGTCTTGTTTTCCGTGGGGTTCTACATCTACACATTATGCTGCATGCATAAAAATCAGAACACGCTGAAAACAATATTGTACATCTGGACTAGGCTATCCTGGATCCATTTTATTTATTTCAATTTTGTTAACGGGGTGAAAGATCTCTTTTTCAGGGGTGACCCAGAGTTAGTTACAGGTACAATCATTTGAGGTTGTCGAAAACCATACATACATTCATTGGTTAAATACACTGTAAAAATAGATAAAATCATGACCTCATTTAAAACAAGATATTGTATCTAATCTGGGATATCCCAAGTAAATACAGTGCAAAAATGTGTAAAATAAAGATCCCTATAAGAATGTGATGTAGCACTTCCTTGTGCTATCCATGATACAAACTATAGGATATGAAATATTTAAAGGAACTCTATAATTCTTTCTATACTATCATTATATAAATCATGCAGTTCAGACGTGGTGGAAGTGGGGAAGAGGCTAAGTTGATGAATGTTACTTTAATCATTAAATAGCTGACTGTAAATATAGAATAATTACATTTACCATGGTAGCAAATTCCACAATGTAAACTCTAATTCACTGTGTTCCATATAATCGAGATTGATATAAACAAACAGTTTCTTTATTGTTTTATAACACATTAGGCTGCAGTATGTATTTCTTGGCAATGATGGTGGTGTCTATGTATGTGAGTGAAAGGTGTTAAAGAAACAGCTGTCTTGTGATATAGTAAACTATGCTGGACATAGTGCTGGAGGCTGTAATACAGGATGTGTTTAGCAGCCATACTGTAGCTCAATATAAATGTTTTTTTCCCAAAAAAGCATAGTAAAAGGAGTAACACAGGATAGCGTTCTTTACTTGTCTTAGGGGTTAAAGAAACAGCTGTCTTCTGCTATACTAAAATGCATTTTAGATACTGCTGAAGGCAGTAACATATTTAAGATAATTGGTTGTGCTATGCACTTAGATTTGAAACCAGAAAAGGTGGCTGTTTTCAGGGCTAAAAGTTTCATAATATGTTTGCCAGCTAAAGCCCAATATAATTTTTTTCCAAAAAGCATATTAAAAGTAGTTAACAAAAGATAACTGTTCTTTATTTGTCTTAGTTGTTAAAGAAACAGATGCCTTCTGCTATGCTAATCAGATAGTGTCTTAATGGTTAAAAAAACAGTGTAAATCTTTTTATAGCATTTGTTGCTGGGAAAGGGTGACTATGCCGACATGTTTATGAGCTATAAATATTTCTTGAAAGAGACTAATAGTCAAATTGAAATTAGTAGTTATCATACACAGTAGTCCAGTATAACACTGCTCAGCTGAATAAACACAGCAGAGTGGCGTGATAGTACAAAACCTTCAATTTTATGTAGTCTGTTAGGAATCTAGAAAGCACCCTTTTTCTACTGTAATAGCAGACTGTCTGTAGGGCTCTGCCCACTGCAGCCATAAAAAGGAAAAATAAACTGTATTCCTATGCAGCAAGACTTACTGCAGTACAGAATAAAATGGATTTGGTGCAGTCAATAATATGTAATGGGGGCTTCTAAACAGGACTGACAAATCGTGCCACTCAGCTCATCCAAGAAAACACTGTGCTTTGCATGTTCTGTGAGGCCCTAGAGAATCAAGTCAGAGCATCACACATTAGAGTGACTGCCTTTCTGATATGATTGGTAATTATCTATCTCTATATGATAGAAAGGCTCCATGAGGTGCAGGGAGTGAACCACAAAGGTGAGCCACTACAAGATGAAAATCCATGTACTTCTCTGACAGACAGCCCTTGGATGATACTGGGGATGAGTTCCAGGGTCTAAGCCTAAGACTGTGTTTTGCAACTGGTGTGAAAAAAGCATTATTTTCAGGTAGATGGAGCAGTAGTGAGGCTCTTTCCAGGCCTCAAGTTCAACTACTTGTCGACACTGAAATATGATGCTGTGTATATTCTGAGGTAGGCTTCATAAGAGAGACATTGCACATGCTAGACTTTTGACAGCTAGGCTTTGCAGTACCCATGAGGATCAGCCATATTTTTGCTCAGGCCTAAAGGATTAGCAGCAAAATCAAAAAGAATACAAGCAACCCAGAGGCTTTTCCATCTCTCATAGTATGTCATGCTCTGTTGGCCAAGGGTCATCTTTGTGGCGCTCAGTTGTTATCCCTCTAGTCTATCCCTGTCATTCCTTAGATGTAGCTCCAGAACTGGACACGGTATTCCAGATGTGGTCTCACAAGTGATATATACATAAGGGATAACACATGACAGTGTCTGTGGTTATAAGGGAATAATTCCTACCTAGGCATGATGCAGAGGTGAGTGCCGCAACCACCCAAAAAGTGCTTTCCTCCCTTATCACTACACACTGTGAATTGTATTATCCCACTTATTAAATGGGATTTTATTTGTTAAATTTATTTCAGGTGATGTGTTCGTTTGTCAGAAAATAATCAACAGTCATGGATGTGTTTCAACCAGTGAGGATTTTTTTTTCTTTTTCCATATACTGTAGGCTTTTATGCTCCCAGGCATGAGGGAACTGTTCAGCCCTGTCCCCACTGTGCTGAGACGGCACCTGCCTCCATCAGCACTCACCTGGCAGTTGTGAAGTTCCCCCTTGAATTCCCCCTCGTGGCAGGGCCAGAGAAGGAAGGGAGGGCTGTCCTACCTCCCAGTACACTAATCCAGATGAGACTGGCAGCAAGTGGTGAGTGGTGGTGTGGACCCGGGACCAGTGGACAGGGCTTCATGCAGCTACTTACCATTCTAATTTCCACCTTGTTTCCTCCCTAGCCATGGCAGCATGGGTTACGCATGCACATGGAGGCACACATGCCTCCCTGAACCATGGCTCCCACCGCCACTTACTGCAGTCAGCCGCTCGAGCATCAGTGCCACCACCAGGCCTCCACCTGTGGCAGCCACGAGCCGAGTCGACTCGTCACTCCAGTTCAGGAGATGAGAGCTGTCAAGCAGCCACTTAATCCACTCCCAGCCTTCACTCCCACCAATTCCGTACAACCTGAGCTTGCTCCTGAACTCGGGTCACCGGCAAGACACAAGGTGGCTTAGCCTTCTGCACCACTGGACTGGCCAGGTTACAGGATTTTCTTGACTGATTTTACAAAGCATTATCCAGAAGAAACTACAGCCAAACATTCACCAAATATATTTAGAAATATCTTTTGTTGAATATATCTGGCCACTTTTTTTTTTTTTTTTTTTTAGTTGTTTAACCAGGTATAGCACACTAAGCTGAAAGCTTTTTTACAGGAGAGACCTGGGAGCACAAGGAGGTTAAGTGACTTGCTCAGGGTCACACAGTATGCAAGTGGAAGCTGTGGGATTCAAACCCAGGTCTGGTCTGCTGGATGTCACCAGATTTGCAGCTCAGAGCCTTAGACCACTGCGCTACACTGCCTCCCTCCACTTGGTTATAAAGGACTGATGTTTTGTGACCTAACCGGTCTCCTCTTTAAGCTAGGTGGTCCTTGTAGGCAATTTCTGCAAAACATTTAAAATTGTTGTATTTAATAATAATTTTTTTCCATAGTACTATATTTCTTTTTGTTTCTTTATTACATAGAAACATAGAATCTGTTGGCTGCAGGAGACCAATGGTTCATTGAGTCTACCCATGTTGTACTACCTCACCCTCCCGACCTAGTGTCATGGTGGGTTGTAACCTTCTATCTCATCCCTCCTTGTACTCTCCTTAGGGAGTCAGAGTCATTTTGCTCTATTCCGCTGTGTTTAAACCAATTCTGAGTACCTGCCCCTACCACTTCAGCCAGAAAACTGTTCCATGGCTCCACCACTCTTTCCATGAAGTAGAACTTTCTCACATCCTGCCTGAATTTACCCCTCCAACATCCAATAATACCTTCTTATAAATGTATTCCTATTTTTGAGAAATATCTCTTCACTATTAACTCTGTTTATACCACCTAGAAACGTATATGTTTCCATCATGTCCATCTGAATGAGTGCATATTCAGGGACCTCAGACATTCCTGGTATGATTTGATTCTAACCTTTCTATGTCCTTTCTCAGGTGAGGGTTCCAGAACTAGGCACAGTATTCCAGGTGAGGCCTCACCAGTGTCTTGAATAGGGGCAGAATTATTTCACTTTTTCTGCTATTGAACCCCCCTCCAAATACATCCCAGCATCCTCATTGGTTTACTGTATGCCTCATTACATTGGCTGGTTAATTTGAGAGAGTCACTGATGATGACCCCCAGATTCTTCTCCTCCTTTGTACTGGCAGACCTAACCCCTCCCATCCAATATTCCATGGGTGTTCCTTTTCCCTAGGTGCATTACCTTATATTTCTTGGCGTTAAATCACAGCTGCCAGATCTTTGACCACCTATCCAGGTTCTCTACGTCTCGCTGAAGTTCCCTAACACCTTACATGCTATCTACCCTGCAGCATAACTTTGTGTCACCAACAAAGAGACAGATATTTCCCCAGATACCCTCACCTACATAAAAAAAGGAAAATATTAAACAGTAAAGGTCCAAGGACTGATTCACGCGGCCACCCTCTGACACCCCTGTTCCCTGCTTTTGTCCCAGTTACTGCTACCCTCTGTTGACTCCCCCAGAGTCAGGTCCCTGCACACCTTATTAAACACTTCTCTACTCCGAAGTCCTTCAGCGATTTCAGCAGCCTCTTGCGTGATACTGAATCAAAGGCTTAAATCAAAGTACAACAAATCAACTGCCTGCTGTTTATCTAGCACCTTAATATTCTAATCAAATAATATTTCAGATTGGTCTGGCATGACTTCCCCATTGCAAACCAATTCTGCTTACTGTCCTGCAGCCCATTGTCTGCTAAGTAGGCTACCAGATTTTCCTTAATAATGATCTCCATCAGTTTACCTACTATGGCGGTAACACTGACAGGCCTGTAGTTGCCTGGATCCTCCCTGCCTCCCCCCCCCCCATGGAGTGGTGCCACATTTATAGACCTCCAATAACCCCTGGCAGAGCTCTTCAACAGGTCACTTGAGACAGGGAGGGTACCTAGGGATTGGTGAGAGGCACATGTGGTGCCAATCCATAAAGGGTGGTCAAGGGAAGTACCAGGTAACTATAGACCCATCAGTTTGACCTCGGTGGTGGGAAAATTAATGGAGAGTATACTAAAGGAACGATTGGGGGTGTACTTGGAGGAGGTCTGGATAGTTGGCAACATGGGTTTGTGCCAGGTAGATCATGTCAAACCAGTCTTGTGGAGTTCTACGAATGGGTAACATCAGAACTGGACAGGGGAAAGCCTGTGGATGTATTATTCTTGGACTTCAGCAAGGCATTTGACTCTGTCCCCCACAATGGTCTGGTGGAGAAACTGATGGGGTTAGGAGTAGGCCCTTTGATGATCAGATGGGTTGAAAACTGGCTAGCTGGACGCACCCAGAGAGTAGTGGTCTGTGGGGAGCTCTCAAACCCTAGAGAGGTTGGTAGTGGGGTACCGCAGGGCTCGATCCTGGGTCGGATCCTGCTTAATGCATACATATCAGACATCAGGGAGGGTATAGGGTGTGAAATGAGTCTCTTCGCGGATGACTCCAAGATGGGAGCAGTAGTTGAGAGAGAAGAGGGGAGGTTGGCCCTGCAAGGGGACCTGGACACCCTGGAAAGCTGGGCTCACACATGGAAATTAAATTTAATATCACCAAGTGCAAGGTGTTGCATCTTGGGTGGGGAAACCCAAACACAGGTACACTCCTGGGAGGAGGCGCTGGAGGCCTCAATAGGGGAAAAGACCTAGGGGTCATGGTGGATGCATGTATGAATAACTCTGAGCAGTGCAGGAGAGTGGCTAGCAAGGCAAACAGGATGTTGGGATGCATCGTAAGGGGGATCACCTCTAGAAGCAAGGAAGTGATTCTGCCGCTGTACAATGGACTGGTTAGACCACACCTTGAGTACTGTGTACAGTACTGGAGACCACACTGGAAGAGGGACATACAGCTCCTGGAGAGGGTACAGAGGAGGGCAACTAAGATGATACGAGGGCTAGGGGATTTGACGTATGAGGACAGACTTGAGGAGCTCTGCCTGTTTTCATTGGAGGAGAGGAGAGACAGGGGGGACATGATTGAGGTCTTCAGGTACCTCAAGGGAATAAATAGGGTAAGCATGGAGGGATCTTCAGACTAAAGCAGGGAGGTATCACCAGAGGGCATGGTTTGAAGTTGGAAGGTGGAAGGGTGAGGGGGAAAAAGGAGGAGGTTTTTCACTGAGAGGGTGGTGGACCCTTGGAATGCACTGCCTGGTGAGCTGGTTCAGAGATCCACAGTGGAGGGCTTCAAGAGAGGGTGGGACAGACACAGAAAGTGGATGTATCAGATGATGGCCTGTCCCAGGGGGGTGGGGATGGATGATAGGGGTTTCTGGAACACAAGGGAGGGGAGGGCCTCGGCACCCAACTAGGGATCTGAGGTTCGAGCAGACTCGATAGACCGTAAGGCCTAATCTGCTGGCAAATAGTACGTTAGTATGTTAACTTGGCACTATTACAGACTCTAGTGAGTCATTAAAAAGCTGGGTTAAGGATTCTGCTAATTTTGTTGCAAGCTTCCTAAGTACCCTTGGATGTAGGCCATCTGGGCCATGGGCTTTATCCACCCTAAGGGCCTCCAAACCTTTTCCCACACTTTTAGTTTTGATCTCTACCCTTCCCATATCCTGAACCCCAAGTGGCCACTAGATGGCAACAAAAACATTAAATTTTAAAGACTAGCCTATTTAAAACAAGATGTGGTCAGAGCCAACACGTCTGCTTCAGAGTGGTGAGCCCAAGTCAAGCAGTACTCATAACTTCTCCCTGGCTGATGCCATACTTGCATGGTACTTGTGCATGCACAGTGACTGATAATTGTGCATGTGTGAGAAAGAGCCCACTGTGCCCAAGATGGCCACCATGACAACAGTGCGCATGTGCAATTACTGCTGACTGCGCATGCTGCGATACTCGCGCATGCACAGTGAGCTCACGGCAGCCATCTTGGGCACAATGAGTTGTTTTTTTTTCCTGCAACTGCAGAAGTGATGGGCAGAAAGAAAATAGTGCCCCAGCAGAGGAGGGGGAGGTTATGCCTCCTCGGAGGGGAGTGGCAATGGAGAACCAATGCAACAGCACTGACCATAGCACTGTGAAAGGACAGAGGAGAGGTATCGGGTCACATGCTTCCAGAGTCCCTTCTCTGTCCTGCCCCTCGCAATATGTCGGCATGGCTCCACCCATGCAGCCGTAAAAATAGCATTGGAATTAATTATTTCTATCAAACTATAATATTTTTTCATAATTTGTTTGTGTGGTATTCAAAGACAAATTATAAATAACAGTTTTGTGTTAATTGTCAAAAACCTGTATATATAAAAAGTGCCTACCTCCTACAGGGTTCTTGTGAAAATACAACAAAGTTTAATGTTTTGTATGTATTATTTACTTGGACAATGTACCTTGAATAAGTGTCCTATTATGTCACAAAAAGCTGCTCTTTTAAAACCAAGTGGCTAGATGTGATTCAAAAAATGATATCCCTAAATACGGTTGGTGAGTGTGTGACTGTAGTTTCTCCTGTATTGCTAAATGCTAGCCAGTAGCACCTGCATCTGGCCTAGGTTTCATTTTATCTCCATAGGTATTCATGTGGCTTCCTGGGACCTCCAGGAGCAACCATTTTTAAAGGGCAATATCCCCTCCCTTCTTCTGCTAGTAACCCAGTGATCTATCCAGAGACAACATCTCCCTCCTTCTACTAGTAGTCCAGAGATATATACAGAGGCAATATCCCCTCCCTTCATCTGCTAGTAATCCAATGATTCATACAGAGGCATCAGCACCTCCCTTCTGCTAGTAATCCAGATATATATACAGAGGCAATATCCCCTCCCTTTTTCTGCTAGTAATCCAGAGATCTATACAGAGGAAACAGAACCTCCCTTCTTCTGCTAGTAATTCAGTCCTATATACAGAGGCTATATCCTCGCCAGTCTTCTGTTAGTAACACAGTAAGATAAATAGGGGCAATAGCCCCTCCCATCTTCTGCAAGTAATGCTGAGCTCTATTGACAAGCACTATCACATCCTTTCTGCTAGTATTACAAAGATCTATACAGAGGCAATATCACCTCCCTTCTTCTCCTAGTAAATCAGAAATCAGTTCAGAGGAAACATCCCTCCCTTCTTCTGTTAGTAATCCAGAGATCTACACAGAGGCAATATACCCTATCTCATTCTGCTAGTAATCCAGAGATCTATACAGAGGCCCTATCACCTCCGTTATTCTGATAGTAATCCAGATATCTATACAAAGGAAATATCACCTCCTTTCTGCTAGTAAATATCACCTCCTTTCTGCTAGTAATTCACAAACCCATACAAAGGCAGTATAAACTCCCTCACACTAACTTGTTTTTTTTCTCTTTTAGATATTTCCTGAAGAAGACCTAAGGTCAAAACGTAGATTTTTAACTCTATTTTCTATTTTCAGCGTGCATTTAATATAACCATTTTGTTTTGCTTATAAACTCCCTCGTTCTGCTAGTAATCCAGAGATCTACACAGAGGCACTATCACCTCCATTATTCTGATAGTAATCCAGATATCTATACAAAGGAAATATCACCTCCTTTCTGCTAGTAATTCACAAACCCATACAGAGGCAGTATAACCTCCCTCATTCTGCTAGTAAGCCAGAGATCTATACTGAGGCAATATCACCCCCTTTATTCTACTAGTGATCCAGATATCTATACAGAGGCAATGCCCCCACTCCTTCTGTTAGTTGGGTGGAGTTTGGAGGGCTTGGGGTATTTGGGAGGAGAGGTGGCTTTTATCATGTTTGCTTTGGTGAAAGTGGTAGTTAAGTGCTGTAGAACAGGTGTGTTGTATTAACAGTTAAATACCCAAACAATAGACAACAGATGCTGTATATAATGAATGTTGGGCATCTAAAACCAAATGCTGAAACAAAAGCAAGTTTAAAACTCCATGTTCATCCTACCTAATGGTATGTGATTCTATAACCTCACAAAGTAGGCTATTCCATATGTCCACTCTATCTGTGAGTTTGTGCTTTCTAATGCTGCCCCTTATCCTGTACCCCCCCATTTAAGTGTATGCCCTGTGCTCTGATTGTGCTCACCAGCTCTAGATCTGCGTATACTCTACCCTGTCTACACTTTTAAGTAGTTGGCATAGTGTAATGATGACACCCTCTTATTCATTTCTTTGCTGGGCTAAAAATTGTAATCTTGCCTTGTAGTTCTCACCCTGTAAGGCCCTCATCAGCTTGGTTGCCCTTTGCAGGATCTTCTCAATGTATTCAATATATTTTCTATACTGCAGAGAACAGTACCAGTTACAGCATTTTATGTGGGGTGTACCATGGCCAAGGATCACAGTCATTGACCTTCTCCGTGCCCCACTCCTAATGTAGCCTAATAAAACATTTGCTGTGCAGCCTGTGGCAGCACATTGGCTGCCTGCTTGCCTGCCTCTAGCCTACTTGCCACAAGGTCAGTTAGGTCCTGTTCCTTTTCAGTTGTGCTCTGCACTACAGAATCATACAAGGTGTACAGTATATGTGAGATAGATTTCTCACCCCTAGGTGTAATACAGTGTACCTTTCCACCTCAAACCTGACCCCTATATCTGAGTCTATGCCCTTGAGGTACTCAGGTCTCTGTGTAGTGCAGTGTAGTATAATGTAGCGCACTCCCCTTCACACTGTTTCCACTGTTTTTGTCAATTTTGCGTCAACATCAGCAGCCTGCCTTTGACTTTTTCCTCCAGGTCAACAATAAATACATTAAATGAAAAAGAACATAACACCAACGCATGGGGAACTCAACTCAGAACATCCGTCCACTTCAAATGATGACATTCACCACTACTCTTTACTTCCTGCCTGTCAGTTTGCTCTCCACTTCCTGTACACTTTGTGAGCCTCATATTAAAGAGATGGTATTGCAAAAAACTAGCAGGAAGAACATTTTAGAAAGTTTTAGAAGCAGTCCCGTATTACTTTTTATTTGCGAAATGTTTTTCTTTTTCTTTTTCTATGTGCTAATTAGATAATTTTAGACTTAATAGTATGGGGTGTGATGTGAAAAGCAATGCTTTACCTGGAAGCAGACATGTCTAGTTCTGTTCCTCCAGCTACATCATCAACATGTGACATCATTCACTGTTACATCACAAGCCCTGCTGCCTGACTGATTACAAATGGTTGGTCTACTAATGTTGCTTCTGTCCTCTAATGGTTGAATTTGTCCCAGGCAACTGATATTACTGTGTGATATATTTCGCATACCTTTATAGTGTACCTTTTTTCTGTTTGTATTATTTTGTTTTGCTTACTACTGCAGTCTGGCTCCCCATTTCCCTTCTCCCAGAACACATCGGCAAACAAAATTGTATTTCTCTGTATGTCTACCTGATAAAACATTATAAATAAAAAAATAAATAATGCCCCACAAGTTACCAATAAAGCAGCAGGAGTCTGACTCCTCTTGATTACTAGTGATGTCACAGTCGATGAGCTCACAAAGCTAATGATGTATAGGGAGGAATAGAACTGACTATATCTGTATCTATGCAGAGTGTTGTTCCACACATCACACCTAGTACTGTTGGGTAGAAAATCTTCCAACTGACAAAATGGAAAAGAAAAAGATACTTCAGATATACAGTAAGAAGTGGTAGCTGGCAACTCTGAAAGTTATTGTTTCCTTATTTTATTCTTTGGTAACCAGATAAGGCCCACTAGGCACAGGTGCCTGTTTTCAGGGGCGACCCGGGAGCATTGGGGAGGTTAAGTGACTTGCTCAAAGTCACACAGTATGCAAATGGAGGTTGTGGGAATCAAACCTAGGTCTGTCTGATGGATGTGCCAAGCTCATTCACATCTAGTCACTCTAACCTCTAGGCTATACTGCCAGCCCCTGTTGATGCCATGCAGTATACTAGCTCTTTAATGCATGAGTGTTCAGTGCAGTACATTGTTGAAGGCATTAAAGTCCTTGCAAATGTCCAGGTAGACTACATCACCTACACAGCCCCCATCTACCGCCCCAGTTAACTATTTCAAGAAGGCAATTAGGTTGGTTTTGTGTGATTAGGTCTACCTAAGCCATGCTGAATGCTAGAGAAAGAGTAGTTCTCTTCCATGTGAACCACCTCATCTTTAAGACTGACTACAATATTTCACCAAGCATTAAGGTAAGGCTCACAGGTTTGTGGTTTTGCCTGAATCTAAACTCTTTCCTATTTTGAACAGTGGGATGACATGGCTGTTTTCTAGCCCTCTGTCATTATCATTTTCTGTAAGAAGTCCTGAAAAGAAATCAGTGATGAGGCCCAACTTGAGCCATTATAACTCCGCTATTATCCCTGGGTAGATACTATCAGGACCCTGAGACAGTTCCTGGTTAGTATCCTCTAGAGATTTGCCCACTAATGCTGGAATAATTGGCACTGCCACCTGCTTAACCTGAAGCTCTCCAACTTCTGTCACCACATGACCATGTCCCATGACTTCCTGGCTGAATAATTATACAGTGACTCTGCCATCCACCCTGCCTCCCTTGACGGCCCCCATAAAATAACGGGTCCGACATTATCTATGATTCTGCCTTTGTTCCCTATGTAATTAAAAAGGGGGTTCATTATTCCTCCTTGGTTTTATTTATGTATGTATGTATTTATTTAAAATTTGGTAACCCAGGAAGACACACTGAGCCTATACTCATTTCCAGGTGTGATCCAGGAGGTGGGGGAATGAGAGTACAGACAAAAGGCATTACAGACATCTGTACTGCAAAAATACAAGGTACAAAGGGCTAAGCATATAGGCAGTCTAAGTGAGGAGAGTTACACATGAGAAAACAGCAGTATGAAATTATGCCTGGAATGTAATGGACTGCACTAGGCTTCAGTACAAGGATTAAGGATACACTGACCAAAACATGCTAGAGTGTATAAATAGCCCTCACAATGAGTAGAGAGCGGGGGGCAGGAGTATTTTAGCTCAGTTTAGGGAGTCATAGGCGGGGGGGACTGGAATAACTGGAAGAGAGAGGATGACAGGTTCAAAAGGGAGAGTGACAGGTACAGGGGGAGAAGGAATATGCCTTAGCAGATGTCTAAAGGTATGGAATGGACAGAGGGGGAGAGACAAAGGGAAAAGGGGAGCTAGTTCCAAAGGGAGGGGAGATGGTAGAAGAAGGCAGCTTGCCCAACACAAGAGTGAGGATAGGGAATGGAGAAGGTGTGGGAATCCTTGGAGTGTAGACAGTAGCAAGCAGAGGGGGCAGGGGAAAGGAGTGAGGAGAGGTAGGAGGGAAGGGTGCCAAACCTGTATTTAGCAATAAAAGTTGAGCAGTTGGACTGGCAATATTAGGATAGTGGGAGGATGGAAAGGGAGGAATAGAGGGAACAATGGTGAGCATGGAGTGGTAGTGAAATGACAGAAAACATTGCAGAGGGTGAACAATGCCATAGACCTTGTCCACATAGTCAAAAACCAGGAGTACTGTTTTGGTTACTAGCTCCCAGCGGACATGGGGGGGGGGAGGCAGTCCTTGTTACGGTACAGGGCACCAAGCTTGGGACGAAGTTGATCCACGGTGCAATCCTGTCTCCCATAGCTGCCTTGGTCTAAGCAACCACATTTCTTCTGAATGCCCTAAACTCTGCTCCCTGGCTGTGTCTTCATAGTCCTTCCACTTATCACAAAACTTTTTCCCTCCTGTAACTTCCCCTGGAGTTCCTAAGCCTCCACCTAGTTCTCTTATTGTTGTAGCCCGCCCATGTTTGATATCTACAGAAACATGAGGTAAAAACTGGTGTAACAAACACAATTTGTATACATACAAAGAAAATAACTCTCATGTTATTGTTCAGGTTTTGAAGAACTTGTCTTTCACACTAATAACATTTTCTTTTCACATTTTTTCCCTATCTTTTACAGATTAATTTCATTCTTTTTGTAAGTATCATAAGAATATTGATTAAAAAGTTAAAAACACCTGACGTAAGAGGGAGCAATTTCAATCAGTACAAGTAAGTAATTTACTGGACCTTCATTCTTGAAAATGTCAGCCTCTTCCTATTTTGTGTTGTTCTTTTGTTCACCATCGGATATGATTGTGGTTTCCTATCCTTGTTATTTTTATTTTTTTGTTCTAGGAGACTTGCAAAATCTACTCTCTTATTAATACCTCTATTTGGCGTGCACTATATAACATTTACCATTTTTCCCGAAGAGGAGAGTAACGACATCACAGTGGGAATTCGATTATATGTTGAACTTGCTGTCGGATCCTTCCAGGTATAGTTTTTGTATAATTTCACCCAAAAGGTCATGTGGTACTGATGGAAGACTGTGTTATTACACCTGTGCTTTCAAAAAATTAAAGAAACTGCAAGAAAGTTTATGTTTACAATTAAATAAATGTAGGAGGGATGTGAGGAAGTACTTCTTCACTAAAAGAGTGGTGGATGCCTGAAACAGTGTCCAGCAGAGGCAGTGGGGTTGAAACCAGTGGTGGGCTTTAAGCATGTATAAGAGATACACAAGGGAATCTTGGTAGGGAAGCAGGAGGGATAGTAGGAGATCAGGTAATGTCTATGGTGTCAGTAAGCAGGGAAAAAAAAATGATCAGACTAGGTGGCCCAATCAGTCCTTATCTGCCAACACATTCTTTTTTTTTTTTGGCTGCCAGGGCTCCGCTAGCAACGCAAATGGGCTCACCTTACTCCAGTGCCTCGACCCCTCATACTTGGGGATGCCCCCCTAAGTAGGGCCGCCAGAGGTGGAACTGAACATGGCCAGAGGGGCCGACCACTCAGAGCCGGCTCATACTCGGGAACCTCAGCAATTTTTTCAGAGAGGTTTTGTCTCCCCTGGAGCCGCGGGATTTGCAATGATGCAACGGAGAAACTCTAGCGTCTGTCCCCAGCTCCACCCCTGTGGCAGCACGGCACCCTGTCCTCCAACTTCCACCAGAGGGCACACGGGCACTGAACCTAAGTCACTTCCCCACCCCGGAGAAGGAGAGCAGTCCACCCCGGAGAAGGAGAGCAGTCCTCCGGATGCTCAATCCTTCTCCCCCTGCCAAGCCCTGGCGGCCCTGGTCTGTTCTCGAACCCAGGTCACCGGCATGGTGCGAGGTGTGGCATCCAGTGCCTCAACCCTCAGTGCCACCGGGCCAGCTCTGCCAACACATTCTATCTTTCTGTGTTTATACACAGTGTCTACTTTTCTTGCTAGTTCACGTAAGGGGGATTCTTTTTAGTTGTTCTTGATTTTCAGAGATATCTCAGATTTTGCATGCAAAGGTCCTTACATACCTTTTGAATTGTTGTTTGTCACTGAAAATGAATCATTAATGTAACAAGCAATGTGGTGAGACCTAAGTTGTAAGCAGGATTATAAATCACTTATATGATTTCAGCCAATCAGCACTCAGAACCACACAAACTTTTATCCTTCATACAGTACTCTTCTGTGAGGAAACATTAAAGAGGAGCCTTTCACTTCACAGGCGAGGGGAAGGGCATTACACTTGGTTTAACAATTTGCCAAACCTAGGACCACCTCTCTAACCTATGTAGGTCCCTCTGCAACTCCCTTATCCTATCCACCCTACCAGAGAGCTTAGTGTCATCCGCAGAGAGACACATCTTGCCCTTTATTACTTCTCCCACGACGTTCATGAAAATATTGAAAAGGCCTGGATTCAAGGCTGACCCTTGTGGCACCCCACTTGTGACCTCCTTCTCCCTAGACTTGACTCTGTTTGCCACCACCCTCTGTTGTCTCCTCCCCAACTGGCTACCTACCCATCTAACTTGGTCCTTCACTAACCTAGCTTCTCTAACTTCTTCAACAACCTTCTCTGTGTCACTGACACGAATGCCTTGCTAAAGTTAAAGAGCAAATCCATTGCTTGTCCCTTATCCACTGCCTTAATTACCCAGTGAACGAATAGTATCAGCTTGATCTGACAATACCTCTCTGCCACACACCTGTTTACTATTTGTTTACTATCCTGGAGCCCATTTCTCTCTAGGTAGTCCACTAGGTCCTCCTTGACTAGTATCTCCATCAGTTTACCCACAGTGGAGGAAAGGCTGACAAGCCTGTAGTTATTTAGTTGCTTCTTGTCCCTTCCCTTGTGTAGCAGAACTTCATCCTGTACCCTCCAATCTCTTAGGACCACCCCAGATTGCACTAATCTACTGAATAGCCTGCTAGGGGTTCAGTTAGTTCTGATGCCAGTTCCCTGAGAGCCCTCGGTGATTCCCATCTATTCCTGAAGTTTTATCTATTTTTAGGGCTTGTCTGACTCTTACGCCTATAAATACCCCCTGCCCCATTTCTGGGATTCCCCTTGCAGCTGCATGTATGCCCCTTTCCAACAAAAACACACTGTCCTTCACTGTTAGTACTGAGCAGAAGTTGTATTTGAGAACGACTGCCTTCTACTCATCCTCCTCTAGTACCCTGACCCCCTTTGACAGCCTTACAATTTCCCCTAACATCTTTCTTTTCCCTAATGTACCTGAAAGACTGTTTCCCCCTCATTTGTCCTGCTTCGCTATATGCAGCTCTGAGTCTGCTTTGGCATTCCTGCCTGCCTTCTTGGCCTACCTCATCTTTACTTGGTATTCTCTCCATTCCTCATCCCTCTGCTTCTCTTTGTACTTTATTAAACCCCTTTTTTGGCCTATAATATTATAGTGTGGTGAAAGTATACAACTATAATATTGTGAAATCTGTCACAATTTACTTACTATGTTTTGTTCAACAGGGGTTTGTTGTTGCTGTACTCTACTGTTTTCTCAATGGAGAGGTAAGTTATTCTACTAAGAGACTGATGCTATTCAGATTCTAAATTTTGTTTTGTCAGCACACCAGGGAATTTACCCATGTTATATTTCTTCTGTAGATTTCTGATTGAAAGGCATTAAAATTGGTGGAGGTGTGCAGAACTGGCTTGGACTGAAGCAAGCCATCCCAAACTTAGATGACTCATAGGTTTCATAGGTTTATCAGAGTTTGTAAGACTTTCATCCATAATACTCACCTCAAAATTATCCAGACAGCATACCATTTCTGTAATGTATATCAAATTTGTGTTTAAAACTATCCACAGATGAGCTCCCCACTATTTCCATAGGTAAGGTGTTCTAGATCGGTACCACCTTCTAGTTGAACCACGTTTGTCTCTTTAACATATTACAGGTGTCACATCAGAGACAGAACACAAGATGAGATTGATGTTTGGTTCAGAAAAGGATCTAAACTTTATTCTTTTTCTACTTTTTTCTCTAAAATTATCTTTCCTCCACCTAATACTGATCATCTCCCACCAGATGAATTCCATGCTGACCCACTTCCTCTCCCACAACTCCCTGTTGTAGGTAATATCTGGCCTACTGCCAGTGCCTCCCAACATGGGGCCAGATATAGGAATATACATTATCAGAGGGCCCAGTGGGATCCCATTTACATGGGATAGGAAGGAAGAGTACTAACAGAGATAACGAGACTCTAGGGAGGGGCAGGATAAGGACTGGTAGAGATGCAATAGTGGGATTAGACATGGAGAGTTAAGGGCAAAACAGCAGACAGAATGAAAAAGGGCCCCAGTCTGGAAAGAGTGGTTTTGTAAACCATGCCTCCGTAGTCAAAGGCTGGTTTCTTGAGATATAGCACACAAGTGGGGAAAGAGTTTGTTGTGCATGGTGTTGATATGTGAGGAGAAATCCAAGTTTCAGTCCAGCCACACACTGGGTACTTGATGTGGGGTAATTCTGCAGGGGTGGCACCATCAATAGCCTTGAAAATTGGGAAGTAGGTAATCTGGCAAGTCTGTGCTCAGAGCCATAAGTCAAGGAGACTATTATCATATGCAAGTACAAACTGGCATGCATTGTTAAAAGCAACAGTTATTTCTGGTGAGTGTGGTAAGTAAGTTATGAGTAATACACTAACAGCCTGTTTCATCTGTGTTTTCAACAAATGATACTCAACACTTCAGAACATGTTCTGAAATAATTTATGGTTTAGAACGACCTAATCTGAGTCATGCCCCAGCCAGCCAGACAGACAGCTAGGAGCATAAGCTGATTAAGGCAGCTGAAATTCAAGCCATTTCACAAGACCTCTCTAAAAATGACACCACAGTAAACAACACACACACACACACACACACACACACACACACAGCCTTGCATTGCAAAAAAATGCCTAAATATGAACCAGGCTGCTTTTGTATTACAGTACATGCAATAAAAAAATAACCTCCAAGAAGAACTGGCCAATAACTTCACACCTTATTAATGTGATGACATCTTAAGGTGCTTGAGCTTTGCTCTCATGCCCATGATGTCACCACAGCAACCACACTAATTCACTATGCAGTTACCAGCTTGTTCTTCATGGAGGGGGATTAGTTATTCTCTATACAGTATGTATGATAGAACCATTCAATAAGAGAATGGTTAGAAGAATGGGGGGGAGGTTAATGTGTGAGCTCAGTAATTAGTTGTGTGATATCGCAGGGCACAATTTTCTGAGTGACATATTTTGCTGAAGGGGAGAACTAATCATCACAGAGGTCCCTAAAAACATGTGGGTCCTCATAGAAGCAATGGATGGAGAGGGAAGACAAAATGTCCCAGTGTCAGGCTTAGGCTGTGGGGATGAGTAGTTTCTACTGAGGAAAAGGAGAATGAGAAGGGAAAGAGTCTGCACAAGAGTAGTTTTTGAGTGGCGGGGGCAGCAGATATGGCAGTTTGGCAACTACGAGGAGAGACTGGAGCACCTGGGGTTGTTCTTATTGAAAAAGGGACTGTGATATTCAAAATCCTGACAGTTGATGCAGAGTTAGTTCCAAGCGGCCTGCTTAGCAGAATCCAGAGTAGCACAACAGCTGTATGAATCTTGATTTCATGCTTAGTGGAGAAACAGCCAGAATGGATTTGTAGAAACATTTTCCAACCAGCAAGTAACAGGACTGTGGAGCAGTTTACCAGACAAAGTGAAAAGTTCAGACAGTGTAGAGTTTCAAAGCTAAGCTGGATAGTCTAGATAATGCCTGAAGGGGAAAGTCATTCCAGGTCATTGCAGCTGAGATAAAAGGCAATCTTTCATTTTTTTTTTTTTTTGTTACCAAGCTTTTTGGCCATTTGAGTCATCACTCACTGCTACTTCAGGCCCCTGACAGTCCCCAGCCCTGTCACCCACTCCCCTCACCATCAAGCCAGCTGGGACCTACATGAAGTGGAGCCCTGGAAGCCAGTCACCATCATTAAGATGGCTTGAAGTACATGCCTTTTTCTTGGTTTTCTTCTCTTCCCTAGTCCCTCTCACCACCCCTGATGTCAAGCAGTGCCTTGGTAGTCATAGTCATGGCAGCAAGTTCTGGGCAGATGCCACCCCCCATGAGAGAGAAGGCTCCCTGGCTCATTAAGAGGGGCCACTGCTGCACCGTAGCCTGGCTGTCTCCTACCAGGGATAGCTGACACTGCATTTGGCTGTGGTCCCCAATCCTGGCCACACCGATCCTGGTTCCTCGGGCTGACCTAGAAACATAGAAACATAGAATTTGACTGCAGATAAGAACCGCTTGGCCCACCCAGTCTGCCCATTTCCCTACCTAATGGATGAGCTGCAGATCCTAGTTAACCTGCAGCCTACTTCTTCCTACCCCCACTCCCTAGAATTGCCTTATGACTGTCCCATGCATGCTACAAACCCAGGCTGCCAGCACAGAAGCACAGTGTGCTACTCCTGAGCCATCTGGCAGCTGACAAAAGGCAATCTTGATGGACTGCACAATTCTCCTTTTTCTTAGTACAGTTATGTAGCTATATAGATACAGTGTCAGAAAATAAGTGATGCAGTAGCCGTGGTAATGCCAAGCTTCTGTCGCTGAAGACCTGCACAGGAATCTTGGTTCACAGCACATATTAGCAGTATAAACCCAATCCTTACTGGTCAGTAGCCCTCCTCAGGGTCATATTAAAGAAGCTAGTAGCTACTGGAAAAAGAGAGGAAGTGGTTTGGATAAATGGAGCAATCTGTGTGAATAATGCAGCATAAATGCATTAGTCAGCTCTTATTAATCTGACCATGGCCATGTTATCTATGTACCAAGCTAGCCCCAACTAAAGTGCCAAAATTATATGAAAAATGTTTCATTTTTAAGTAGTAAAGAATATAGAAGGTAGCCACACCAGCTAACACTGGTTCTGGAATACTAAAGTCAGACCAGAGTATACACAAACCTGCACCTGGTAACTGCATGTGTAACATTCACACAAAATGCTTATACTTAATCAGTGCTAAGCTTTGTTAGTGAAAAAAAGTGTTCATTACAGGAGATACCAGTGTTCAGTTTATGCCACATGTTTTCAAATCTAAACCTTTCAAATTAAATGTTTTAAAGAGCTGTGTTATTGTAAGGCATTTTATAATACCCATTTAGAATAATCAGGAAAACCAAAAAAGCAAGGCAAGCACACCCTCACTGGGTCCCAGACATGACTAGACAAGATCCAGAGGATTACAAAAAGGAGCTCAATTTTTATTAGCAGAAGATACACACAGCGGCAGTAACATACTAGTAATCAAATATTGTTTTATTAAAGAAAATACTACTCAGACTTAGAATATTGTGCCAAAAAGCGTTTTTTACTGCTGCCCCTTTCTTGAGTTCTCCACACAACTAAATTATGCTGATGTTTTAGCCATCGGTCTTTTTTTTATTTAATATACTTTATTTAAAGTTGAACAGAGGAAATGCAGTACACGATACAATAATAATGCCATACAGTGAATGCAATGCACTTATCAGTGGATACTGGTTTTCTGCTGTCTATCCCCCCTCCATCCCACCCTGGCCACTCCCTCCTTCCCTCACTCCTAGTCCTCCCCCAACCCTACCAAACCCCCGAGAACCACTATAATGGTAACAACATATTACTAACTAGATATGACCACATGAACAATTAAGTTACCAATAAAGTAGGCTAAGGATGTCTGCTGGGGTGCTTAATAAGTGGTAGGCTAATCATCATACTACTTATTATGAACACAAAAGGTATGAGACCACAATACATTTAGAGAGATATATCATTTATGTAGAGGGGAGAGACCATAAGGTGTGGAATTTGATCCATCTTGAGCAGTACGTAGGTAACATTCCCCGAAGGCTAGCTATTGACTTTTCCATTCTTAAGTTGTTTAAGAGTTCATTAATCTATTCCGTGTAAGAAAGAACTACCTGATCCTTCCAGTGCCGCAGCACATAGAAATATAGAATTTGACGGCAGATAAGGACCACTTGGCCCACCCAGTCTGCCCATTTCCCTACCTAATGGATAAGCTGCAGATCCTAGTTAACCAGCAGCCTACTTCTTTCTACCCCCACCCCCTAGAATTGCCTTATGGCTGTCCCATGCATGCTTGAATTCAACCACTGTTTTTGATGCCACAACCTCCTCCAGAAGTCCATTCCATGCATCCACAACCCTCTCTGTGAAAAAATACTTCCTTACATTACCTCTGAGCCGCCCCCCTCTATCTTCAAATTGTGCCCCCTTGTTCTTGCACACCTCTTTTTTTGAAAGATGCTACCTTCTTGGACTTTGTTGATTCCCTTGAGGTACTTGAACGTTTCTATCATGTCTCCCTTCTTAACTGATAGGGATATAAGGGATATATGGTAGCACCTTTCTTTCATTGTAATTGAAGAGTAGTCTCCCTCTAGGAGACCTAAGAGGGGGTCCGTTTTGGATTGTATGAGGTGCCAGAAAGGAGCTACCATAGAGCATTCCCAGAACACATGTAGTAATGAACCCTGATCCTGGCCGCATCTAAATCATTCAGGCCCAGACAGTTTACCCATTCCATGTATTTTAGCGGGTGTGAAGTGTATATTATGCAGTATATAAAATTGCATTAATGTGAGTTTATCATTAGTAATATAGGAGTACATGCCCTGCCAAATCTGTTCCCAAGGGAAAGATATGATGGGGAAAGTTAATACCCAGTAAGAAGACTGACCCGTGACATTAGGATGAATTATTGTGAACAAGGTCAGTACTAGGTGAGAGACAATGTGGGGTTGCCAGACCAGAGTCTGAAATTCATGAAGATCTGCCTGGTTAGTAGACCACAAACCTGGGCTGAACCATTTAATTAGCATATGTCTGATTTGATACATGGAAAAGGTATACTTCACAGGTAGACGGAAGTGTTCTAGGAGGACTGATGCAGTGCCTAATTTACCTTGAGTAACCAGATCGCTAATTCTGGTTTGCCTATCAATAGTCAACCCCCTAGGGTTCACCATTCACTCTCCTACCTGAAAGTAAGGATTGCCATATAACGACTGTGAAATATCCTTCTGGTTATCATATTTATGGCATTTACATAGTTGATTATGAACTTTGAGTGAAATATAAATGACTGAGTTACAGAGAGGTGTCAGCAAGTTTTTGGGGGTTATGTAAAGTAAGATAATGGGTTTAATCCTTGAAACGGTTATCAAATAGCGCTCAAGCTGAAGCCATAGAGGGATGTAATGGGAAACCTCAGTGGGAGAGGAAGGTGCGGCCCAACGCAAATACAAAAAGAAATTAGGGAGTTTAAGTCCTCCAGCTTGTTTTGGGGCAGTTAAATGGATGTAAGAACACTGTGAAGGTTTGTTATGCCATAGGAATCTAGAAATAATGCCATGGATTCATTTGAATCAACTCAGGGGAAGGTGAATATTAAGTATATTAAGTGGATAAAATAGCCGGGGAAATACATTCATTTTAATAACACTAATCCTTCCTTGGAGAGAGAGGTAGAGAGGGGACCATCTTTCTAGGTCCTACTGGATAGATAAAATAAAATTATCGAGGTTAAGTTCTTTCATAAGGGATCTTGTAAGAGTTAAGGTAATGCCTAGGCACTTAAGCTGAGGAGCCCAAGTCATAGAAAAGGATGCTATATCTGATTGAAGAACATATGAGGTTTAATGGCATTACCTCAGTTTTACTCAGGTTTAACTTGTAGTTAGAAAAATGACTGAATTCTTCAGTTATAGTCAGGGCAGCTGCGATGGAGTTAATCGGGTCAGTGACACGAAGGAAAACATCATCTGCATATGTAGATTGTGTTAATTCAAAAGGGCCTACTGGAATACCTATTAGGAAGGGAAAAGCGTTCAATTGGTGAAGGAGAGGCTTAAGGTATAGGCTGAATAATAACAGAGATAGCAGGCTTCCCTGTCTTGTGCCTGAGAACTGGGGAAATGTAGTAGAAAAAACACTATTACAGTATACTTTGGCACTAGGTTGTGAATATAGAGTACAAATCCAATTTATGAATATGGAAGGGAAACCAAATTTGGCTAGAGTTTCAAATAGAAAATGCCAGTTAACTCTATCAAAAGCTTTCCAGGGAAACCAATGGCATCGGCTGAAAGGCCTCCCTGGATGCGGAGAAAATATGGGAGAGTTTACGGATGTGATCTAATGAAGATCTCCCTTTAACAAAACCTATCTGCTCAGGACTGATTAGACCCTCCCAAACCCTTGCCACATGGGTAACTAATATATTGGCAAATAATTTACTATCATAGTTCATCAGTGAGAGGAAATGGAAATTGGTCACACTATCTTTGGATTTGCCAGGTTTTGGCAATACTACTGTAATTGTTTCCAGTAATGTGGGATCTGAGAAACCAAACTTACATATGTAATTAAATAGCTGGTGGAGTATAGGGACCAGCTCTTTTTCAAAAGTTTTATAGAAATTGGATGGAAACACATCTGGACCCGGGGCCTTGTCCCTTGATAGGGAACAAATAGCCTCTGTGATTTCCGGTAAGGTAATAGGGTTACATAGAAACATAGAAATATAGAAACATAGAATTTGATGGCAGATAAGGACCGCTTGGCCCATCTAGTCTGGTAAGGAAATTTTGCTGGCTAGAGTTGAGGGTTGGGAGAGGGATAGGAGTTAAGTATTCCTGAATCTCTGACTTAGTAGAGGCTTGCTCAGGAGGGCTGTAAAGCTGCCAATAGTAAAGTTCAAATTTGTTAGCAATTTCTCTGGGAGTAGTTAAGATTGGATTATTAGCTAGAGAGGACAGGGTGGCAACAAGACATGATTCTTCTTGTTTCCTAAGCCTTAATGCTAGGAGAGGACTCATTTTATACCCTTGTTCTATGTACCATGCTTTGATTTTAAATAGGGCATACTCTGCTTTTTCCCTCAAGATCTCTGTATACTGATCTTTGAGCACTATGGGATGTACCGTGTCATCTTCCGAGAGATGGTGGGAGACAGATAGTTCAATATTTTTAATGGTGTCTAATAAGGCTTTGGAGGATGCCTCCTGTTTACATTTCTTAGTGGCAGAGATCCTGATGAACTCCCCTCTAAGAACACATTTCAGAGAGCTCCATATCTGATTGAGTGCATAAATTGGAATATAAGTTCTCTGATCTGAGTTAATGTTCCCTCATGAGAAAGTAGTTGTGTGTTTAATTTCCATATGGTAGCCTTCTGAACATTGGGGGATATAGTGCCCTCAAACTAAATTGGGGAGTGGTCTGAAAGTACTCTAGGCGCAATACCACAACCAGCAAGGCCTGAGAGTACAGACTGGTGCACCACAAAAAAATCAATTTGAGATGAAGACTTATGAAAAGGGGAATAAAACGTATATTCCCGAGTATTGGGATTTAAGAGGCGCCAAGGATCACATAGGCCAAAGGCTTCCATATGATCATGAAGCGATCTCTGGGTTGCAGAAAGGCCATTACCCCACTGGGAGGATCTATCCAGCATGGGGGCATAAGTAAGATTCCAGTCTCCTGCTAGTACGATGGGCAGGTGACTGAAAGGAGCCAGATTAATAGAAAGATTGATGAAGCATTCTGGGGTCTTTTTATTAGGACCATAAACTGATCCCAGTAGTATCTCCGTATGGTCCAGTATGCCCCTTGTGGGTCTGTGATTGTTTGTATTTCTTGAAACTGAGTCCCTTTGGCAATTATGCTTGCCACCCCTCTCTATGAGAATGAGTTTCTCGCTGCATATATGAGTCCTAAGAAGCACCTACCAAGTAGGGTGCTCTCTGCTTCCATTAAATGCATTTCTTAGGAGTGCTATTTGGCATCACATTAAGGCCAAATGTTTGAGCATCTGGTATCTCTTAATCCTTGATTGGGCTCCCTTAATATTCCAGGAGACAATTCTCATGGTCTAACAGTATTCTGGAAATTACTTCAGTAGGTTTATTTAACAAAGGGTAACCCAAACGGAAAGTGTATCTAGATCTGTCCTCAAATTTAACCCTTCTCCCCCCCCAATGTCCCACACATTTAACCCACATTCCCACAATAAAAATAAAAGGAAAATAACTACCAATACACTATCCCATCCTCTCTTTCCATTCCAGAAAGTTTGTAGTAGAAGTCTGAAGTTGATATAATAGATATAAACATCCCCCAGTCCATACAACTGATCTCCTTTTGCCACGCTTGGTGCGATGATGACCATGCTACCCACTAGACTCTCCCCCCCACAACATATTCAGACCCACAATACTAGCAAAGTTGAACCAATAAACTGCAGTCAACATCAATAGGTTATAACTGGTACAAGTCTAAGCTAAATACCCCAAAGATATACCAAAACCAGAAATTGTAACATTCCCAATAAAACTAGTACCAATCTATATTAGATGCCTAATTGTAGGGTGATAAAAAGAAAGAATTGAAATGTTTGATCAAAATATTCTAGGTAGTTATCTGAGTACCGGAAGTTTAAACAGTTTAGGATTAACTTCGCCTGTGGGATTAAAGTCACTAGCAATATTAGAAACCATCTAATAAATAGGTGCCTATAATTTTTGTCCGAAGTGTCCAAAGAAAAATAAAGATTTCTGTGCTGGAAATATTAGAAAGCAGTGTGATGACACTTAAATTAATGATTTCTCTTGGAGCTAGTCTGCAATGCTGTGCTTAAGCCATAGGGTGTCTCCACTGGCACATACATGAAGCAGGTCTTCATTTGAATAAATCAGGAAACATAAGTTTACATTCCGCATTGGCCAAATCGAGTGATTCGAATGATTTCCAATGCCCATCCTTGCACATCTGCAAAGTCTCCGTCTAATGGACTCTAAATTTAATGCCAGCCAGAATCAGTTTGTTAACCAAGGGGTGGAGAGCCGATCTCTTTTGGCACACAGGATATGGTAAGTCCTGAGCTATTCTCAATTTTTTCCCAGCCCGTTGACTCTCCTTAATTTCCTTCAACTCATTCAGGACATGTTGCTTATCTAAAAAATTGAGCATACAAAAGATGAAGGGTCATGGAGGAGAGCCAGCTGGGGGCATAGGCCTTAAGGAGTGGTGTGCCCTTTCTATGATATATGAGGGACCATTAGGAGAGGGCCTCACTAACTTTTTGCATAGCTTTTGAGTGAATATGACTGCAGTGGTGCCCTCCTCCCTTTCCAGTAGACCCAAGATCACTAAGTTATTGCGTCGCAAGCGGCCTTCTAAATCTTCCAGGTGCTCTTCTGTTTTTTTAAGTCACTGGTGCAGGGTAACAACCTCGGGATCCATTCTGTTTCTCCAGTCATCAAGGGATGAGATACAGGCCTCGTTATCCACTGTGCGGGTTGTAAGCTGATCCAGAGAGGTCGGCATTCCCTTAAATTCAGTTGCTAGAAGCTGCAGGGTCTCCTTTGTTGGTGCCAGCTCTTCTATAAATCTTGCCTCGCTACGTACAACCTTGGGGGCTAGATTGAGAAGCTTACTCCACACTGTGTGCTTTAGCCCACTTTGAGGCCTTGTCTTTATCTGGTCTCAGAGGTGGGGTATGCTTCATCGATGAAGGTTTCATCTCCATGTCCATACATACATAATAACATAAAATACATTGCAAATAGACTAATGATAGACTACTACATGCATATCACATACAGAATAATACAATGCAACTTGACTAACAAAGGCAGGAAATCCAAGCCAGGAGTAAAAATAAATAAACTCTGGAGTAAAAAGCATGTGGAACTGGTGGAGGGGTGGGGTGCAAGAGCAAGAGGGCTGAATGGTTTAATAAAATTATATTTCCTATATTTGTTGTTTTTATCATCCCCTTATTCTCTACTGCAAAGGGTATTTTCTAGAAATGTGATGTTTGTGCATTAGACTACATCGCCTCCTGCCAATGTCTACATGAGGTGTGATAATCTCCCATTTGTGACATAAGTATTTCTGTGGCAACCAACTGTGATTTATAAACTTATGTTCACTTGTGTTCAGTTTCCTTGCCTTTTTATGACTTTGTATTTTTTCACAGTTCTCTTATTGTTGTAATATCTTGAATGTATTCCTTGTCCTCACATGCTTGTGTATTTTTGCCAGTTCTCGTAATTGTTGTAAAACCTTTAATGTATCTCACCTGTGTCTAAGATCCAATTGTAGTCTCTGTTCTGTCTTGTATGTAATTCAAAATTCTTGCACATTGTATATTTTACTATGCTCTCTTTGGGCCTTATGTACATATGTGCAGATTGCCTGTGCACCATGTATTTGTGGCACATAGGCAACCCTAATGTAGTGAGCTGTGCATCAGGGGTCCCATGGCCCCCCATGGCATGCACCAAAGGGGCACATGCACCTTCTGTACTCAATCCCCTGGCTGTTCATGTAGCCATATGCTTGGATAGTCTGGGCAAGTGCCAGGGGGAGTGCCAACACTCTGCGCCATTCTCTAAGACACGTACAGCTGGCAAGGGGGGGTGCAGGTTACATGAGCAGGTACCCTGCTGTAGCCACTGTGTGTTCCCAATATAATGCACCCAGCAGCCATGGCAGTATGACCTCCCTGCCATGCTGCTCCAGCCATCCATTCAGGCAGGGAAGTCTGGAAGCAGCCAATCGAGGCACTTGCCTGCCTTTGTAAATGTAAGGGACATATGGTACCCCACAATCCCTTGGGGATCCAGTCTTGGACCAGGATAGGCATCTGATTCGATGCCCACCTGTATCTACCAATCCTCCCCCACACACCAGCATGCCAGGAAGGCCACAAATAGGCACCTTGTGATGGCCAGCAGTCATGAATGCCATTCCGCATGTGCCTGTCTATGGGTGCAGACATGTTCAGGCCTGGTATGCTCCTCTCGCATGCACCCAGTCCACATTAGTGCATAGGCACCATTGGTAACAACATTAATGATCTTTATGCAGAAGAATTAAATATGTCTTTTTTGAGAGGGAACAGAACTGTAGTGTGACACAAATAACATCATGTTGCTTCCCACGTAATGCGGTGGCTCTAAGGACTCAGGGAGGTGAAAACACTAACAAAGGAGAACCCTGTTACACTATAAAACGGAATGAAATTACTTTGAAAGGATTTTTTTTCTTATTTTCCAAATGCACCTTTAATGTAAAAAAAAAGATAAAATACATTTTATGATTCCAATGAACTTTAACTTTCTCATTGTGATCTGTCATTGCCAGTTATGGTAAGGTAAGGTCAGCTATTTATTTCTATATAACATCCCATCCAAATGGTGCTTCACAATATTAATCGCAATGAAAACATACACAAAATAACAATATCAATTAACAAGGGAATACTCGATGGCCTGGCGTGTGATACCATATGTATCACAATGAGTTACAGTGATCTCGGCTCATGAGTGGCAGAGCGAAGTGGAGCCACGAGTGAGGTTTCCGAGGTCACTGTCCATGAGTTGTGATAAATAGATATCACACCCGGGACATTGCGTTGTCCGTTTTATACAATAGGGCTCTGTTTTTTGTTACGTTTCTTTTTTTTTTCTTGTTTAGCAGCGTGAGGAGCGGGGGCAAGTGACATGTATACTATGCTGATAACCGGCAGTGACGTTGACACTGTGGTCGATATCTTTACGATGTACATTTCACAATCTAGTTATCACACTGTGGTTGTGATATGGATTTTTATCTGACACCATATCACTTCACCCCTATTGTATATTATAAAATTAATAGCATTTCCAAAACATTAGGCATGTGTTATTTCTAAATTATAAGCTAACTTAAAAAAAATGAGTTTTTGCCCCCTTTTTAAAACTCTCCACTGAGTCCAAACTCCTCAGTTGATATGGCAGGGAGTTCCTTAAGCAAGGAGCCACCATCACGAAGACTCTGTCTCCAGACAACTTCAGATGAGCCTTCAAGATGACCAGAAACATGCCCTTGGTGAAGCAGAGGGGTCGATCAGGAGCATACCAGGCTATGAGTTCTTTAAGTTATTCAGGCCCTAATTCATGTATGGCTTTGTAAGTTGACAAGATCATGAAGGTAGTGCACCATCTAATAGGGAGCAAGTGCAGCTGTTGGAGCACAGGTGTTATATGATCCAAGTACTGTATGATGATCCAGAGATCATCCTGGCGGCTGCTTTCTGCTGCACCAGTAGGTGATGCACCAACCTCCGTGACAGCCCTAGGTAATGAGCATTACAGTTTTCTAGTCTTCAGGTCATGAAAGCATGAACAAGGGTTGCCAGGTCCTCTGACCCTAAATAGGGTTTTATCTGGGAGATATTTATTAGTTGAAAAAATTCACTGTGGACCACGGCAGACACATGGCAGCAGTCTACATAGTACACAGGGGAAGAGGGTAGCCGACAATGGCAGGAAACCCTCCCCCTGCATTGAAGAATGCTCAGAAAGACACAGCAGAGCTTGAGGACAGAAAAGACTCTGACTGGGAGCCAATCAGAAGGGAGACCGCACCTACCAGCCCCCGGCAAACAATCCGAGGCTCTGCTGCTTTTCTTTTGTTCTGCCAGGGGATTTAAACTCCCAGTGGTATGAAACAAGATCACAGCAGTCTACAGAGTTAACAGGGGAAGAGGGTAGCTGGAAATAGGCAGGAACACCCCCCCCACCTCACATCAAGGAACACTCAGAAACAGTGGAGCTTGAGGACAGAGAAGGCTCCAACCAGGAGCCAATCAGAAGGGAGACTGCACCTACCAGTCCCTGGCAGACCAGTCATGCCAATCTGGCAGACCAATCTGGGGCTCTGCTGCTTTTCTTTTGTTCTGCCAGGGGATTTAAACTCCACTGGCGCAAAACAAGATCGCAGCAATCTATGGAGTTAACTGGGGAAGAGGGTAGTCGACAACAAGCTGGAAACCTTCCCCCTGCATTGAGAAATGCTCAGAAACAATGGAGCTAAGGACAGAGAAGGCTCTGACCAGGAGCCAAGCAGAAGGGAGACCACACCTACCAGTCTGTCAACTTCCTGCTACTTTATAGGAAGTAGGCCACAAAGCACCCCCCCCCCGCACTAAGGACCCCTGAGACAAGGACGACACAAAGGAGTCTGCACACCTGAGTCAGCCCATCAAGGCAGCTGGCATCCAGCAGCAGGCATTCTGCTCCCCAGTAGGTAGGCAGCAGAGCAGTAAAGAGGTGAGTTAGGTGACGGGACCCAGTAGGGGGAAGCAGGATACCAGGAAGTCTACCTGACAACCAAGGTAAGATTTCTGCTAGCTCTAGTCATAGCTTACACACCATAAGAAAGAAAAAAAATGGAGGGAATAGGTGAAACACCATCTAGGGAAAGGGTAATGTAAGGGTTTAGAGTAAGCAAAAGGTGGGAATAGGTGTAACATACTATCTAGGGTAAGGATAAAAAGGGTTAAGGTAAGCAAAATGATGGGAACAGGTGAAACACCTCATCTTGGGTAGTGGTAAAAAAAGAGAGTAAGCAAAACAAAAACAGGCAAGGTACTGTAAACGATAGTTATGCTAGGAGTGGTGCAGTGCAGTGGCTGTGGGTAGCAGTCTTCAGGGGGACTTTCTGAGGACTGCGGTGCTCTCCCATCTGCGTGCACCTCTCTGGGCTGAGGGTGGAGGTGGCTCCTCTCCGGGCTGAGTTGGCTAGAATTTGGGAGGCCTCCCCCCCCCACCCAGGGACCACTAAGTCTGCCACTGCTGCCTCAAAGGTTGCCAGAGAGGAGGGGCAGCTGGACTACGGTCGGTTTGGAAAGGGTGAGGGTGGTGGGTCAGAGGAACATTCCCAGAAGGTACCACTATGCAACTCATGCACCCGTAGTAGTGGCCAGGGAGGATGGGGGGGTCCTCTGTATGGGAGACCCCAAGGTGGGTGGCAGCGGACCCCAGAGGAGGAGGAAGGAACTCCTGGTGGTGGACTCAGTTGTTATAGGGATAGATTTGGGGACAGGGAGGGAGGAGGGAGGGGAGAGGAGGTTAGGTGGTTACCCGGCGCCACAGCGTGGCGGGATGGGAAGTGGATCCTGAGACTCACTAGGGCAACAGGAGGGAGAGCTGGATGTCATTGTCCACCTATGGACCAATGACCTGGCTAGGGATGAGATTAGGAGACTGCAGGAGTAGTTCAGGGAATTGGGGAGGGGTCTTAGGCAGGTAGCACACTCAGTGGCATTTTCTGAGGTGTTGCTTGTCTATGACAGAGGGGAAGAAAGGATAATCCATACCATGAGCTTCAACTGGTGGTTGAAGGATTGGTGCAGAAAAGAGGGTTTCAGCTACATTGGGGACTGGGGTCCCACCTGGATGGATAAAAGCCTATACAAGGGAGATTTTAGAAAAGTGTAAAGTTATGCACCTTGGTCCAAACAAGAACAAATACAGCTATTGGGCAACAGAAAACTGCTAGAAACAGTGCTCAAGAATGATCTGGGAGTACATATTACAGACAAACTAGATTTTACTAAACAAACTAATGAAATCATCAGTGAGGCAAATAAGATTACTTGGACCATAAAAAATAACATAAGGTCTAGAGATGAAAAAGTACCCCTTCCTTTATATAGATCATACGTCAGGCCACACATCGACTACTGCTTGCAGTTTTGGTCCCCACACAAAAAGGAGGACAATAGGCAGCTGGATAAAATCCAGGAGATTCATGAAGAACTTTGAGGGTTTGAAAGATGAAGATCTGGACTATAAGGATAGGCTATGTTCCCTGAACCTAAGGGGCAGATTTTCAAAGCCGCGAGCTGCGACAATGTCACGCTTATTGCCTAGTATGGTGCGCCCCTGGACCCTGCAATCAATTTCTGTTTCTCAGGGTCCCGGGCGCAGTGCAGCGGGCCAGCAAAGGGGGTTGCATCTGACGATGGCGCACCCACCCGGAATGACGCAACAGGCGCGGGGAGTCTGCAGCACCCATGGACAGGGGCTGGCAACTGGGCAGTGCCTCCCCAACACCATCGCGCCAACGGCACCAGCGCCACAACACTCTCCGGTACCCTGGTGGGCTAGTGCCCCCCTACCCATCTCAGTACTCCCACCCCCCTCCCATACCCAATCCGGTGACCGGCACAGCCCTCCACACGCCACCCCAGCCGGCCACCGAATGGGCAGTGTGTGTGTACTGTATACTGTATACAGTACATGCACCGATGGGTCATCTGTGGTCGGCGTGATGGCGGTGGAGGGCTGTGCCGGTCACCGGATTGGGACACGGGAGGGGGGTGGGAGTGCTGAGATGGGTGGGAGGGTTGGCAGAACACACAGACGTGGGTGTTGGGACTGTGTTGGGGGTGAGGGAGGACCACCAGACCCCAAGGGATCACCCACCGGGGATGGATGGGGTGGGTCATATGGTGGCACATACAGGACAACACCCCTGAAGCCATCTAAGTCCCCTTAGACCTTTCCCTTGCTGGTCTAAGGGTACTTGGCACTTGGTTCCTGGGGGGTTCTTTCAAATTATGGATCTGAGAGCTGCGGCAGTCTGGGTCTGCCGCAGGCCCCCAGTGCCATGCCACAGCCACTTTCATGGTGCAAGGATGGTGCTAGCACACTTTGGGGCAGGCAGCCTGCTGGGTGACGCAGGCTGCCTTTCAAATTCCCACTTGGCACAAGGTGCCCTTGCATCAGACCTGTTTGACGCAAGCATCTTGCGTCAATCTAAGGCCTTTGAAAATCTGGCCCAATGTCTCCAGAGACTAGGAGCGATCTCCTCTTTGTTTGGGACAATTTAAATGACCCCTTCTTATTTGTAGAAATGGGTTTCGATTTTAAGCAGGATATTATGGGAACAAGAGGTCACCCCCTTCAATTACTACTTCAGATACAGAACTAATGCCAGGAAAACATTTTATACACAGAGAGTGGTTAAGGATTGGAATAACCTGCCCTTAAACATTGTTATCAGTGAAAATAAATATATCTACAAATGCAGGTTGGACAACTTACTTATGGCAAGGGAGGAGTTTACCAGTTAAGGGTCCTGGGGTGGGAGCTATTTATGGGCATCCTGCCTTCAGTTACCTATCCAGCCTTAGTATGAACCTTAGTATGAACCTCTGATGGCCTGCATCCATCTGGGAGGGGAACCACAGTCCTCAGTGGATGATTTAAATGCTACATTGGCAAGCATTTAAATTAGCCAATGGAGGTGGCAGAAGGAAGCAGGGAGACATGAACTATCCAGCCACGCAAGCTGAAGTAGTCAACAGAGAAAACCCTAAGGGATGGAAATCCCCAAGGGTTTCTAATACCAGGAAAAGCAGTATGGTAGAAATGAGAAGGGTAGGGAAGGAAGGCAGAATGGACAAGGAGAGTTGGCAAAAGGGAAGAAGGGGGACTGACAAGAAGGGTGATAGAAGAACTTGGAAAGCTATGTGCACAATTGCTCGAAGTCTGGGAAATAAAATGTAAGACATTTTGGTCACAATGGCAGAGGCTGACCTGGACATTGTCACCCTCACAGAGTCATGGTGAAATAAGAACATTGACTGGGATATAGCCATACCAAGCTGTACTCTGTTCAGGAGAGACATAGAGGGTAAGAAATGAGGAGGAGTGGCTCTTTATGTAAGAGATAGAATAAAAACTAGAGAGACATAGGGAATACAGGGAGGGTGAATGCACTGTGGGTTACCCTAGAGACGGAATGGAACCACTATTCGCAGTGGCATAATCTACAGATCTCTAACACAGGGGGAGGGAAACAGATAAGGTACTGATGGAAGCCAGTCAAAGGATGGCAACCGGGGGGAGGTGCTGCTGGTAGGGGACTTCAATCTGCTAGATGAGGACTGGAGCATCCCAGCTGCACCTACAACGTCAGCTAGGAGCAGGGACATCCTGGACTCCCTGCATTGGCATTCCTCAAGCAACTAGTAAGGTTGGCCACTCGTGAGGGGGTAGTGTTGGATCTGGTACTCACCAACGGGGACAGCATTGCAGATGTTGACGTGGGTGACAATCTGGGGACTAGTGATCACCGTACGGTGTAGTTCAATATAACTACGGAGCCAGATTCGAACCACACAAAGGCAGGGGTCCCAGACTTCAGGAGGACAGACTTTACAAAGATGGGGGAATGCCCCAGAGATACTCTAGCAGGGGGGAGGATATGGGTGGATTAGAGGAACAGTGGACAAAACTAAAAGTGGCCATACAGAAGGTAATATACCTCTGTATCAGGCAAGTAAGCAAAAGCAGGAGGAAACAGGGACTGCTCTGGTTCTCAAAAGAGGTGGCTAGGAAGGTAAGGGCAAAAAAGTTAGCATTCTAGAGATATAAGGAGACACAGAGAGAGGAGGATAGGGAGGTGCTTCACGAGATGCAGAGGGAGGCAGGGAAAGTAGTCAGGAGCACAAAGGTGCAAACAAAGGAGAAAATAGCACAGGCAGTAAAAAAGGGGGATAAGACATTTTTTTAGATATGTAAGCAAAAGGAGAAAACCAAGGGGAGGGATTGTAAGGCTTAGGAGGGAAGAGAAGGAGTGTGTGGAGGGGGACCAGGAAAAAGCAGGCATACTGAAAAATATTTTTGTTCAGTGTTCACAGAGGAAGGGGAAGGAGAAGGGGAGGGACCACAGTTAAGTGACAGAAACATAGAAGCAAAGGAGGTGAACACTAGTCCATTTACAGAGGAGACAGTCCTGAAGGAACTCACAAATCTGAAAGTTGACAAGGCAATGGGGCCAGACAGGATATATCGAAGGATGTTGAAGGAGCTCAAAGTGGTGCTGGCTGCAACTCTGACAGCTCTGTTCAACCACTCACTGGAGACAGGAGTGGTCCCAGAGGGCTGGTGTAGATCAGATGTAGTCCCATTTCACAAAAGTGGTTGAAGGGAAGAAGGTGGAAATTACAGGTCAGTCAGCTTGACCTCGGTTGTGGGAAAATTAACGGAATCACTGCTGAAGGAGAGGATTGTGGAATATCTTGATACCAGCAATGTACATGATCTGAGGCATCATGGATTCACCAGGGGGAGGTTATGTCTAACAAATCTGATAGATTTCTTTGACTGGGTTACCAGGGAAGTAGATCAGGGTAGAGTGGTGAATGTACCCTACCTAGATTTCCGTAAGGCCTTCAACATCGTTCCACATAGGAGAGTAGTAAACAAGCTGGGTAGCCGGGGAGTATGGCCAAAAGTGGTAAACTGAGTAAGGGATTGGTTGGAGGGTAAGCATCAGAGGGTGATGGTAAACGGAGCTTACTCCAAGGAAGGGAGGGTTACCAGCAGGGAGCCACGAGGATCAGTACTGGGACTGGTCCTTTTTAATGTATTAATCAGTGACATTGCAGAGGGACTAGAAGGGAAGGTGTGCCTTTTTTACAGATGACACTAAAATCTGCAATAGGTTAGACACTCTGAGGGAGTGGAAAAGATGAATAGGGATCTAGGAAAGCTTGAGGAGTGGTCAAGAGTGTAGCAAGTAAGTTTCAATGCAAAGAAGTGCAAAATTATGTACATAGGGAATAGAAACCCAGGGGTGGAGTACAAGATGGGGGGAGTGGTACTGACAGCCACCAAACAGGAAAGATACCTGGGGGTAATCATTTCTCATGACCTAACAGTGGTCAAACAGTGTGACAAGGCTTTGGGGAGAGCCAGTGGGATGCTAGGGTGCATATGATGGGGTATCACCAGCAGAAAGAGGGAGGTGGTGATACCACTGTATAAATCATTGGTGAGACCTCACCTGGAGTACTGTGTCTAGTTTTGGAGACCACGGGACCAATTCTTAGGGATGTATCCTGAGAGCTGGCTGCCATCCCACAAGGACAAGGTTCAACTAGTAACAACTTCATCTTGGTTGGGTTCAAGCTCAGCCAGCTAGAAGCCATCCAATCCACAATATCCTGAAGACATTGCTCCATCACCAAGACTGCTGTCTGCCCATCAAGTGTAAGTGACAGGCATATTTGTGTATCATCGGCACAGTAGTGAAAACTCAAAAGATACTGTATAATGACCATCCTGATGGGGTACTGGGTCAATATAGTGCTACAGTAATAGCACAGGAAGAACCGCGCTGTGTAAAGCGTGCCTAAATTTCGAGTGACAGGGGTATAATAGCGGTATCATCATATCATATCATAATTTATTTATAAAAAGCACCTTTCTAAAAATCAGAGTGCTTGTACATAAAATGAAACAAGATAAAATGAACAAAAATAATAATGAACATTCACTTCCAACAGAATTAATTAAAACCATAAACTGACAGTTCAATAAATACCAGACCATTTAATCTAAATAGACTCTAAATATGCTAAGCTAAATAGATGCATTTTATTTATTTACTACATTTTGGTGACCGGGTAGGCCCACTGAGCCCCAAAGGTCCCTTTTTCTGGGGCGACCCAAGATAACAATACAAGTTATAAGAATGAACAAGGACATAAGGAACATTTGAGGCATTGTGAGCTACATCATGAGGTGGTTACAGTAAAGAAAAATAGTGGATGCAGGCATGGTTACAGGCATGGTAAAAGAAAAGCAGTGGATACAGGCATGACTTAAAGGCATGGTAAAAGAAAAGCAGTGGATGCAGGCATGGGTACAGGCATGGTTATCATCATGACATGTAAGCAATTGGTAGTACTTTGCATATAGTTTATTCAGGGGTTACATGTAAGTGCTGTTTTAAAACTCTGGACTGTCAGGCACCCTCTTACCCGATGAGATAGAGAATTCCACAGGGTCGGGGCCACAAAAGCAAAAGACCAGGCCCCAGATATCTTTAAACAGACCCTGGGAATCTCAAGCAATTCCTCGTCGGAGGATCAGAGAGGATGGAGGCGGTAGTAAGAGTGAAGGAAATCTTGCAAGTAATGGGGTCCCTGGTCATGTAGGGCTTTATAGGTCAGTAACCCAACCTTGAAGGTGATCCGCCACTGTACAGGCAGCTAGTGCAGTCCGCAGAGTACAGGCTTTATATGACTGGTCCTAGAAGTACCAGTCAACAGCCTGGCTGTCGCATTCTGCACCAGCTGCAAGCAGCAGATATCAGCCCCCAGTAGCCCTAGGTAAAGGGCATTGCAGTAGTCAAGGTGGGAGGTTATGAAGGCATGGACCAATGTTGGAAGATCATCAGGAGGAACCAAATGCTTCACCCGAGTGATAGTCCTCAGATGGTAAAAAGAGGACTTGACAACGGCCGACACCTGAGATTTAAGGGTCAAGCCATCATCAGAAATAATGTCCAGGTTCTGCGCCTGGTCTGAGGTAGTCAGCTGAACACCTCTGAGCCAAAGCCCAGAGGACTGTCCTAACAAACCCACCTCCTGGTGATCTGGGTCCACAACCAACACCTCAGTTTTAGCCAAATTCAACGCAGCCAACCAGCACTCATCCAGTCCTGGATTTCGGATAGACAGTTGTTAAATACCGAGAGAATCACATCCTGTCCGGGCACAATGGACATGTACAGCTGAGTATCATCTGCATAACAGTGAAAACTCAGACCATACTTCATAATGATCCATCCCAATGGCAGCATGTACACTGTGAACAACATGGAAGACAAAATGGAACCCTGCGGTACTCCGCAGGATAGAGAGAATGGAGCTGTGGATTAAACCCCAGACACCACTCTCTGAGTCCTGCCCTCGAGGAATGATCGAAACCAACTGATGACCATACCAGACAGTCCACAGATGAACCGCCGGTGTTCCAACAGCACACCATGGTCCACGGTGTCAAATGCTGCAGAGAGATCAAGGAGGACCAAGACAGAATGAGTCCTCCGATCTCTGGCTATTAGGAGGTCATTTAGCACATGAACAAGGGCTGTCTCGGTACTATGTCTCTTCCTAAATCCCTACTGGAGAGAATCATAGACATCGTGGCTGGACAGATGATTGTCCAGCTGCAGCGCAACCACTTTCTCAATAACCTTGCCCACAAAGGGAAAGTTAGAGACTGGTCTATAGTTAGCCAGGCAGTCCAGGTCAAGGGAGGGCTTTTTCAGGAGTGGCTGAACAATCGCCTCCTTTAGGGGGTCTGGAAAGACCCCCCACTCCAATGACCTCCAGACTATCTCAGCTAAGACCGGGCCGATTTTCTCCACGCACTCTACAAGAAGGCACATTGGGCCCGGATCCAAACTACAGCTGGTTGGCTGCAAAATCTGGATGATCCTCATGATATCAGTGATTTCTGGTCAGCTGCATTCAGACCAGGTAAACTGAGCACCCGCCGCCTCCCACTGACTTCCACAATTCCCGTTAGAGGGAGCTGGACAGATCCCGGACCTGATGGTGGCAACCTTATCTGCAAAGAACTGAGCAAACTCATCACACCTTTCTTGTGAAAAGGCTCTGCCAGGCTGAAGACAGATTGGATTGCACAATCTGTCAACAGTCCAGAAGAGCTGAGCAGGTCAGTTCTGCGCAGCAGCAGCAATCTCCCTGAACAGGAACTCTGCCTTCTTACAGGTGATTGCTGATTGATAGACCACATAATGCTCCATCAAACTAAGTCTGTCACACTCCATGCCAGACTTCTGCCAGCTCCTCTCTAGCCTTCATCCCACTCTCCTCAACTCCTTCAAGGTCCCATCAAACCATGGGGACCTTGGGCAAACAGTGAGGGGGCGAACATGAATAGGTGCTATGGAATCCAGGGCCGCTACCACCGCCTTATTATAGGCAATTACTAGATTCCCTGGGTCCATGCATTCACTCGGTATACCCGATAGATCCATTACCACCATTTGACCATCTGAGGTCACACCCCTCAAAGGACGGTACCGCACCATCTCAGTAGGGGCCGACCTACTGGGAGAGCCATGAAACTGAACACTATGGTGTGATGGTGAGACCATCCGACTGGCTACCCCTGTCACTCTGTACTTTGACTGGGATGGGATCAAGTAGCCATGTGCTGGGGTGCCTGGTTGAGCTGTTCCTGTGGTGGAGTGGCTAAGGCACCAGTACACGGCAAGGTTGGAGACCAAGGACCACTTTGCCCCCTCAACCCCCGTCTCCTGGTGCTGCATCTTTTTTTTTTTTTTTTTTTTGCAAAGAAGTTTTCTCCCCATCCCCTAGGTCCACACCCCTTGGAGTTGATGGAGTTGATTATATTTGGTCAGGGTGAGGGGGAGTGAGGGCATAGCCCTACGAAAAACAGAAATGTCTCATTGTTCACTATGGTATGAGCTATGTATGTTAGGGTCACTCTTTTTTACTGACCTTATTTCAACTGACACTGTTTTCCTAGTGGCATTTATTGCTGTGCAGTTATTGTCAGTGACATTTTGACCCCATGCCTCCCAATGGTAGCATGTAGACCATGAACATGGGCAACAGAACTGACCCTTGCGGAATCCCACAGCTGACCAAGTTCCCATCACAGCCTTTTATGATCTGCCAGAAAGGAAGGACTCAAATCACATCAGAGTTATTCTGGTGAGTCCCCTGTATTCTGCAAAGTGTTCCATCAACACCCGATGATCCATGGTGTCAAATGTTGATGAGAGATTGAGGAGAATGAGTATAGCTCATTACCCCATCCCTCATCAGGAGCAGGTTACTAAACACCTTTACAAGTGCAGTCTTAGTGCTGTGGCAAGGCCAGAAGCCTGACTGAAATGTTTCGTAGATATCAAAATTCTCCAGGTAGTCCCCAATATGTGCCATCACCACCTTAACAATCCCCTTCTCCAGAAAGGGAAGGTTCAAAACAGGTCTGTAGTTTTCCAGCATCTTTAGATCTAGCAATGGCTTCTTCAGAAGTGGGTCTCACTGCCACCTTTTTTTTTTTTTTGCCTCAAAGATTTTTATCGTCCTTGGCAGGTCTTGAATGGCTTATCAGCCTTGTCCCTTCTCCCGATGGTCATCTCTCACCTCTCTCCAGTCATCAGCAAGCACCCCAGTGGATTTTACACATGGCAGGATGAGAGGGGGAGGGATGTCCTTTCCCCTTGTCAAACAAAGCATTGCCATGGACCAGAATGGCATGTCAGACCACTGGGACATGAGCAGGGCTTCACTAAGCCCAAGTCTCCATTTTCCTGTTTTCTTGTCCCCACCCCTTGCCATAAGAGCATTGTGCATGTGCATGGAGGTGTGCATGCACAACGTCATGCTCTGACACCTTCCTGTTTTTGCTGCTTGTGCTGCACTGACAGCAGGCCTCCACTTGGTGGCAGTTGTATGCCAGCTGACATGCCTCGCCACCCCAGGAGAGAAGAGCAGTCCCTCAGATGCTCAAACCTCTTCTGCCCCAGCTGACCCATGGCAACCCAAGTCCATTACCAAACCCAGGTCACCAGCATGAGGAAAAGACAGTGTGCATGGCACACCTCAGCCCTCTTTGCTACTGGGCCAGCTCCACCACCACCTTTTTAAAGGCATCTGGTAAACACACTTCTGGAAAAGAACGCCAGATAATGCCAGTAAAAACTGTGCCCGGGGGCCTTGCGGCAGCCTTCCACCAGACACATTGGCCCATGATTCATCTCACAGCAGAAAGGGTGCAAACTCAAGTCCACACCAAGAACATCATTCACAGAAACTGTCTGAAAGTCATTCATACCCATGAAGTGCCATCTTGCCTCACCACTGTACCACTGTTGGCCCCTGAGAGGCCACTTGAAAGTATATTTGCTTTGATGCTGGACACTCTGTCCAGGAAGAATTGGCTGACCTTGTCAACTTTTTCCTGAGACAACTCTTCCCCAGATCACAGACAGCCTGGATGAATCAGCCTTTTTAAGGTGTGGAGCAGCTGGGCAGCTAATTCCTACCTGAGGCAATAACGTAATAGGAATGTTGCCTTTCCCAGGGTTACTACCCTCTGATAGGTTTTGCAGTGGGACCTCAGAGCCATTCTGTCATCCTTTAAGCTGGAAATCCTCCAGGAACAAGACAACCTCTGTCCTATTGTCTTCATTCACAGGAGCTCATTACTATACCACGGCAAGCTACGGTAGGATGCCAGCAGGTGGATAAGGATTGGTGTGATGGAGTTAAGTGCTGTTGAAATGGCCAAATTATTGCCTTCAACAGCAACCACTAACTCTCCATTGTATGATGTCACCATGCGGGGACATCTAGTATGCCCAGGAGCTTATAAGGCTCCACATTTCTAACAGATGGCACTGGATCATCTTCACTGAAGGGGGGGGGTAGACCTGCAGGGAGGGCCTGCTAGGACCTGCACAGCAAAGTGATCCAGCGACACCACTGGATCCACTTTGACAACACTGATGTCCACGCCTTGGGAGAAGACAAGGTCTAAGGCATGGCTGTGCTCATGGGTAGCAGTGGAAACAGCCCGGGTGAAGCTGATGCTCTGTCACACAATCAGTGAGGCCATAATGTTGATGATGTGTGAAGGCAATCATGGCACTTGTAATCCTTCAGGTATAGTGTTTTTATCCATATTGTATCCTGTGTTATGCCAAAAATGCTGTAAATAGTAAATGAAAAAAAAAATCAGAACTAAATTACCTTTTTTTTCTAAGTATTTTTTTTTTTCATGCTGGTTCATGTTGAACCCTCTCTGGCCCAATGACTTCTCTGTTCCATCCTCCACTAAACTTGCTGCTGCTGTTCCCCTGCAGCCTCTCCCCCTCCCCGCAATGGCAGGGGTCTGGTGGAGGTTAACACCCCCCCAATCATTCAGGATATGGATCACGTGGAAGACTCCATGATGACTCGATGACACGTTAGTTCAAAAGTGCAAAGTGCACACTATTTATTTTGCCAACACATGGTTAATACCCTAGTGCTCCATTGCATCTTCATTTTCATTAATTGCTTGAATAAGAAAGGACCGAACTTAACCATGTACAATAGTGTTTGCAATGTTTTAAGCGTTACGGTTCCCTATTCTTTCTTTCTTTCTTACTTTCTTTGAAAAAAGAAGTTTTAAGATTATTTTTTTGGAAGAACTGGGATACATGTACATGATTCAGTAATTTGCTAATCCTAGGTGTGGGGAGAAATAACCAAACCTTTTATAAAATTTGAAATATTATTTTTTTCTTTATTTATCTCTGGTGCTTGTCTCTCAATATGTACCTGCTTTCCTGTGATATCTCTCCTTCTTCATCATTTTCTCCCTTTTCTGATCTTTCTACGTTTCTACAAGGTTTTTCTTTGAACCCTCCTATGATGACCTGATTTGTTCTGATTGGTTTTCTCAATAAAAGAAACTCTAGTTTGACCATATTTTTAATGACATTCTTATAGGGGACTTTCATAATCCTGTATCAGAAAAATATTTCTGAAAATTAGAATCTACATATTGGTTGCACTCAGTGTTTTTAGACTTTTTCTATAAATTCATAAAAGATAGAATTTTGATGATATGTATTAGGGTTCTACATTAATTCTCCATAGTTTATTGGAAAAACTGGGATCTGTATATTATAATTGCTTAACAGGTACCACTTGTACATGTTAGTGGGCAAAAATAGTTTTTAGTGTCTGGAAATTAGTGTCCAGAAATATTTGTCAAGTATATAGTTTGCATATTATAATGCCTTATATTTAACTGACTTTTGCATTAGGTATGCAGGTCATGCCATACCAAAATAAAGTCTAGCCAGAGCCGATACGGCTGGGACAAGCTACCAAATGACCAAAGGTGCTCAGTGGAAGGGTGGGGAAGGGGGACTGGGTGATGACAAGGGACCATTTTGTTTTTTACAGCGAAAAAAACAAAAAAGACATCGGAGATGGTTTTCTTTATTTACAGGAAAAACATACATTTGGGCACACTGGGGAGGGCTTCCAGAGTGCCACATGAGTTGGGGGGTACATTATGCCAACACAGGTATTGGGCACCCTGATGTCGGCTCAGGAAAAAAAAAACATACATTTGGGGACACTGAGGTGGGCTTCTAGTGTACCACCTGAGTTGGGGGACACACAGTCCCAACATGGGGATTGGGCACCCCGATGTCAGCATGGGGACAATATACAGTTAGGCACCCAGTGTGCCACAAGAGTTGGGAGGGTACATAATGCTGACACGGGGATTTGGCACCCCGATGTCTGTGCAGGGATGGGGAACGAAGGGAGAGGGAGGACAGCAGCAGTGGGAGGGTGTTCTTTGCTGCCGGTGCTGGGAGACAGTGGGGAGGACAGGAGCAGTGGGAGGGTGCTGGAGGAGTGCCGTCTGAAAGATGGTGAGGATGACGCAACTACACATGTGCAGTACTCATGCATGCATAGTTGCATTGAATGGCATGGTGCCATTCACAACATGGCAGCAACAGCAGAACTGTGCATGCACACAAGTAGCGCATGCACAGTTCTTGCACCGGAATGTGGAAGTAACAGCCGAAATAGTGCGGCTGTTATTCCGTAGAGGCCAATCGTGGCGCAGAGTGTTTCAAGCCCTGTTGGACTTTTGGAAGGATACTTCCAAATGTCCAATGGAAGGCTCCATGATCGACCATTTTTGTAAGATACGATCGATCCCAAAATAGCTGTTGGCTCTGCCCACAGCCATAGAAAGGGAAGGAACTGTAGCCCAGGGTACTCCCCTGGGAAACAAGTGGGTCATGCTGTACCTGAAAAGGGCTCTGTAGGCCAGAGTACTCACCTGGGGATCAAATGCTGATCAGATAAATAAACAATAATTTTCTCTTGTTGTTTTTGAAAATGATATTGTACATATTTCTTTCACGCTGCTAATATTTTATACTGTCACATCATGGGTATAAAGATGTTAGCCTGTTCAAATAACTCCACCCTAAAGATGTTTCAGAGTGCATTGAAGTGCTGGGGTGTTACCCATGTGCTGGTAAAATAAATAGTGTGCATGTTGCACTTTTGAATTTAGCTTGTGTCACTAAGTGTACTGTTTATGGTATCCTTGATGAATTTATGGTATCCTTGATGAAGTGAGGTACTGGTCACAGAAGCATCTCTCCATTTTTATGTGAAAGCTCTTCATCATGTCTGGCAGACTCAGTGGTGTAGGGCCTGAAGGTGGCAGGGCCATTATAAAGACAGTGACCAGGTTTGTCCCCGTTCTTCTTTTGCCCTTCTACAACCTTCACCCATGCGGTGGCATCACACAGCAGAGCACTATCCTTGAGCACACATTGCATCCCATGGAAGGAGCACACTCTCTGGCCCATCACTGGGGCTACTGAGGTGGCAGAGTGCATTGCCACCCATTCCAGAGCTGTGAGGGACAGCCATCAACAGCACCTTTCAACCTGGCCACCTGCACTGCATATCCCAAGTCCTGTTCCCAAACCTGGGTCACCAGCTTGGTGGTAAACTGAGCCAATAGGTGGCCCCACAACTGCCCTAGTTTAGCAATGAATAATATTTTCAATCACCTACTTGACAGTAAATTAACTTTTGAGGAAAAAGCACACTTAGGGCTTGATTCTGAAAGAGGAGTTCATGTGTGCAAATGGTGCAGATATCCCTTAATGAGTTCATGCCTTCAGATCAGACCCCCACCCAAAAATATATATATACTAATTTCTCAGGGCTGTGATTCTTTATTAGGCAGTTAAGTTTGCCTTTTTTTTATGAAGTGCCCTCTTCTTTTATGTTTATATATATATATATATATATATATATATATATATATACACACATATATATGCACATATATATACACATATATATATATATATATATATATATATATATATATATAGTATGTAGTATGTGTGTGTGTGTGTGTGTGTATATATATATATATATATATATATATATATATATACATATATATAGTGTGTATAATATAGGCACAGTCACACCCCAATAGTTAGGGTTAACTCTTCACTATGTTAAACTGAAAAAATTGTGCTTTAATAACTTTGCAACTGTTTAAGCGATTTGCATAAAATGTGGAAAGCGCCACCAGGGACCAAAGATCATTCAATGTGGCAAGTTGCGTTCCAATTCGATGAGCAGGTGCAGAGATATGGAGTCACAAAAAATGTGTGAATTACCATTTTTGTTAAATTCTTTTTCACTGCATTGTGCAAAAACAGTGTGGAATTTTGGTCTGAAATGTTTAGGGTATATAGGTCTTGGGTCACAGTGGTGCCTTTTTGAAGGTTTGATGAAAACAATTTTAATCTGTTCCAAAGCTATTAAGTTTTAAAGTTTCCCATTATTTCCTATGGGAAAAGTTAGATGTCAGGCTTGAAACAGGATTCTTGATCGTGAAACAGGATCCTCAATTGTAATTTGCCCTTTAATACCTTTGCAGCCATTCGTGTGATTTGCATGAAATTTGGCATGTTCTATCAGTTCCATGTCAATTGAGTGATGCAATAAAAGTGACGCCAGTTTGGGAGATGCTATTATAGTAACTGCAATTACAGCAACCTGAAATATGGGCAACCACCATTAGGGCGAATTTTGTTAAATGCATGTCTCATGGGGTGTTTTGCCCCCCCACTCCCCCTTACTAAAATAACCAACCCTGAGGTTGTACTACCTCGGGATGGGGGCATTCATTAGTAGCCCAAACAGTGGTCGCCCATATTTCAGGGTGCTGTAATTGTAGTCGCTATAATAGCGTCGCCCAAACTAGCATACCACTGTTCCATCTGTGACCAAAGTTCTCTTGATGTAGTAAGTTTTGTTCCAGTTAGATGTGCAGGTGCGGAGACATGAAGTCTTAAAAATGTGTCAATTACAGTTTTTTTGTCAGATTCTTTCTTCACTTCTATGTTAAAGGGGCACGGTCAGCTTTTCTCCTCATTTTGTAGTGCATCTCAATAAATGGATCTATGGGCACATAATCACAAGGCATATAGTATGGAATGCTTCTGTATCAAGGAAAAACAGTGTGTAGCTTACCAATTTTTCTAAAATTAGATCATTTGACATTGCAGGTGGTCCGACTTCTAATGTCCTGCCACCAGAAGCTAATCAGTGCGAAGCGAATCGAGGCATGCGTCTCTGAGGGCGCTACTTTAACATACACATTCACTATCCACTTGTAGAGAAGCACAGCCTCCATTAGAGCATGTTATTCTGAAAGGCTCCTGGTAACTACAGATACAGACCGAGGGCTAGTTTAGCTGCAAAATAATTCCCCATGCTGGTGCCTAAATCCTGCGCATACGCAATAGTGGCACATTCGCACTCATGCGCGAGATCTTATTCCTACCCTCTATTGTGCATGTGCGAGATTTGGGCACTAGCATGGGGAAGTATTTCGCAGCTAAACTAGCCCTTGGTCTGTATCTGTAGTTACCAGGAGCCTTTCAGAATAACATGCTGTAATGGAGGCTGTGCTTCTCTACAAGTGGATAGTGAAATGTGTGCTGTGCAGCGCTACCATAGATGTGTGATCTGATCACGCCCGGCACAGTTAGCTCGTGGCAGGACATTAAGTCAGACCGCCTGGAATAGCAAATTATCTAATTTTAGAAAAATTGGTAAGCTGAACATTTTTTTTTTTTTTGACGCAGAAGCATTCTACACTATATGCCTTGTGATTATGTGCCCATAGACCCATTTATTGAGATGTACTACAAAACAAGGGGAAAAGCTGACAGTGCCGCTTTAAACCGAAAATGTTTAGCTTTGGTAACTTTGTTACAGTTCAAGCAATTTGCATAACATTTGGCATGTTCCATTAGGGACCAAAGATCTCTTGCTGTGGCAAGTTTCATTCCAGTTGCATGTGAGGGTGTGGATATATGGGTCTCACAAAATGTGTAAATTACCAGTTTTTGTCAAATTTTTGTGTCTCCGCATTGCACAAAATTGGCGTGGAATTTTGGTCTGCAATGTTTAGGGTGTACAGGTCTTGGGTCACAGTGGTGCCATTTGAAGGTTTGGTGAAAAAATATTAATCTGTTCCAAAGTTATTAAATTTTAACGTGTCCTATTATTTCTCATGGGAAAAGTTAAATGTCAGGCTTGAAACAGAATTCTTGATCACAATGTGTGCTTTACTAATTTTGCAGCCATTCATGTTATTTGCATGAAATTTGGCATGCACCATCAGGGACCAAAGATCTTCTGATGTGGCAAGATTTGGTCTTGGGTCACAGTGGTGCTTTTTGAGGGTTTGCTGAAAAAATATTAATCCATTCCAAAGTTATTCAATTTTAAAGTTTCCCATTATTTCCAGTGGTAGTCTGGGGGGCCCAGGCCTGAAATATTTGGCAATGTAGCACCTCCCGCCATACAGAAAGCAACAGCTATGTTATCTTGATAGAAGTGTCCCTTAGGTATTTATCTAGGAAGAATGTGGTCTTGTAAAGTGGTAGTAAGGTATGCCAATGCAAGATTTTTGTACCCATGTCAAAACAACATTTTGCGCAAGTGAAAAGGCCACAAAAATTTATTAAAGTTGTCAAGACAAGTTTGAAAGTAAAAAATTACCTATAAAATGGGATTTAAACAATGTGTTTTAAAAGACAAAACCACATTTTAGTCATACAAAAGATTTCTTTGACAAAAAGTATTACTTATTCATTTTAAAAGACAAAAACAAATTTTAGTCATGCAAAAGGTTTCTTGGCACAAATTATTAAGGCTCATTACTTAAAGAATGTTGGCCTTGTGGTTTGTATTGCTAAATGCACAGATTATTCATTGACACAAACATTTTAAATAGTGTATTCATTATAATAGAAGCCAGGTATACTACTGCACACCTTGGTGCTAGCAAAACAGTAATAGCCAATGGACTCCCTCTCAGCGATGGGCAATATGACAATATATACTGTATGTGTGTCTGGCTTTTTTCAATATATTTGTCATACACTGCATGTCTAAGTCTGAATCATCTGTAGTATCAGACTCATCTGGATCCACACTGGCAACTTTATGAGGATTATAACAGTCCTCACCATCAGTACACAAGCAAGCCTGTGTGCACACCATGCTCTGCCTGGAACAACAGCAGTTGCGCTCACACTTGGCTTTTTGACACCCACATGTAATGAGTTCCAGGAGTGCTTCAGGGCAGGCGTCTTTGTCATTAGTGTTGGAGAAATGTGTCCATCCTTGTTGTGATGCCAGTCACTTCCATTTGGGGATGGGATGTCAGGCTGAGCCTCTAGGGCATGGTTCCAGATAAGGGTCTAGTAATTTGTGTGCTTGGTATGTCGTAGAAAACTATCAGATGTTGGAGAGAGGTCTTTGTTCTGGACCTGTTTGCGACAGAAAAGCTTATATCATACACCATTTGCATCCACTGAGTTAGCTATTGAGTCGTAGAGAAGGGTTATCAGAAGTTCTACATATTTCAGCTGTGCAGTAGGTATATCCACCGTAGTGCCAAACTTGGTAAGGCCTATAAATTTGTATGGATTCTTCCTGACAAGTGTCCTTGGCTTTAGTTTGCCAACCCTTGCAAGACCATTGGTTGAATCACACCCAGTCAGTGTGTGTACTGCTGACAACATTCTGCATAGTTGTTGGCCAAGTTCAGCTGCTATGGTGTGGGTTGGTATAAACCTGGCTTTATCCTTCACACCAGTATGAAACCAAAGCTCTTGAGCTGCTTTAACTTGTGACTAAAGTGTACACAGAGAACTGCACTGTCAGTGTCTGGAGACCATACCACTGCATGATGGTATTCTTGTGAAGCATGTGCAACATGAAGAAGAAGCTGAGTATCTGCTATTTCGTGCAGTGAGAATAGATCATCTTGGTCTACAACTCCATCTGAAGTGACCACGCCAGCAACGAGGCCATCCTTGAATCCACCTGCAATAACCATTTCCTGACCTGGGCCAAGTAATGTTTCTAACATACTAACATACTAAAATGCCAGCAGAATAGGCCTAATGGTCTTTCGTGTCTGCTCATTTGGTCAGCCCCCACCTTGGGTGCTGACCTTGCTGCCCCCTCTCCTTCTCTGGCTTCTCCCTTCCCAATTCCAGATATTCTTGCTGCATTGAATTTTGCTTCCAGAACCCTTCCCCTGTACCTGTCCCACCCCCTCTTGAACCCCTCCACCGTCTCTGCCTCCACCAGCCCCCTAGGCAGCGCATTCCATGGCTCCACTACCCTCTCAGTGAAGTAGCACCTCCTCCTTTCACCCTGAATCTTCCCCCTCCAGCTTCCATCCATGCCTCTAGTGGCCCCTTCTCCTTCCTTGAAGCACCCTGACTGTTCCTCCCCTATTTACCTTTTCATGTACCTGAGAGCCTCTATCATGTCCCCGGTCCTTCTCTCTTCCAATGTGCACATATTTAGCTCTTGAGCTCTCTCCTCATAGGTCCTGTCCCCAAGCCCCAAATCATTTGGTTGCCCTCCTCTGGACCCTCTCCAGGAGTGTAATGTCCCTCTTTAAGTGTGGCCTCCAAAACTGCACGCAGTACTCAAGTGGCCTCACCAAGCAGTTATACAGATGGAGTATCATTTCCTCCTTTGGAGATCCCACGATGCATCCCAGCATCCTGTTGGCCTTGGCTGCTGCCTCCTACAAGTCTCAGAGTTGTTCATCTTGACATCCACCACCACCCCAGGTCCCTCTCAGCCATCGAGACTTGTAGCATTTCCTCCCCAGGGTGTACACTAGGCCGGGTTTCTGACCCCAGGTGGAGTACCTTGCATTTCCCTGCATTGAACCTCAGCTTCCACTTTCTAGACCATCTCTCCAGAGCCTCCAGGTCCCCTGTAGGCCACCCTCCCCTCCTCCCCATCCACCACCGCCCCAGTTTTGAGTCATCTGCAGAGACTCATCTCCTCCTGATTCCTGTCCTTATGTCAGAGATGTAGGCGTTGAACAGGAGGGCCAGAACTGATCCCTGTGGGACCCCACTAATGACCCTCCTTGGGGATGAGACTATCCTGCCAACTACGACCCTCTGGGTCGGTCCTGGAGCCAATTGCCTATCCATCTGATCATCTGGTTCCCCATCCCCATTTCTCCCAGCTTATCCAACAGGCCCGTGAGGAACAGAGTCAGATGCCTTGCTGAAGTCTAGAAAGAGGACGTCCACTGGTCTACCCAGGTCCAAGGCACTCGTCACCCAGTCATAGAACTCCACAAGATTTGTCTGACATGATTTCCCCGGGACGAATCCATGCTGTCTATCATCCAGGCACCCTGACTTTTCCAGGTCCCCCCCCAGCCTCTCCTTGACAATGCCCTCCATCACCTTGCTCATCACTGATGTCAAGCTGACAGGCTTGTAGTTCCCTGCCACCTACCTTGATCCCCCCTTGTGGATAGGCACTATATGCACCACCTTCCAGTCCTGGGGCACCCACCCTGTCCTCAGAGAGATGGTGAAAAGCTCCGCCAGGGGTTTCACCAGGACATCCATAAGTTCCTTCAGCACTCTGGGATGTAATTTATCTGGCCCGGTTCTTTCTCCGTCTTAAAGGGAGCTGAGGGGCTTCTCTCACTCTTTTGCTGTAATTTCCACTTCGGTACCTCTTCTCCTGCTTAACCCTCCCCTCCTGCCAGTGATGCCTCCCCTCTCCCCAGACCCGCCCGATTGGTAAGGGTCCCCCCCTCCTCAGTATCTCTGTCTCCTCCCATGTATGATGCAGCACCCCCATTTTCCTTGCTGAAAACTGAGGTGAAGTACTCATTTAGTACCTCAGCCTGCTCCCCCGAGTCTTGTGCCCATCTCTCCCCTGATTTAATCCTGCTAATCTGCCCCTTCACCCTTCGTTTTTCCCCAATGTATCTAAAGAACCCCTTGTTCCCTCTCCTAATTTCCCTGGCCAGGTTCTGCTCCTTCCTTGCCTTAGCCGCCCTCACCACCCTAGTGGCCCTTCTAGCCATCAGCTCATACTCCCCTTGATCCTTTTCACTCCTTGAGCACTTAAATTGCTTATAGGCTGCCTTCTTTCCCCGCACCACCTCCTGGACCTCCAGCAGGGTCCACCAGCAGGGTTTTCAGGCCCTACCGCATTTTTGTCTTACTCTTGCACAGGTGCTGGTAGCATCCTGCACCCCTCTCCTGATGATTTCCCACCTACTATCAGCGTCCATGTCTGACCCAATCACATCCAAATGCTCCTTAAGGATCCTTCCCATTTCCTTAAAATCCGTCCCCCTGAAGTCAGTTACCTCCATCTTTGTGCGGCCTTCTAGCCCTCCTAGGTCCAGGCAGAACCAGACCGTGGCATGGTCACTCCCCGCCAATGGGTCCCTTACCTCCAGGCCCCCAATCTGGTCACTGTCTGCCAGGACCACATCCAGTACCCGCACCTCCCTGGTCAGTTCCCCCACCTGCTGAGTTAGGAACGCATCTTGAAAGACATCCAACAACCTCTGTTCCCTGGTCACAGAGGATGTCATAGTCTCCCAGTCTGTTCCTGGCATGTTTAAGTCCCCCAACACCACCATCGTTCCTCTGCCCAGTCTGCAGTGTGTCCCAACATCTGCCACCAGACTCTCCTCCAGCTCCTCTGCCAGGGCAGGGGGTCTATACACCACTCCTATTTTTACTCTCTTGCCCCCACTTGTTATCAAGGTGACCCAAATCACCTCCACGGTTCCCTCTGCCTCCTCTACTCCCCCTATGCCAATGCAGTTTTTGATTATCATTGCTACCCCTCCTTCCTTTCCCTCCCCCCTGTCCTGCCTCACACCACTCCCTGAGCCACTGGTTTATCTCCCTAATCTTCCTTTTGTGTTCCCCACTAGCCCTTGGCACTGGCAGGATTTCTGAGAAGAAAACTGTCTGTTTCTGCCATATCACACAATGATTCTGACAGGAATTTTACCAGATGTTCTTTATTCTTGGGATTTCCAATGAACTTGCTACACTGTGTTGGGACAGGTGTTTTTGGACCATGGCTTTTGACTTCATTGCTTTGTGAGTATTGCGTTCATGCACGCTCTAAAACCTTGATTGAATCTTTGACATCATATCTATCAAAGACAATATCTACTCTTTTGCAGCTCTCATAACTCTGTAGAGGCTGGTGTACTATTCTGAAGACCAATTCAGCAAGTTCTCCAAAGCTAGTTGCACTTCCTTGCTCCACCAGTTGTATAACAGCCAGGTCATTTACTATCCAAGCTGTTGGCATGTTGGATGCTGACAGCTGATACATTGACTCTGCTTCTTTTTCTAATTCTGACAATAGCTTACTCTTTGCAGTTTTGTTCAGGGTACCATCAGAGTGTGCTAGAGCATATGGAACCATTGAAAGCTCATGTGTAAAAACTTCCTACAGATCAATCACTCTTGTTTGTGCAGCTACTACAAGATGGTTAAACAACTCCCTGTCTGCATTGATAGTCATTGTCTTATCACTACTAACTTCTGATTTGATCTTCTTGCTTAGAGATGCAAATGTCTTGCCGGCCCAGTGGCACAGAGGACTGAGGTGCTGGACGCCACACCTCATGCCATGTTAGTGACCTGGGTTCGTAAATGCACCCGGGTTGTCAGGGGTCAGCTGGGGAGGGTTGAGGGTTCCCACTGCTCTGCAGTGGCCCCTGATGATGACCAGGGGCACCACCAGAGCTGGTGCAATTAGGAGTGGAGTGTGGTGGATGTCAGCATGTCGTGCCTCAGACGTCATTGCATGTCCGCACTCCAGGGAATCTAAAGGTGGAAAAATGGCTGGGTGCAACCATGCAGCCTGATGGCCACACTCTGCCCTGCCTGGAGGACTGTCATTGAATTGTGCTTGGGGGATCTGGGACCAGTCTGGCTCAGAATGGCATGGGAAGGCCCTCCAGTGGGCACTGGATCCCCCACCATGCGAGTCAGCCTGCTGCTCTCCGGGCTGGATGCCCCCACCAGTTACACTGCAGCGGGCATAAAAATAGAAATAAGATAAAAAGAAAGAGATGCAAAGGTCTTGATGTTGAGCTTGTGCAGAGGTTCGAAGAATCCAGTGGTATCTGAATTTAGTCTGTCTTCCACAAACTGTTTCATTGCTTTGATTCCTGTATCATTCGCAGTAACAAGCTTGGTGGTAACCTCTGTGGGTGCAACAATGCCAGTTGCAATCTTGGTGAGTGCTATCAAGTCAGCATTCAAATCAAGTGGGTTTGTCATGAGTCGGTGACTGTGTTAATCTCCTTCATCTCATTGCATGCGACGTGGTGCAGCCTCCTTGTGTTCTCCTTGTGAAACATCTGAGTCTTACATATCACACATTACATTCATGGAAGTTGTGATAGCTGAGTGCTAATGAGCAGTAATGAACCATCTAGCCAAGGCTCCTGGTTTCAAAGTGAAACCTACTATACCCCCTTTTACTTTACTATCATAGTTTACTGTTTGTTCAAGTGCAATGTCTGTCCAGATTTTGCTGAATTTATTTCTAGACCGAGCTACAGCATGTTTTCCTTGTACAAACTGCTCATGAACTTTGGGGGCACAATCTGGCAGAAGCTTCATATCACTGATGTACACAGATACCCAGCAGGCATAGTTGGTGCTGTCAAAGGCAAAAAATAGTGGCAACATCTCTACAGCTGCCGCAAGATGCAGGTCCCAGTTGTTTTCACGTTCTGCTCTAATGAACCACATTAGGATGTTATCCATTTCAATGTAATCATCCCAGAATGCAAATGTTTGGGAAGTTGATTCTCTAAAATTGCGGAATCTGTGCAATGCATCCTGTACATTCTTGAGGGCACCACCGAGCTGGGAAAGTGTTGCTGTTAGGCTTGTTTCATGGTTTAATACTGCATTTTGACGTTCTTGGAGCTTGGTGTTGTTGAAGTCTACATCACAATCAATCTCATTGTCTTGTACTCAGTTACAAAATGCCTGCCACCTCAGTCTGGACAGAGCCTCCATTACAAGATTGTGGGCCTTCACTCCATGATTGTATGATTTGCCTTTAAAGAGCAGCTGATGCCATTGGAAAAAAATTGGAAAACATAATATTTAGACGAATGTCAACTTCTATTTCACATACCTTGTATAGATTTCACCACTCCATTATTTATTACTAAAGAAATTCCCACAAAATGATCTCTGTCCCTCAGAGTTCATCTACCTCTATAGCTTATTCCCTGCCTGAAATTATAATGCCCTGTTATGACATCTCAGTCTGTTACCATGGGAATACCTATGATGTCACAAGCAGAATATTATGATATCCTGTTTGGAAGAAGCAATATGAGCTAATGAACCCTCTGGGAACAACTTTTACATTTTTGAAGCTAATGACCTCAGTAATAAGTAATGGGGATAAGAAATATACAGCAGATGAGAAATATAAGCTGCTTTGTGTCAAAATAAAATGTTTTAGAAAATTCTTCTTGAGGCGTCAGTGGCTCTTTAAGTAGATTGCTTGCCGTGTTGCTACCATACACCTGCGATCTATGAGGGTGTCTGCCAGACCACTCTCTCCATACTTCTTTCCAATTACAACCAGAAATATCTGTGCTATGTGGAAACCACCCATTCTCAAGACTGTTTTCTGAAATTCCTCCACTGAATCTCTTTGGTATTACAATATATAGCCTTATCAAATATCAAGACACTGTAATCTTGGCCAAGTGTCCTAGACATCTTGCAGATGTCCTTCATTATAATGAAAACTACTCCATTCAGTAGGTGATGCTGGCAGCATTGGATAGTACTCAGTAGTTGTTACTATTGGTATGGTAGATGAAATCATCATATTAAAAGCTGTCCATCCTGGCACTTGCTGAGCATTCACCTTTTCAAACTCAACCTCAAATAGCTTGGTTGGGCAGCATCTTAGAATTAACCATTGCAGATCAAGATTGGCAGCTTTTTGACAAGCCTCAACATCAGTATGCCAGTTACTTTATACTTTTCCCACAAAATTTGGTGAAGAGCATCTGCCTTGAGGATTGTACTCCTTAATGGCTTGGCACATTGCAGGGATCTCAAGTGATCATGTTCATGGTGCTGTTTTCTTTGTTTGAGCTTGAGCTGCCACCGTGCCAAAGCTGCCTTCCAGAATTGTGGGAATCTGTCACTGATATACTATCATAGTTGTGGCATTGGTTGTGTGCTTTCCATCTAACATTTCCTCATTTATGTCATTATTGTCAGCAGCAAACTGAACAAACTCCCCATGCTTTAATGGAATTATGATAGTGCCCCAGCAGCTTTTCCATGCTGATCCATTGCAATAGCTGTGTCAGTTCTCTCTAGGGCTTCATAACTGACACAGTGTGCTAGCTTGTGCACCATTATTACTACCTGTTTAGAGCCTGTCATATGGCATATGGACATTGAAAGCCCAACATGTTTAGGTGTATGCTTTGCACCTCTCAATACCATATGAATGAAGTCCTGACCAACTGATAATATTTGTCTGTGGAGGGTCTTGTTAGTGGCTGTTACTAAAGGACTGCCATCTTCAATAGGTTCATCACCAACATCCCCTTGGAATACCCATTTCAGGAACCTATGCACATTGTCAGGAATCATATCTAATGCTAAAGCATGTTTCAGTGAACTGATTTCTGAAATTGAGAATGACCTTATTATCAGCAGAAAGGCCTTGTCCATGTCTTACTTGTTACAGAGATACCAGGATATTCTGAAAGGCAAAGTTCCTAGCAGTGAAAATTATAGAAATGAGAAGCTAAAGAAGAGACTAACAAACTATTTTGGTGACTAAATTGTTTTTCAAACGCAGCATGACCCAAGTAAACCACAGCTTGTGTATAGCAATGCTGTATCTTTGGAAGATGTCATCAACATAGCTTCCCAGTTGCATTCAACTTAACTTCCCTCAATGGCTTTGGATACAGGTCACTAATTTTCTACAAGATCATACTACAATGGAGGTTCCCCCAACAGTGGTCTGGGTGGCACTGAAAGTCAACATACGAGGCGCTATCATGGGTTATTCAGCACATCGCAGCCGGCAGAGAGAACACCAGCTTAAAACATTGGAATCCCGTCTTATAGAACTCGAGGCCAAATTTAAAAGTATGCCACACACTTCCTTACACTCCCCGATAGGCAAGGAAATCACTAAAATCCATCACCAAGTACAGGACCTATTTGCCATGAAAGCTGAATTGGCCTTCCTCAGACTAAGGCATAAATACTAGGAGGGGGGAGAGAAGGCTGGGAAAGTACTAGCCTACAGACTCCAGAAACAGAGGGCTGAGAGCCATATTCCCAGACTCAAAGCACCGGATAGCCCTGTGCAAGTTCAGCCAGAATGCATAAATGAAATTGTGACAGATTTCTATAAACAGCTATATTCTTCCTCTGGCACTTTTAATTTTGCACAGGTGTGAACCTTTCTGACATCTATACCTATCTGTCATTTAACTCCTCAGCAAGCTGCCACTTTGGAGTCTCCCATTACCCCTCAAGAGGTCACAGTTGCACTCCGCAATTTAAATCACAGAAAGGCCCCTGGTGGGGATAGATTCCCCTTGAAGTATGGAGCCTAGTTGCACCACTGATATCCCCCCTACGCAGTGACATTTTTAATTTGGCCCTTAGTTCAGGATCCTTCCCCCCATCCCTTTGGGGGGTGATCATTACTGTATTTCCCAAAAAAGGGAAAGATGCCACTTTACCATCCAACTATCTCCCCATTTCACTTATCAATTCAGATAGTAAGATTTTTGCAAAAATTCTGGCTTCCAGGTTAAACCCCTTGCTTCCCCACCTTATACATCCTTCACAAGTTGGATTTGTCCCGGGTTGGCTCAGCAGAAATCATATACGTTCCCTTATAAATATTACATATCAGGCCAGCAACTTCCAGGCACCAACTGCTGCAGTAGCAATAGATTTTGAGAAGGCATTTGATTCTCTCAAATGGCAGTACCTCAATAGGTGCTAGAAGCCATGGGCTTTGGTCACAATTTTAGAAGCTGGGTGACAGCTCTGTATCACAATCCTTTGGCCCTGGTCCTCACCAACTCTACTCTGTCAGCACCCTTCCCTCTGGGGTGGGGCACAAGGCAGGGCTGCCCCTTTCTCCCTTACTTTTCACAATAGCAGTGGAGCCACTTGTGATTGCCATACGCCACTGTTCAGCCATAACAGGTTTTCCCTTTAGCGATATCACTCTTCTCACATTTATGTATGCAGATGATTTGTTAGTCCCATTAGTGGAAGTCACTACTTCCCTCCCTGCTCTGCTCTCCCTCCTTGCAGATTTTATGAGCTACTCTGGCCTAAAAATCAACAGGTCTAAAACGGAAGTACTCCCCCTCAATAGCTTGTGCACCTTAGATCAGGTAGCCCATCTCGGCCTTCATTGAGTCCCACACTCTCTTGTGTATCTCGGGATATGGCTCACAGCAGATCTTACTAAAATATGGGATCTGAACCTTAAACCCCTTCTTGAAGATATCAAGACTGAGTTTACGCTCTGGCATGGTTTTCATCTTACACCAGCAGGTAAAATGTCCACGATTAAAATGGTGGTAGCCCCTAAACTTTTATATGTCATCTCACATATACCACTCACACTACCGGCCTCATGGGTTAAAGCCATAGACCAGGTTTTTTCCAATTTTATTTGGGGAAGGCACCAAACCCCGTTATAGTAGAAATAAACTTAGGTACCATTGGTCACAGGGAGGCTGGGGCCTTACTTGGCTGGAAGGGCATAAATGGGCCTTTACTGCAGCCCAGACCCTAAACTGGTTCTTCCCACAGACATCTGAGCAACCACAATGGATACACATGGAGGCGTATATGGCCCAGACCCAATCCCTAGCAGTTTTACTTTACAATCCCCTTCCCAAACATTTGTCTTCCTGCCAAACTATAGCAGGCTCAGTACTGACATGGCATTTAGTGGAAAAGAAACTGGAGGCAGATTTATGCCCCCTTCTGGCCTCCACTATATGGGGGAACACACTCATAAAAGTGGATGCAAACCTTTGCACTGGCCTCTATGGCAGAGTAAAGGAATTCTTACACTAAAGGGCTTGATGGTGGGTGACAGTCTCACTATCAAAACATTTCAAACACTGGATTAGGAATTCCACTTAGGTAAGCAGGCCTTTTGGCAGTACTTGCAGCTCAGAAGCTCAGTTTTAGCTTATATTAAACACCACCACAAGACAGATATAGCAAGGTCCCATTTGCTTACTAAATGGCTGAACTATGGGGGGGGGGTAAAGCCAGTCTTATGTATGCTGATCTTAGGACTCATCTCCCTATGTAATCAGCTCAGGCTAAAGGTAAATGGGAGCAAACTCTTCAACAGTCTATTTCGGATGCCCAATGGAAGTTATGCTGGAAATATGCTCATTCTGTGTATCCAGATATGAGAGGTAAACTTATGCAAAACAAGATACTGTTGCATTGGTATCACATTCCTGTTGTCTTGTACAGAATGTATCTTATGGACAACAGTTATTGCTGGTGATGTCTTTTGGGAGAGGAAGACCTTTTGCACATACTTTGACTTTGCCCACTTCTCATTCCATTCTGGATGGCTGTCTTGGGTCTAGCTCAACAGGCCTCAGACTCTGCCCTGACTCTAGATCCCCTAGTTTGGATTCTGGGCCTTCCTCCTGTGCTGAGAATGTTTACTCGTCAACAGCACAGATGGCTGACACTTCTTAGCCTCCAAACTATGAGGCTTATCCTCTGTAGGTGGAGAACCACAGAGGTACCCACCATCTCTGAATTATATAACACTATCTCTAGTGTAGCAGCACTGGATTGTCAGTCCCACTTAGCTACCAACACTCTCTCACAATATTATTTTACCTGGGCCCCTTACTTAGCTTATCTCTCCCCATGTGCAGGGATTGGCTTACTTCCCCTGTAGAATTATCTGGACCAACATAGTAGATACACCAGTAGAAAATGGTTTGTAACTACAAGATCCTCCCCTCCCTACAAGGACTTCTATCTTTTCTCCTCATAGGATAATAATTCAGATCTGGACTTTAAAGTTGTTAGTATTGTGTTATTATGTTTGTGCTTTTCAGGCTTATTCCGGTATCAGGAGACACTTATGTGTTATGCCCATATTAGATACCTAGAGCGGTGGTAATCATGCAATCTCTCCTACTCTTTTCTCTCTTGGGCACAATACCACAATACAACTTACTGTATAATTTCTTACGGTGTCATTATTTAGCAATATGCCTTTCTATGGGCTATACTTTGTCAATTATATAATGAGACTGCAGTCAGTGTGTATGCATATATCTTATCTATGTACCTGGCTATATCTGATGTTATTTTTCAAACTTAATAAAAATTATTAACTATAAAAAAAAAAAAAAATTCCTTCTCAACCTCTTATGCCAAGTACCCACCCCATCACTAGTGCAAAGCGGGTCCTCTGTTTCTGACCCCACCTTAGTCGCTGAAATTCTAAGCCAATTCTTCACATTCTATGTGCTGCTGGACCACCCAGTACCTCCCAACTCCCCTCCACCCTCCAACAGGTTTATCCTCCACCCTACCACCCCGCAAAAAAGTTTTACTCACCCTCAGCACCCTAAACCTGTGCAAGTCAAGTCCAGACAGTCTTCACCCAAAGCTCCTTCACCTCTCCACACCAGACATAGCCACCCCCCCCTCTCTCACATACTCACCCTCTCTTTCCTCACTAGCACTATCCCAAAACTATGGAAGTCAACTAACATCATCACTCTGCACAAAGGAGGTGACCCCTCAACCCCTGGCAGCTCCTGCCCTATTTCCCTGATCCCTTCCCTGACAACATTAAAGGAATCCACAGTTCTCTCAAGAATCTCTGAATTTTCCTCTTCAACCAACTTCTTCTCAGATTATCAATCTGGCTTCCATAAAAAAAACACTCCACAATCTCCTCCCTTCTCTGCATCACAGACTCAGTCCTCACTGCGATGGACAAAGGCCACCTCACATCAACAATTTTCATTGCCCTTGCAAAGGCCTTTGATTCTGTCTCCCACCCACACCTCCTCCAAAAACTACACTTCATGGGACTTGCTTCCTCCACTGTCCACTTAAATCCTACCTCAGCAACCATCAGCAGTCTGTCATATTAGGCAACTCTGCATACCCCCATCCTATCCAGCATCCCTCAATGCTCCATCCTCATCCCCATCTTCTTCTCAATTTTCAATAATGACCACCCCTCAGTCTGCACTCACTCTGACATTCACCTCTATGCATATGACATCATCCTCTACATTTCTGGCCCCTCCTCTGATGCTATCAAGCTACCACTTCAAGTCCGACTTTGACCACGTGCTAGCTTGGTTCCATGACAATATCCTTAAAGTGAATACTAAAAAATGGTATCCATGATCTTTAGCTACCCCCCAAACTGGCCAAACTCCCTTCCCCCACCCCCAGATTCACCACAATAGATACTTCCACTCTGGACACCATCACCTCGTACAAATACCTTGGCCTTTGGTTGGGCTAGCATCTCAATTACTCAGCCCATATCAATTCTTTATGTTCAAAACTGTGCCCAGACTTGGTGTGCTCTTTAGAAACAAACACACTATCCTCCTACATATCTGCTGCGTCTTAATACACAAGTCTATCCTCCCTCTCTTTGACTATGGGAATATTATCTACTCCTCAGCCCCTGCCACCTCTCTCTCTCTGAGCTTGACACCATGCTCAACTCCTTTTGCAGATTTGCCACTAATGCCCACCACAAACCCATCAATGTGCACTTCTCTCTTCCCTAGAACTTGCCCCCCTCTCCCACAGGTGGTACGTCCACTCACTCACTATCACATCTAAATGCTGGTTTAACCTTCTCCCTCCTTACCTCTCCTCCCTCCTCTCCCCGCTGCTAATCCCTCCTAGTCACTAAGATCACTAAGATCCTGGCATTCCTGCTCCATCACCATCCCCCACTGGAGATCAATGGCCAGCTCCTCCACCTTCTCTTACCTCCTCCACCACCTCTGGAATCAACTGCCTACTTCACTCCATGACACCCAATCCCTTCTGGCCTTCAAATGCCAGCTCAAATCCATCCTCCCACTGCACCTGTTCCCTTCCCCCTCTCTCCCCTGCCCCACACCCCACTCTGCCCCAACCCAACTCCCCTCTGAACTACCCCCTTATAAAACCTCCCTCCTTTCTTAACTTATTTCCAGAACCTATTCCTATTTTTCAAATACACAATAATATGCTAACTATGTAAGAAACTCTATGATCCAACACTTCTACTCTATGTAGTTATCCTGCATTTTTAATTGCCTAGGCTGTTATCAGATCTGTGTGTATTTGTATAAGTATGTAAACAACCTGCTCTTATTGCCTAAACTGTACCTTGTTTATTGTATGCATATGTTTGTATATACCCTCACTGTATGTATATGTTCACCTTTATCCCAGGGTAACACCTGAAAACAAGCTCCAGCTCAGTATGCCTTTCCCAGTTACCAAATTTTAAATAAAATAAATAAATGAGGGCCAAAGATCTCTTGAAGTAACAAGTTTCGTTCTAGTTGGATGTGCAGATGCGGAGATATGGTGTCTCAAAAAATGTGTAAATTACTGTTTTTTGTCAAATTCTTTGTCACTGCATTGAGCAGAAATGGTGTGGAATTTTGATCTGAAATATGTAAGGTATATAGGTCTTGGGTCACAGTCATTGTGTTTAAAGGTTTGGTAAAAAAATATAAATCTGTTCCAAAGTTATTAAATTGTAAAGTTTCCCATTATTTCCTATGGGAAAAGTTAGATGTCTGGTTCAAAACAGGACTCTTGATCATGAAACAGATCACAAATGTGGAATCCTAGTTCATGCTGCCAGCATCTTGTTTTCAGTTAGCAAGGGAAACAAACTTAAATGTAAAAACTAGTACAGGGCTTTGGTAAACACCCACAGTTGCGTTTCCCTAATCAGGTCCTGTAGAATTGCATTTAGGGGTTACTTTTGCAGTTTTGTATAGGGTGAGCATTAGGGTTAGCAACCCCAAGGTACACCCCACGCCTCATTTGCAAAGTTGCAGGAGAGGTGAAACCATAATGGTTTTTCCTGTTGCTGCCTTCAGGGCAGGGTGGGGTGTTAGTGTTGGGAACCCTATTACCACATTTCCCTACTTTCGTCACTTTAACCCTAACTAGTGCATTAACAAAGTTTTTTTGCAATGAATTTCCATACTTTTTAAGATAGTATAATCGTATACTCATTTGCCTGTGGGATGCATACATCTGTGTTGGTGTGGAAGCACAGGGCCCTCTGGGCCCTGCGTGCTTTCATTTCAGCTAAAACAGGAATTTGTTTGATTGGTTGTATGACTTCTTAAATGAGAGCCCAACTTATAGGTTCCATGTGATAACAGCGATCGTGGAATAATGATCACCAGTAGGGCAAGTGTACATTGCTGAAAATGAATTACGCTAATGTACACTCACAGTGACTGGAAAACGGATGACTGGCTTTCTTTTTTATGTGTGGGGATGCACCCCCCACACCCCCTACCAAAGGATTCTCAACTCGGGGTGGGTGCATGTTGGAGAGGGTGTAAAACTTAACAAAATTAAAAAACCTGACCCAACACAAAAACACGATTGCACCCAGAATCGAACCTGGCCCCCTTCCAACCCCATCCCACCACCTACCCACTATGCCACATGGCCAGCTCAGCAGCTGACTGCCACACTACACCCCACATAACCTCCCACCCCTTCCACCCATCACACGATGTGGTCCTTCCCCCTCCGCATGCATGCATGTATGTATATATATATATATATATATATATATATATATATATATATATATAGACATCCCATTGCCATAGTCACCTACCCCCATATCTGGTTACTATCAGCCATGTACACAGGCACCATGACTGACTCACCCTTTTTGAAAGTGCTCAATTGCGATCACCTTATACACGGTATACCAACTTATACTGCCCTTGTACAACTCTCTGGTGAAGCCACATATACAATATGGACTTTGCCACTGGTGCCCACACCTCAAAAAAGCACATTAACCTACTGGAGAAGTTCCACAGGATGGCTACAGAGATGATGGTGGCTCACCATGGTAAAGCATGGTGTGAAAGGTTTAGGGCACTGAAGATCTACTCAGAACAGACAGGACAGAGAGAGGGGACATGATTGAGACCTTCAAGTACTAGAAACAGATAAATAATGTGGATACAGAAGCTCTCTTTAATTTAAGTGGCAATCATAACATTAGTGGTCACAATGTTAAGATGTAGGCAGGGAGTTGTAGGAGCAAACTGACAATACACATCTTCACATATAGGGTGGTGGACACTTGCAGTGTGCCGCACTTCAAGAGGGGCTAGAATAGCCAAAATAGGAAGGTATTATCCATGAGTAGTAAAGATGGGAAGCATGGGAGAAGTGAGGAGGTAGAGTAAACCCAGTACATCAACCACTGGGCATTGCCATAGGAACAGACTACATACAATAAATTGCCTTCTTCTCTTAGCTTCTTCATATTTTCATATTTTCTACATCATCAACCAAAAATCAAACTTTGAACCACATTTTGTGCTTCATGAACCAGAAGTAGTAGTTTGAATTATATTTTTGGGTGTGTGAACCAAATGTAGTGCTTTGGAGCAGATTTTCTGCTTTGAGAACCAAAGGAACTAGTTGGAACCACATTTTTGGGGGCATGAACCAGACTACCAAGTTAGAACCATTTTTCTTTTTCATGAACTAGAACTATTCATTCGAAACACTTTTCCTGGTTTGTGAACCAGAACATTTTTTGTTCAACCCATAATAAAGTGTTTTGAAACAGAGATTTTTCAGGAGAGATCGTGAATGTGTGAAATATAAACTTTTGGCAAATTTCCCAATAAATGGATTATAAAATCTTGCTTAGGGAAAACATTATACATCATGGATGTTTTAGTTTTGCTAAAACTATCCCTTTACAAGTGTTTTCCAACTTCAGTAGTAACAGAAATAAAGGCATGAGATGGCAGCCATTGCAAACCACAAAACAATGGTTCTTAAGACCACTTTTGGTTCATGATACATCAAATGAGTGAACCAAAAAACACTCTCGCAAATCAGAAATTTCTGGTTTGTATGGGCATCTATCCAACACCAATTTTTAAATCCTCACAACTCAGAAATAATTTTATATTTTTTCACCAAACCTTCAAAAGGGACTACTTCAGCACAAATCACATGTACCCTGAACGTTTTGTGTGGAAATTCAGTACCATGTAGCCTGTACACGGAAGCAAAAAAACATAAAAAAAGTGTTAAGTATAGGGAAAAATTTGACCTTTTTACAAAATAAGGGGTATTCAGATCTCAGAAACTGCACAAGGTGCCATTATGAAACTCTACACATTTTCACAACATGGCACATCCATGGAAAATGCAAATATATGGGCTATTCCAACAAACCCTGCCAAAGTTATTAAACTGCAAAGTTAGGGGTTTAACATTGAGCACCCTACTCTACCCTAATTATAGGGGTGCTACCATACCCCTATAATATATATGGATAAGCAGATATAGATAGGTAGACAGATAGGTAGGTAGGTAGATAGACAAACAGACAGACAGATAGGTAGTTTTCCACCATTAAGCTAAAGCTAAATTATATTACAGGTTCCAGCAGAAGACAACAGCTTAAATGCAAGATCCATAATTTACTGCAATTAATAATATTCAGCTGTAGTTTGTATAGATGTACAGTACAGTGCAAAAAAATACATGCATACAGATAGCACGGTTTACTGGCAGGTGCAGCAGGAAACCAGGGCTGGATTTTGAAAGAGTGTGGCAGTTATCTGCCACATTGTCCCAACTTGTGCATGAAGGTTAGACCACCTAAAAGGTGGAATAATGTTCTGCAGAGATACCACAGGTTTCAGCACTCCAGGACCAGCTTGCATCACAAAGTGATGCATGTATCCTTTACTTGACACAAACCTCTGTAAATTCCCTGTAATGCAGCGGAAAGTGTTATAAATGTGCCTAAATGTTTGAAAATCTACCACAAATGCTTGTGTCTATTTTAAGTGTTGCAACTGCGGGCAGAAACTTTGCCCCAGCTCTTGTGGCCAGATCTTGGAAAATCCAGCATTTAGATTTTATCCTAACATAAGAGGAGAACACCTTGATGCTATTACATGCCTCAAACTGGTAAACAATGAGATCCGTATTACTGGCGCAATAGAGCAAAATGCATTAAAATCCTTTTCAGTCATGTTCTCAGGAACCACCGGTTTAAAACACAAGTTTGATGTTAAATTTAGCTGACTAGTTGGTTCTAGCCAGCTTGTCTTATGTTCTAATTTTGGATATATTTCCAGGAAACAGTGGTAAGTACAAGAACAAGGGGACATGCTATGAAGCTGGAGGGGAGGTAGATTCAGGAGAGATGTGAGGAAGTACTTCTTCACAGAAAGAGTGGTAAATTACTGGAACGGCCTTCCAGCAGAGGTGGTGGGGGTGAAAACAGTGGTGGGTTCAAGAATGCATGGGGAAAGACAAAGGCATCATAGTAGAAAGGAGAGGGAAGGGAGACAGAGCTGTAGATTGGGTACAGTCTGCAGTAATAGTGTAGGTAGGGGGGAATGGGCAGACTGGATGGGCCAAGTGGTCCTTATCTGCCATCAAATTCTATGTGTCTATGATAAGTATTTAAGGAAAAATAAAAGTTCATACATTTATTTATGGAAAGAAAACTGATTATCATTTGAAGGCCAGGCACATATACAATAACAGGGTTGTTAGGACACTGAGGGATTCTTGTGGTATCATAGAATCACAAGTGCGAAGTATGATTTGCCCATTTTGTCAACACAAACAATTTATTTAAACACCAAACCTTCCTGAGGTCTGACTCCTGAACAGTGTTTGAAGGAGGGAGTGAAGTGCTACCAATATCAAGGATTACCCACAGCAGGGCAATTGTTCAAGTTCCAAATTGATGAAAATGTAATAGGTAAGATTCTGACTTAGGAATCTCAGGACAGACTGGATAGGCTATTTAGACCTGTTTCTTTCCTTCTCTTTTTTATGTTTCTGTGTAATTATTCTTAAAGGTTCCTGGTCTTCATCTGCATGGAAACCCACTCTTTACATTCCAAATCATTCTGTATAAATCTTGGTTCTGAAAAGGTCATTCTGCATCATTTATGTGAATAACAGCTTTAAAAACCAATAGTAAACTGGACTAATCATCCATAACATAATCCTGTGAACACCCACCTGTTTAATCCTAGAGTTTAAAATATGTCCCTGTAAATAAAGTGTTGAATAGGTGAATATGTCAGTTATTTATGGTCTTTTTTTATCGCAAAGGTTCAATCAGAAATTAAAAGAAAATGGAGGGGATGGAAATTAAACAAACACTTTGAAGTAGATGTACGCCATCATCACAATTCCACGACTAGTAATGGAACCAATAGCATGACCCTGGTTTCACTGTTGACCAAGTCCAGTCCAAAAGAACAAAGGAAGTCTATTGAACAGGATCTGATGGAAACACAGGACTTCCAAATACAAAAACTGAATAAATGAGCTGCAGAGCTTAACCATGTAAAGGAACACTAGCCTATTTAATGAAAAGTTTCATCTAAGTTGTTTGTACAGTCCCTTATATAGCTACGCCATGTTACTATTATTGCTTGCATGTACGGCCAGCATCTTCAAGGGACAGTCATATTATAATGTGATAGTATGCCTCATTCCATTACGCTTACATCAGGCTATGTTTGAACTACCTTCTGTAATGTACAACATTATTAGCACTGAGAGCTTTCACCACTTGAGCTGCTATTATGTAAAATACAAAATCAAAGCTATCACAAAACGTTAATTGGTAGGTGTGAATAGTATAGGACGACTACTGTTTGTTATTAAGAACTTCAAGGGCAGCTTTACAGATGTATATTTGTAACTTTTTTCTGCAATCACATTAAATCACATGTAGTGCTATGCACTATGTATTTTCCACATGGTATGATTAAATATTATATAGTAATATAGGACCTGTATTTAATTGTTAGTTGCAAATGAAAGCCAGCAAACATTTGTGTTCCCTGTGGTGATACACTGACAGGTCAAACATACCAGTAATTTTACAGTAGCAAAGATAACTAGCCTGTTTTTAAATCTGTAGTAATGATGTGTATACCCTTACCTATCACTAATCTTTTATCCAATAAGAACATTCAGGATTACCTTGACTCATAATTCTGAGGATGCTTTTGAACAATGTAAAAAGCAGAAAAGTGTGAGGTTTTTTAGAAAGCAAATGCACTGCGACAATAATACAGCAATAGGAGTTATACAATTGTATTATCATAGCAGGCAAGTGGATGACATTGTCTCCTTTTTGTGTTTTTTTTTTTTTAATTTATAACATTTTATGTTGCAAGAAAAGAGTACATATGTTAAAAAAAGAGAACTAGCAAATCAAACAACCTTTTATTGTTTTATAGGCCCAAATCTCTTTATAAAGCTCTTGCTACCTATAAGTAGTCCATGACGGTTAAAACTTCTGTCATAATTCTGGAGTTGTTCACCTTTAGATATTATGTCCAGAGTCTCCCATTTGCCTATGTATTTTGAGAAAACTACTCTGTGCATTTAAATGAATAGAGCAACAGGAAAACCCAGATGTACGTACCTCTGTCTTAAGGACTTATTTTTATTGGTGCAGCCACAGTTGCTGCTATAGTTAATATTCAGTAGGTTTTGTTTCCTCATATGTATTACCACATAGTGACTGGGAATCAGATATTGGCAAAGCCAATCCTATAAACTGACTATCTCCCAAAATGGTCAGACAGCTGCTGTTGGTATTAATTCTGTCCTGTTGCTTTTACATTAGATAAGTGTTTTTTTGATAAGTAACATGAGAAGTTAAGTTAGTTGGTGTCAGGCCTAACTATTTTAAGATGGTATGAGTGACAGGAAAGAATAGGTATCAGTCTATTTTAATTGTCATATTTATGTGTGTGTGTTTTTCTTCTACTGGCTATGTAATGTACGGGATTTATTATTTTTATATTTAATGTAATATATTGTACATGATTATGTTTGATGATTAAGTTGCAGACTGATAGTTACTTCAAAAACTATTTTCATATGAAAATAAATTAAAATGATATAAAATGAAATTGTTTAATGGAGCAAGTACACTTATGAATGCAAATATACTTTCATATAGTTTTTTTGTTTGTTTTTTTAAACTTTATGTTTATTGTTTTGTCAATAAAACATATAGTTAATTCCTGAAGCAGTACATACATGATTATTAATTGAAATAATCATTGATGGCACCACCCCTCTTAATACATATGAATATAAACAAATCATACTGCCCCTTTAAGATACATCATGAGGGGATCTCAATAATTTATGGCACAGCCCCAAACTCCTCCCTTTCTAAACTTGACGTCCTGCTCAACTCATTCATTCAGTTTGCCACTGCCTCCCCCCCACTCACTCATCACTGCCTCCTATACTCCTCCCTATCCCTAACGCCTCTCTCACACAGGTGGTCCGCCCACAGCGCCTCTCTCATAGTTAAATATTGGCTTGGCTCCCTTCCACCCTACCTCTCCTCCCACCTCTCCCAAACCATATCACCAGGCTACTCACTCCACCACAGACACACTCGTACCTTCCCCCTCTCTGCCTCTAGGCAAGCTGCCTTTTCCTACCGGCTCCCACTCCTTTGGAATAACCTTCCACCCAACCTCCAACAGGCTCCCTCTTTATCAGCTTTCAAACAGCTACTCAGGCTCCCCCCCCCCCGCCGAAGTTGCACAGCAAATCCCTCCTCTCTTGGGCCCAGTATCACCCCCAGTTAGCCATACCAGGTAACTACTACTTCCCTTTCCAGCTCTAACTGCCCAACCTCCCCCCCATCACACCCTCTCTTTGATAGACTACTTCCAGACAAACCGCTACTGTAAAAATGTATATACATGCACTTGTAATTATACAGCATAAGCGACCGTTTAGAAATAAAATGTCATGACATTTCCCCCACTGGCTGTTCCAACAAACAATTGTTACCACACTACCTAATACTACGAAATGTCCTTGCACTGTATTGTCCGGCAGAAACTTGTTTTTGCTTGTACGTCTTCCACTTTGTACACCTTGTACCCGGGTCGCACCTGGAAATGAGCCTCAGCTCAGTGTGCCTTTCCCAGTCACCAATTTTAAAGAAATAAATAATTAATTTATAACACTGAAATGGAAAGATATTGCTATGTTAAACAAGCCCATGTGCAGCATGGAATATGAAAAGATTGTAATAATAAATTGACCAGCCTCTGTTTCCAAAGAGGAAAACAAGTATTCCCATGCACTTTCCAACGTAATTAACCTAAATAGGTTTCTCTCCTTAATTTAACTTCAGCTCAAATGAGTTAGAAATCTCTCAGGCAACAATAAAGAATAACATAAAAGAGTCATAACAGAAATAACCTTTTCATATAGTTACCTGTTTTGGAAAAAATGTACTATTCTTCCAGGATAATTTGATAATGTATCTTTTATTATTTTATCCATTAACATTTACTTATGTAGCACTTGGGAAACATTTTTGATTGGGGACTGCGAGTATAACAAACTTCTGTTTATGCAGCGTATGTATGAAGTCACAGTCAGTTTGGCTCACATTGTAGGAGTGATGCATATAGCTAACATTCTGATATATCAGCTATAAAACTGGTAGATATCATCCTGAAATTAGTTCCCAATCTTGACCAACAGGAATGTCCCATTAACTGAGATCTTTTAAAATGGGTAAGAAATGTACTGCATCCTCATTGATTGAATGGATTCTGAAACCATGAGTTTTCCAAACCAATGGTTTCAGACTTCTCTCAGCAACAAGGGAGTAGCATGCTAACATATCAATACTTCCCAGAACTATTTTGTATTCATCCCTGATTGCCATCATAAACATGGCTACTGCCTTAACTCACTTAAAACATTCAGTTTTGCCATAAAAATAGAACTCACTTCAATTGAAAAAAAAAACAAACAAATAAATTATGTTTCCCCTCATAATCCCAAGCTTTCCCACATACACAAATAAAAATAAAAATGAATTACTACTCGCAGTTTTAATTTCTGATGTTTCTGTGGTGACTATGAAAAATCTTCTTTGTACCCTTAACTACTTGCCATGGAAATATCTACTGATTACAGTATCTTGCCACAAATAAAACAGATGCCCTGGCTCCATATGATGCCTTCTGTTGCGTGAATGTGTGAGGGGTGTGGACACTCGGCCAGTGAAATTCTGCAGAACTTTAAAATATTGAACTCCATGGTAAACCTTTCCTGTGTGTGTGTGCATGGGGAGTGAACATTCTGCCAGTGGAGTTCTGCAGAATTTTGAATTCTTGTATTTCATGGTAAACAGTCCACGTATTGAATGTGTGGAAAGACAGATGATTGACAATTGAGGAAGGATTACTTTTTACTATTTCTTTTGAACAAGAGAAAATACCTGCTGGTAATTTAAAAAAATGTTGCACATTTTTGTTAAATTGCTTCATAGTTTACACATTTTATAGTGCAATAAAACACTCAGGGCCCAATATTCAAAAAAACGTAACGCAGAGCATAAAATTTTGCACTGCGTCTTGCAATTGCCTGGGAACCCAAGGATGCCATATTCAGTTGGATAGCACACAGGTGCTATCCAACTGAATATATGGCCATGTTGATGCAACGCTAAGTCAAGTAGTGCTGCTCTGACATGGATCCTGAAGTGTGCTGCCAGACTGGATATCACCAGAGCACTATCTGCAATTTTCAAAGGGACCCATGCAAATGAATCCATTGAGCATGCAAGACACTAAGCAACCATTTGCATGCTCTTTATGGGCTTATTTACATGGGGAGCATGGCAGATTATCATTGCGCCATCCCCCCAGTTGCCCGTTCCCAGACATGTGTAGATATCCCTGGCACCTAGTGGCCCTCCCTGCCCACCGATAGCCGGCATGTAATATTTAAAAAAAAAAACTCCCTGGTGCTAATGGTCCACCCTCCCTCTGATTGCCAGTCCATAGTAAATAAACACAACCTCCCTGCTGCTATTGGTCCCCACTCCCCTGATTACTAGCTCTTATGACATAAAAACAACCTCCTTGGTGCCTAGTCCCCCCCCACAATCACCGGCCTGCGTACATCACCCAATCCCTGATGCCTGGTGATCCCCCACCCTCTGAGCAACAGCCCGACCAGAATATACTCAGTCATTGGTGCCTCATGCCCCCCATTTAGCCATCAGCAATACAAAGGGATACCAGGTGCTCAGTGTCCCAACCCCCATGGTCCTGGCCTGTTAACAGTGATAGAGATCCCTGGCATCTAGTGTCCCCCACCGGTTACTAATCCCCAGCCCCATGACTGACACATCAGCCAGTCCTGTGCTGACATGCCACATACACAGTAAGGTGCAGGGACATAAGAAGAGTCCCTGGTGTGTCCTGGAACCCTCCCTTTCTGGATAACTGATACCACCCATCACAATTCCATAATCCCTGGCATCTAGCAGCCACCACACCACAGCCCCAAACACACACCCCTGTTATCTTTTGTGCCTTGAGTGCACATACAGTGACCAGCACAGCCCTCCTCACACCTCCTTAGCCAGTCATTGTATGCCCAGGCAGGGAGCATGCATCTTATTTGTGGGACAGTGTGACAAGCACTGCCCTATAAATAACATGAGCACTCCCTGCCTGGGCATACGGCGACTGGATGAGGAGGTGTGAGGAGGGTTGCACTGGTCACCATATGCATGCTGACAGCACTGAAGATAATGGTAAGGTGAATGGGGGTAGGTGTTCTGTGCCACGTGGTGGGGGGCCCTAGACAACAGGGATTACAGAATTGTGATGGGTGATATCGGCAATCAGGAAGGGGTGTTCCAGGACACACCAGGGACTCTTTTCTAATTTCCCTGCACCTTACTGTGTACATGGCATGTTGGCACAGGACAGTGTGGTGTGTCAGTAAAAGAAATACACTCACCCCTATTACGCAGCACAAAGCCACTGAATATCGTGTTGCACAGATATTCGTGTCCCCAACCCCAGTGTGCATACTCCCCACACTTTGTGGTTTGTGTGGGAACTAACCCTGTTTGCTTGTGCAATTGACCCTTATGAATATTGGGCTCCAGCTCAAAATCCAGTTTGCAAATATCAGTTGGCACCCATGCAAACTTTTGAATATTGTGCCCTCTAGGTTGTGGGTGTTATGTGATAATGCACTTCCATATGTCAAAGGCACTTGGTGTAAGTTCCTTGTTCCTGAAAACATAGTGGTTCCCCTTGATGCCCTCATCCCTTTTGAAGGATGCATAATTAGTAATGTCAGAGGAAGTCTCTAAATGTGAAAAATATCAAGCAAATAAAAATGAAAAAAAGGGCTCAACTTTTTATGTGCAAAAAAAGTTTTCAGAATGTATATTATGTTAAAATGCAACCAGAATTTAAACCAAACTGATGCTTCATAGTTATCTTTTTATGACACTTTTTTCAAGGTATGTAGCAGTCGGCTATAGCAGAAAATAAAAAAATGAATAAAAAAAGTAAACAGCCAAGCATATTCTCTGCCCATTATTAGTGAAGATTAAGTTAATTAATTAATCATTTCTTCTCCTATACACATTTACATGCCTTTTGGAAACCAACAACATGAAACCTTGTACATAATTCTATACCATAAATATCTCATGGGGGTTGAAAATCATAATATCAAAGGTTCTTGTAGTATCACATGTCAATAATTAAATGACAGTAGCCAGTCCAGAGGCATGGAGCACTGAGGCATTCATTGCCTTACCTCCTGCCATGCTGGCAACCGGTGTTTGGGGACGTGCGTGGGTTGCTGGGAGTTGGCTGGGCGGAAAAGGATTGAGCGTCCCAGGGACTGCTCTACTCTCCTGGGGAGGGGTCGCCAGTCGACTCAGCCTCTGACTGCCACCGGGTGGAGGCCCAATTGTAGTGCAGGCAGTACAGCAACTTGAAGGAAGGGGCTGTGGTTCCGCAGGGCACGTGCACCTCCAAGTGCATGTCCTGGTGTGCTGCCATGGTAAGGGGACACAAGAGAGAAAAAGAAAAAAAGGACCTGATGGTGGGCCATCATTCCTCACACCTCCCCAGGCTGTGCTGCCACCTGGGGCAACTGACATGACTCTGGATTATGTGTACGGGGGGAGGCTGTCCCTCCCTCTCCAACCCCGCCACAGGGAGGAATCTGTGGGGGACTTGCATCAGAGATGCTCCACAAGAGGTAAGTGCCAGCTGGGGGGAGGTGGAGACAGATGTGGGGCTGCCACTGGGGTAAAAAGCGATAAGAAAAAAAATAAAATAAGTTAGAGTATATTGTGCTGAGCAAAAGTGATCACAGGGAAACGTTCTTCATATTTGAAGTTTTGCCCACACCTGAGAAAGGACTGGGATAGGCTGGAGACTGCTCAGTGTTGGGTCAACAAGATGATACAGTGCCAACAGGGCAGATCATATGAGGAACAGTTGGTGAACCTAAACATGTACACAAAGGAGGGCAGAATAGAGAGGGCTGACATTATAGAAACATACAAGTTCCTGAGCGGAATAAACAAAAGTGAGCAATGGGAACCCACTCAGGAGGAACAGAAGCACAGAGATGAGGCGCATGCATGGAGACTTGTGGGTGGAACAAATGTTCAGTGTGAAGTCAGACTTAGAAACTGCTTACCAGCATAATGATGACCGAATCTCAGACATAGGATAAACAGGACACTTTAATTTTTAAATTCCATAAACAGCAAACACACCACCCCACACCAGCGTTTCATGCATGTGTAGAGTGCCCATTTTCATGGCAACCCCCTGCTAAATATCCTAAGTATTTATTCAGTGCTATTAAAGAAACAATGCATAATTTATTAACTAAAGTGCCATATAGTACTATACCATGTGATGCTGTGCAAAATGTGCAAATATATTAAATATATTAAAAAGCAGGAGACTAAAAACCATTCCAGTAAAAACATTTTTACCTTTTCATAAAGAGACATCACAGGAAGGGTAAGGAAAATAAAGGAGGAGAGAGGGACCCAAGGAAAGTGAGCAACCAGGATGGCCATACAAGGTGAGGTAAGGGAGGTTATGGGGGTAGAGGAGGAGGAGGAGAAGGAGGAGGGAAAAATAGCAAACCCTGATAAATGTTTTCTTTCACAGCCAGTCACATCAATTTGTATGTGGCAGGTTGGGAGGGTTGGTCAACCTTGTTGTGGAATGCCAATCCCTTCTATGACATTATTACTGACCAATATAAACACTTCATTGATGACATGTTTTTAATACGGAAGGGGACCAGGGAAGAATTGGATTTATTTGTGGAATATGTGGAATCTACCAACCTGAACTTGAAGTTCACCCTCAGTTGTGACCTGGCATAGACTGATGTTTTTTTGGATATCGCAGTAATTAAAGATGACACTGGTAGGATTCAAACCCGGATTTTTTTGAAAACCTACCAATCTAAATGTGTTACTGCATTTCAATAGTTGCCATCCAAGGTATGTGATAGAAAATATGCACTATGGATAATATGTGACAGTCTGCTGGTACTGCAGTGACAATTTATCATTTCAACAGGCAACTAGGGATTTATCTCAGAAATTTGTCAGTATGGACTGCAACAGGGCTGTAATAGAGCTGGCTGAAAATAGGATTAATATGGTCAGAGAGACTAATTCAAAGAACCCTGTGTTTGTTGCCACATTTACTCCACAAGCTTATATGATACAAAACATTCTGAAGAAAGATTGGCACATATTGGAATGTGAGTCAAAATTGACAGAAGTTACTAAAGATCCACCAAGAGTCATATATCAGAGAGGACATAATGTTGGTGGCATGGTGGTAACTAGCCTGTATGAGACAGGACAACAGGCAGATAGGGATGTTCCACAGGGAATGAATAAATGTAGAAACTGCATTTTCTGCAAGCATGTTAAAGAGGGAGTAGTTTTGAAAATCCAGTGACTGGGAAAACATTTCTGATCAGACAACTGACATGCAATACAGAAGCTGTGGTATACATGGCAAACTGTAAGGCTCGAAAGTACTTATCTTTCTACAGAGAAAAAAATGGCACGTACATTAATGAGACTTATTGGGGAACACCTCCACAGTATAGCTTGGAGGAAGCCTACAAATGCCCTAGCTATGCATGCCAAATAGAAAGGGAGGGAATATACTTTCCCTTTTATGGGGATAAAGAAGATATCCCTGAACATATGAAGAGATTACTTGGATTGCAAGCTGCTGTGGTGAGAGACGTATTAGCAGTATAAATTGTAAGCAAGTAGACAGCCAGGTCAACATGACCAATTGCAATTGACACCCTTCCTCACAGAAAAATGAAATCACTTAGCTTTGTAAAATGATGTTTAAAAATTGTGAGAGTAACTCTTCTATTTATCAATTGATATGAATAAAATGTTTTAGATCCTAATGGATTGGATCCACAAAATGTTCATCAGGGTTTGCTCTTTTATAACCTCCCTTTATCTTGCATAGCCATCCTGGTTGCTCAGTTTCCTTGCCCCCCCCCCATCCCTTTTTTCCTTACCCTTTTTGTAATGTCCGTTTGTGTGAAGGCAAAGTGTTTTTACTGGAAGGGTTCTTAATCTCCTGCATTTTAATGTATTCAATATATTTGCACAGTTTTCACAACTGTACGTGGTTTAGTACTATATGGCACTTTCATAAACTATGCACTGTTTCTTTCATAGCACTGAATAAATACTTAGGATACCCAGCAGGGGGTTGCCTTGAAAAAGTGCATTCTACACAGGCACGAAATATTGGCATGAGGTGGTGCATTTGCTGTTTAGGGAATATGAAAAATAAAGTGTCCTGTTTATCTTACGGCAGAGCTTTGGTCTTCATTGTTCATATCTAATGTCCCCACTTGTAGGCTGTTTCATAGGTTCAACACCCCTTACGACAAAAAGTGCTTCCTAACGTTACCCTTGGATTTACTTACCTCAGAGCTCCAGTGTGCATCCCCAGACCTACTGAAAGACAAAAGATGAAACTTCTCTGACTATTCAATTGTTTTCAATACCCTTGAGCATGCAGAAGACAGATCATGTCTACTCTCAGCCTCTGTTTTTCTCCAAAATGAACATATTAAGGGCCACCAGGCTCTCCTCATAACTTTTGCACCCCCATCATACCCCTGATCATTTTGATGGGCCTGCATTGCACCCACCAACTGCCTCAATCTCTTATTTTTATTGAGTGGCCCAGACTTGTATGCAGTACTCCACATTGGGAAGTAGCAGGTTTTGTTTTATTTATTTAAAAGTTTCACCAGGAAAGGCATGTTGAGCGGAACTGCTCATTTCCAGATGTGTCTTGTATTGGTATGTTCACCAGAGACTCTGTGAGTACGAGTATTAGGATACTACACAAAATTACTTCCCCAGCTCTGCTGGTCACCCCCTTTTAATGCACCCCAGGATTCCGCTGGCTCATTTGGCAGCAGATGTGTACTGCTTGTCATGCTTAAGCACCATGCCTGTTATAACCCCAGGTCTACCCTGGTAGTGGACTACCTGACAAAAATCAAGCCTGGTAGGTCCCAAGGGATGGAAAGGATGCACTCTACTATCATAGTACAGCTAAAAAAGAAATGATATCAGTCTTGCCATAATTTCTTTTTCTTTTAGTTTCAGTGTTGTCTTTGGACATTCATTTACTGATGGGTTATGCATGCTCACCTACTAGGGACCAACACACTCCAAATCTGTGACAGCATCATTGTAGAGCCGTGTCTCCACCCCATTCTGAGGTAGTTGCCTTAAAATCTTCGGTCACACATCTTTCAGAACCATACAGCAACATAACTATGCCCAAGGTTAACTTATGCATTCTTTAAAAGGTATAGAAAAATCACAGCCCTGCCTTATAGGAATACACAGACAGCATTGTCTCTCTCCATCATTCATTGCTTTTTTGATTCCCTCAGTCATTTGTTGCATCTCTGACTTTTCCAAACATAGCTTCTACACCAATAGCATCAATACTGAAACCCCTCCAGAGAATCTGTGAGTATATGGGTAATGCACAAAATAACACGTGCCGGAGAAAAATAACATCAGCTTGTCTGGTAAGTATAATGATATAAAATCCAACTAAATCTAGTTTGTAGATATTCTCTATAGAGTAAAACACTCTAGGGTGGGTCCTAGTGACAACGCTGAAGCTAACAGAAAAAGAAATTGTGCCATATCCGATAAAATGTTTTCTTTCTGTGTCATTCCATGCTGTCACTTGTTTACTGCTGTGATTTAATAAGCAGTACCCACCAAATACATTCAATGGGGAGAGAATACTGTAGTCCAGAATATGTTCGCTTCCCTTAAAGTTCGCTGGATCAGCTGCTGACACTTGTTCACTGTTGATAATGTTCACTATGTGCTACTGTTTTTGTAATAGATTATCAATGGCAATAATATTAGCTTTCAGAAATGTTCACTTACTTTTCAAAATCGCAAACATAACGAAAATAAAACTCAAGCAAACATTTTCTGGACTACAGTATTTTCCCAGTTTTTGCTGCCACTGCCATGTGAAGCACCTTTTGTATGAAGGCTATATCGGTGGATGTGTCCAAACTGTAATACTTTGTGAATGTGTGCAAGAAAGACTAGATTCCTACATAGCAGAAGTCATTTACTCATTTCACTAAGGCCTCTGGCCTTTCTGTCCAAGACACTGCCATAGCCCAGTTGAATGCTCTTTGATCAAAGTTGGTGGGTTCAATTTTTCCACCACGTAGGCCTTTGCTGTAAATGTTCTGACCCATCTAGCCCAGATTATCTTCAGCCTTTTGGCTCTTTTTAGCTGCTCCAAACAGTACAAAAATATTATCTGCAGTCTGAAAACTGCGTCAGGAAAGGGGATGGATGGTGGTGGGCAAGGGGGGACTACCCAAAGGGGGGCTGATAGTACCAGCATAGCATTAAACAATCTCTAATCTCCATTAGGAGGGACAGATAAGAATATTACCTCTATGGGAGGACATTAAGTTGGTGCTAGTGGAGTACTAGTAGGCAAGAAGAAGCTAAAGATTGGGGATTGAAGAAAAAGAGAGTGAGGGAGAAGTGGGCAGACAAAGGAAGGGAATGGGGGGATTCAGGAGGAGGGAAGTATTGACCAAGAGCACTGGAAGCAGGGAGTAAGGCAAAGCAGGGTACTTGAGGGGACCGAGGCTATGAAGGAGAAGGACATAGGAGGACAAAGGAAGAAGGGAGGATAGAGCAAGGGACCAGGGGAAGGGTGAATCAGAGGGGATCTGGAGTAGGCAGGGAAAGCCTGATGAGAGGAGGTTACTCATCATGGGGTGCTTTATTGTAAGAGGGACAGAGCCAGTGGTCTGTGTGAGGGACAATAAGGGGAGGTTGGTCATCTGTCTCCCAGGGACAACAGCCAGAAGGGTGTGGAGTAGAATTGGAGGAGTAGTCAAAAAGGTAGGAGGGATGCCAAACATTATAATCCACATGGGGTGAATGACCTGGCAGGAAAGACCTTGGAGATATTAAGGATGAATTCAAGGTTCTGGGGGGCAAACACAAGAGCAAGAGAAGGTCAACAACCTTCTAGGAAGTGCTCACAGTACATGGGAAAAAGGAGGAGAGGAAGCTTAAACTGACCACATTCAATGAGTTATCCTGCAGAGACATGGTTTGGTAAAATACTACTAAAAGAGACAAATTCTAGTATCACAGCACCTGAAACACTTGAGCATTCCCTTCCAGATACACTTGAACAGAGTACACCTTACACCAAAAAGACAAACCCCTGTACTCTCTATATGCAGATCATTACTTCATAACCACCAAGCCACAACAGTGGAATGCATGCACCCTCTTGACCTATTCTCAGTAAATATTGAAGTTGTTCCATGGGCATGCCTGCATGAGGCCTCTGCAGATATCATTCCAGTGCTCATGGGACCGTGAGTCTGTACAAGTATCCACAAGGAAACAACTACCACCCAGCCTGCAATGGTAGGCCACCAACCATAGTCTGGAGGGGTTCTTCTCTAGTCCCCTTTGGAGATTATAATTACATCAGATGCAAGCCTAAAAGGAATGGGGCGCAGCCCTAGAAAACCAGTCTGCAGGGCAAATGGAGCCCTAACAAGAAGTCAATGCCGATCAATGTCCCAGAAAATGAAGGCAAACTTGTGCGCATTAATATGATTCTAGGACCAGACAATTTACCCATTCAGTAAAGATCAGATTGGACAACACAGCAACACTAGTTACTTTAACAACCCAAGGGGTACCAATAGCAAATAAATGCTTACAGCAGCCTACCAGATATATTAGGCAAAAAGGAACCTCCAGTGGATCAGCGTGATACACCTTGCATGCAACTTGAATCACCGTGCAGTCTGGCTTAGCAGCAAGTAACAGATCCCCCAAGGGGAGCATTCACTTATACCCATCTGCATTCCTGCAGATCTCAAGATTTTCAGGATATTACAAATCAATATATTTACCACAGGACAAAACAGAAAAGCACAGAAATATTAGTCAGTTGACAAACTGTGAAGTATTAGTAGAGGATGCTCTATTGCAGCCCTGGTTATTCCCAGCAGCATATGCCTTCCTTCGTTCCCTCTAATTCAGCATGTCCTGCAAAAACTCTGCAGATCACTCTTGTTGTACCATACTGGCTGAGGAGGGCATGGTTTTCAAACCTCAGAAAGACCACCCTGAGTCCCCCATTGTTCCTAACAACCAGGACTGACCTTGTTTATCAATGGCCAATATCCCCCCAAGACAAAACTGCCTGGCATTGGTGCCATGACCCATGATAGTCAGAGATACCAAATACTAGGATAATCTGAAAAAATCTCGCTGTCCATTTTTTTTTATGTTGCAAAAACATCATAAGTACACCGAATCTTGGGACATCTTTTCAGACTGAGCCAGGGTACACAGCATCAATCTGTATTTGGCTGATGTGCCACATTTTCTGGAATTTCTACAGGCAGGAGTAGACAAAGGATTCAAACACAATACCCTGCATGGACAGATCTCCATCCTTGGCGCTGTCATCGGGGCATAAGTCAAGAAGCATAGGCAGACCAGGAGGAGTTATAAAATTTGCAAATAGCATTTATTATTATCAACAGACAGTACAAACAGTTGGTGAGACCCCATCTGGAGTACTGCATGCAGTTCTGGAGACCCCATCTCCGCAAGGACATAGACATGATGGAGGCAGTCCAGAGGAGGGCAACTAAAATGGTGCAGGGTCTGCATCAGAAGCCATATGAAGACAGACTAAAGGAGCTTAACATGTATATCCTAGAGGAAAGGAGGGAGAGGGGAGATATGATAGAAACATTCAAGTACCTCAAGGGGATCAACAAAGTCCAAGAGGTTAGCATCTGTCAGAAAAAGAGATGTACAAGAACAAGGGGGCACAATTTGAAGACTGAGGGGGGACGGCTCAAGGGCAACATGAGGAAGTATTTTTTCACAGAGAGGGTGGTGGATGCATGGAACAGCCTTCCAAAGGAGGTAGTGGGGTCAAAAACAGTGGGGGAATTCAATAATGCATGGGACATACAAAAGGCAATTCTAGTGGGGAGGTAGGAGGAAGTAGGCTGTTGGTTAACTAGGATCTGCAGCTTATCTAAAAGGTAGGGAAATGGGCAGACTGGGTGGGCCAAGCAGTCCTTATCTGTCATCAAAGTCTATGTTTCCATGTTTCTATCAACAACAATAGAATCAAAAAATAAATTTGTACAGAATAGCTCCTCCTAAAAGCAGCACAAACAAAAATCCTTCTTCTGAGTGTCAGTCTCAATTTAAATTAATCTCTCTCTAAACAAAATATTGCTATCATGTTGTAAGATGTCTTTTCCTGAGAGTTCAAATTCTGCATCCTGTTCTTGTAAATTTCATCTCCAGTCTTTCACAAAATGTGCCAGAACTTTATCAGTTTCTTTCCTGAGGCCAGACTGAAGAGCACATCTAATCTTAACAGGTGCAACACAATATAACATTTTGTCCTAGAGCTGGTCTCCTGTTGACAACTCTGTAAACAAGCTTGTGGAAGTCAAAATACATCTCAAGGTCAACCCCTGTATTACAGATTACTATTTTAGGAAACCCAACTAGCTTTCTGCAATCATTTCAACAATATAATTATAGACATTTGCAAACCAAGGGGTCCCAGTTTCCCAGAAAAATTCACATTTTTTTTACCACAGAGAAGCAAGAAGAAAGAAAGAATAAAAACAGCAAGTAATAATAATAATAACAAATAATAATAAATAATAATAATTTTATTTGTATAGCACCTTTCAATATATCAAGGTGCTGAACAACTTTGACAGTTCAAACACTACATAAACAAACATATACATAAAATCAGCATACAACAAGATAAAATATATAATAATAAAATCCAAAGCATTAATAAATAACTAATTATCTAAAAAAGCCATGCTCCACAAGTAAGTTTTCAGATCCTTTTTAAAGAGTTCCACGGAGGTGCACTGCCGTAACCGAAGTGAAAGGAAGGAGATAACAGGGGAAATCATGAGACCATCAGAGTGACCAAGTCCTAGGCACCACAGGAAAAAATTCACTGTGCAATCAGACAGGCAAGAGACAGACACATGGCAGAAGAGGAGAGGACAAAATAGATCCCTACTTTTAATTCTCTCTACATAACAAATGGGACAGGGTCTTACTCAACCCTGTTACAGGCACCATTCAAAGTAATCACTCTCAAGGGCCTCCAGAGCAACACCCAGACATGGTAATATTCTTGAAGGCAGTTTCAAGGTCCTCCATTATCAGTTGACCCCTACTGCCATTTTGGGACTTCCACCTGGTCTTACAGGCCCTTTCTGAGCCTCTATTTGAACACCTCTCAAAGATTACGGATCTTAGTCTCACTCTGAATGCATGTTTCTAGATGGCGTTTTGTTGCATGAATATTCACTGTGCTCTGTCAAAACTAATCCATAAGGTTCCCAACAGTGTGGTCCTTAAAAAAAATAAATGACACCCTTTGTGACTGCTCTCAGCCAATGACAAAACAGGAATTTTGTTTCCTATTATAAATCCATTGATTTGTTTATGAAACACTAGTCTGTCGCTTTTCATTCTCAGCCTATACTTGATCAGATGTACAAGCCTGCTGAAACAGCAATATCTGTTCTAGTGGGGCCTTGTCTTACACAATGACTTGCATGCCCATGATCTCTTGGACTGAGACTGAGGCTTTAGAGTATATCTATGTGCTTCAGAGTGATGCACAAAAAGCAAATAATTTGAATATTTCTTATTTCCTAGCATCTTTTTACTGATCCTATGCACTGCTCATCCTCCAAACTGCCACTTCAGTATACTACTGTACCTCCAAGTGTACTAAATGGGGGCAGTATAGCGCAGTGGGTTAAGGCTCTGAGCTGCAGATCTGGAGACCTGGGTTTGAATCCCACAGCTGGCTAGATGCATACGGTGTGATCCTGAGCAAGTCACTTAACTTCCTTGTGCTCCCAGATCACATCTGGAAACAAACTTCAGCTTAGTGTACTACTCCTGGTTAAACAATGTTCCCCTAAATACCTCCTAAATCTGCTTATGCCAATCATTACACCCTGGTCCTTTTCTTTTTGGCTTTTGGTAATCTCTGAATTCTTTAGGTAGTATTTTACCTGCCTTTTGATTTTTAGGTTGTCTTACGCACATGCAAGCAACATTTTGTGGTGGCAGGAGGTGGTAGTAGGAGAAATGCAGAGGTGTGTCAGTTTTGGTGAATGCAAGGCACGCTTTAGAAGGTGCGTCCCTCATTCACCAATTAGCGAGCATGCTAGTGGTGACACAAGTTTTATGTAGTGTCACCAACTTGAAACAACCTTGCTGCTGCAATCAGAGACAAGCTCGTCATGCAGCAGCACAGATTTATTTATTTAGTTTTTGTTGACCGGGTAAGTGCACTAGACAAATCCTGCCTATTTTCAGGCACGACCCGGGGGAGGGGGATACAGATGAATGCCAACTGACCTTGAACCAGATTAAGCTGTTGGTGGTATTTTTTATAAAGCTATGTCTTTTCTTTTGGCATATAGATATTAAAATGCAGGCATACATATATAGTACAAACACAAAATACTGGCTCCATATGCAAGCGCCTTTGCCAGTAGAAAAGCATACAGCAGCACAAAAAGTACAGCATCAAGAAATAGAGTAGATCTCACAGAACCAATTTATTGTGCAAAAACAGTACCAAAAATGCAAAATTGATATAATGTGCTCAAAATGAGAGTAAACCTGGTGTACTCATGGCAAACTGAACAAACCAGTATCCCCCTCCCCCGGATCGTGCCTGAAAATAGGCAGGATTTGTCTAGTGCACTTACCCGGTCAACAAAAACTAAATAAATAATAAAATAAAAGAGGGTTCCTTTTGAGCTGAGGTGAGCTGTGGCTGACATGGAGCAAGAAAGTACAAGGTGAGTAAGCCCTAAGGGAGTGAGGAAAATACTGTAGTTTAAATTCTCATTTGTTTCTTTGTGAACCCTGTTGAGGGGTGTTTCTGTGCCTGTGTGTCCTCCCATAGCTGACAGGATCAAACAGCTGAGTAGCTGAGGTACTTTCTTCCCCATTTGTCCATTCATTTGTAGGTCTACACGGTAAGGGGGAGCTATAGTACATATAAAGAATCTCCTTAGTGAACTAAGGTGAGCTGTGGGGTATCCAGTGATATTGGCGACTGCAAATGGGTGACTCTGTTATGAGCAACTCATTTGCAGCACCTCACATGTGAGCAACCCTGTAAGGGTAGCGAGGGAAAGTACAGCGAGAGTAGGGATGAGCAGGGGAGAGTTAGCGGTACTGTAGGATGGCGACCAGAAGGGGAGGGACAGGAAACAGGTTTTGTGTAGGTTAGTGTGGTGTGCTGCTGCCGATCTAACCATGTGGTGTGGTGGTGAGGGTGGTTAACTTTGATGCAACAGGTTCAGAGTTCTGGGCTGGGGAAGGCATACTTTTTTGCTTTGTCCAGAATTTGCTTTTTTCTTTGGGACTGTCTCCCCTTCCCTGACATGCACCCCCCCCCCCCAAGTTGGTAATCTAAAACCAGGGAGTGGGGTGGATGAAGCCTCCTGTGAGGTGGAGTGTGGAGGGTGCAGCCCCCCACATAAATGATGCTTCTGGCTTTCAGATGTGGTGTTGCCAATGAGTGTACATCATCGTTTTGCTTTTTGGCAATGTACACTCGCTGTAATGGTGATCACTATTTGGCGAGCTCCATTATGACATAGAACTGAGCTATGGCTGAGTTGGAGTGAGGAAGCAGTAGGAGGTCGCACTAAGTAAAATAGAAAGGTTAACATAGAGCAGCAGAAGTATTTTTTATTTGCTATTTATCCATCCTGGAAGCCTCAACCCTGGTCTTCCTTCTCTTTAGAGCATCCCTTGTTGTGGACTGTCAGGGCTTATGGTCCATTCTCTGCTGACTTCCAGATGAGACCTCCCAAGTCATACCCCTCATGGGAAACCACCCTCCTCAGTGTGGCTTGACTCATATGCAGTGAAGTACTGAGCAGAGTTATTTTTTTGAGCAACCAGTGGAGGGGAGCCAGAGGGAGGAGCTAAACCTCATGATGCATGAGGCAGAAGCAGTCTTCCTTCACGTCACCAGGTATTTTTCCCCTTACTGTAGGTCCTATGCACAACTATATGCTTAAACCCAACCCTTTGATACCTGGCCTGCAGAGACGATGGCTCATGCCACATGGTCAATCACTGCCACAGAAGACACTCTGTTACAGGCAAATCAGTCCTAGCAGTCAGGGTTTCAAAGGGCTTTACTTTTCCTGTATTTTAGCCAGAGTAAACTGAGGAACACAGATGGCTAGCTGAACTACATTAAGGTAAGATGAAAGGAGTGCTGTTAATTGACTTTTAATTTGTTACATTAATGGCATAATTATCAAATCTTTGGTGTGGGATTGGGTTTAAGGGAGGTCAAAAGGAAGGAAGAATTTTGGGTTGGTGAAGGCAGGTTCTGCTAGAGGCAATCTTTCCTAGCAATCCACTATTTAACTCCCACAGGTTCAAGTGACCCCTTGTGTGAGTGACACCAGGGCGTGAATGCCACGAAGTAGGAGTGCAGCATCTGTGGGGACATCTGCAGGTAGTCCACAGTTCCATAGGGGACTCTGCCTAAGGTAGGATAGGAGCATAGGAAGAACACAGGGCTGCACAGCAAGCAAGCTGGCATCCTAGCACGATTGTGGGGAAGCAGAGGGGAGCATAGAGAAGGACAGAAGCAGCAGAGGTCAAGAGTATAGGAGGCAGAAGTTATAAATAAACAGGACAAGGGGGAGTAAAGAAAATATGGTAGGAACTAGGAGACTAGAGACCAATTCCAAGATGGGTTACGCATATCGCAAGGTGACTTGTGTCAAACCCTATGGCACAACTCACACTTTGTGATATGCATTACACCGTGTGCTATTCCAAAAGGTGGCCTGCAACATGGCGCAGGCCGCCTGTGCCAAAGGTGGGCTACACCATTGGCTACGCTGGCAACCCCCTGCGACATGGCGCAAGGGGGTTTCCGGCATCAGTTATGCTGGTATTCCAGGAGGGCGGCTGGAGGAATCACAAATCATGATTCCAAGTGGGACCCCGGCAGACAATGGCGTAGGTACAGTTAGACCAGCTATTAGCTGGTCTAACCATACCCTACGTCCACTGGGGTTGCACCACCATGCCTGGTGCTGCTACTGCTGACCCCCCCATGGTCCCCCCATGGGTTCCCATCCCACCCCCAGTGGCAGGGCAACCCTCTGTGGGCTGCTGGCACCTCCTCACCCCCATCCCTGAGCAGTGCCCCCATGGGGCATTACCCATCCCCTACATGCCAAGCTCTCCATGGTGGTCCTGTGGCCCCCCCATCCCCTTCCCAGCCCTGTGGGGCAGTGCCATGGTGTTGGAGTGCTGGGCTTTGGAGGGGCCATGCTATGTGCTGCTTGTGCCCTGTGGCCTGTGGCTTGTGGCATCCAGGTCGGGTGCTCCCATCCTGTGGTGCAACCTTGGAGCTGCCACAAGTAACAGGGCATAGGTGCCGAGGACCTGGCTTGTTCTGGAATACGGCGAGGGTCCCTGAAGACAGGTAAATGTCGAACTGCAGATACGCCTGCAAGTTGCAACATTCGTCTTGGAATCAGGCCCCGAGAGTCCAGGGGTTATAAACAATCCTAGAAACATCCTATCTGGGGTAGCCTGCTAAAAGTGTCACTGGCCAAGGTAACAGGTCAGATCAGAAAGGGGGTACTAGGCAAGAGGGTCTACAGACAAGGGACAATAGACAATACTGTGTTAAAGGAAGTAGAAAAGAGGACATTGGTAACTGAGAAAGGATGGGGAAAGAGAGGGGAGAAGGTCTAATAGCTGCAACATCTCTGGTGCATAGAAACATAGACAATGATGGCAAAAAAAAAAAAAAGAACAATGATCTATCCAGTCTGCCGGTAACGCCCTATCAAACCCTGAGACCTCTCGTCAATATGTTTTTTTTTTGTCTACACTATCCACCCCTTGCTCCATGTTTTACTACTATCCCCCTGAGTAACTGCTGAGCCTTTATCTCTGTCCCAGCCGAGCTTGAAATCATTAATGGTTTTGGCACCCATCATCTCCACTAGCAGACTATTCCATGGCTGAGTCACTCTCTGTAAAATAAAACTTACCCATGTCCTTCTTGAACCTCCCCCTCTCCCACTCATGCCCCTGTGTTCTAGATTCTCTACTCCTATTAAATTGGTCCTCACAGATAACCTTGTTCATTCCTTTCAGGAACTAGAAGGTCTCTACCATATCACCCCTCTCTCGTCTGGTCTTGAGCGAGTACATATTCAGTACCCTAAACTGATCCTCACAAGGTCTACCTTGTTGGCCCTAAACAATTTTGGTTACTCCACACTGCACAGTCTCCAGTCAGTCTTTGTCTTTCCTTAGGAGAGGACTCCAGAACTGCGCATAGTACTCTAGGTGTGGCCTCACCAGTGATTTACTGTATAGAGAGGCAGTAATACAGCTTTCCTCCTGGTGTCAAAACCCCTCCAGACATACCATACATGATACAGGAGGTGAGGTAGGAGGTCAGGTTGAGCCAGGGTTGAGAGAAGAAGTACAGGGAGGGGGAGGGGAGGGAACTAATCAGGCTGGGCAGGGAAAATATGCAGGCAAAATGGAGTGGAGGATGGGGAGGAGAGAAAAGAAATGGAAGCGGGGAAGGAAAACTGAAAGCAGATACAGATAGTAATAAGGGAAGGGGCAAATTGGGAGATGGAAAAACATCTATGGGGATAAAATGTGGATGTGTAGATAAGTTTGCCAGAGTGCAGAAGGAGCAGTTAGGTGGGGAAGCAGAAACATAGAAACATAGAAACATAGACTTTGACGGCAGATAAGGACCGCTAGGCCCATCTAGTCTGCCCATTTCCCTACCTACAGGATAGGCCGCAGATCCTATTTAACCAACAGCCTATATCTTCCTGCCCCCCACAAGAATTGCCTTATGTCTGTCCCATGCATTCTTGAATTCTCCCACAGTTTTAGACTCCACAACTTCCTCAGGAAGGCTGTTCCATGCATCCACTACCCTCTCTGTGAAATAATACTTCCTCACATTGCCCCTGAACGCCTCCTTCTATCTTTAAATTGTGTCCCTTGTTCTTGCACATCTCTTTTCTGAAAGATGCTACCTCTTGGACTTTGTTGATTCCCTTGAGGTACTTGAAAGTTTCTATCATGTCCCCCTGTCCTTCTTTTCCTCAAGGGTATACATATTAAGCTCTTTTAGTCTCTCCTCATACGGCTTCTCTTGCAGACCCTGCACCATTTTAGTTGCCCTCCTCTGGACTGCCTCTATCCTGTCTATGTCCTTGCGGAGATGGGGTCTCCAGAACTGGACACAGTATTCCAGATGGGGTCTCACCAACTGTCTGTACAGAGGATAACAACTTCCTGTTTTCTGCTGCTGATGCCTCTCCCTATACATCCCAGTATACCCGCCCTCCCTACTGCCTTCTCCACATTGCTTGCTAACCTTAAGGTCATCTGATATGATTACCCCAGGTCCCTTTCCTGTTTTGTTGTTGTTACTACCTCCCACCCATTGTGTATTCTTCCCTGGGTTCTTGTTTCCAGGTGCATTATTTTGCACTTTTTGCATTGAATCCTAGCTGCCTATCGTTTGACCATTCCTCCAACTCTTGCCAAGTCCCTTTTCATCCTTTCCACGCCTCCTTGTGTATCAACCCTGTTGCAGATCTTGTGTCATCTGCAAAAGGCATACTTTTCCTTCCAGTCCCTCTGCAATGCCACTGATGAAGACATTAAAAAGGACTGGACCCAATACTGAACCCTGCGGTACCCCACTAGTAACTGCCCTTTCTTCAGAGTGGACTCCATTTACAATTACCTTCTGTGGTAGTACTGAAGGTAAGAAAGGAAGGATGGGAAACATGGATGCAGGGGATGGGAGGGTGGTAATCATAGGGGACTCCATAATTAGGGGTATTCACTGGGGAAGGAAAAGGGACTCAAACACAAGCAGGAGGGTGGTTTGTATGCCGGGAATGACAGCGGGGAAGATGGGCCCAAGAATATGGGAAATGATAAGGGAGGTTGGAGGAAAACCTAATTTAGTTATACATTTGGGAACCAACAACCTAGCTGGGGAGGAGGTTGAAATAGTGCAAAGTAGGTTCAAGGAGTTAGGGAATATCTGCAGGGAGGAAGGAAGGTCACTGGCCTTCTCAGAGGTGATACCAGTACCAAGGGCCAGCATAGCTAAGAAAAGACGAATAGAGGATTTTAATGACTGGATGAGGAAATGGTGCAGGGAGGAGAGGTTCATCTGTATTGGGGACTGGGAGAAGACCTGGTCAAACAAAGTATCTTTTCACCAGACAGGCTACACCTCAGTAGGGAGGGTTCTAGTATACTCAGGGACAAGCTGGGGGAATACATAACCACTACACTTAATTTAAACTACTGGGGGGGGCAGTGGGCGAGCAGGCTCACAGACTCTGAGAGGTGGTGGTCAGTAAACCTCCCCCCCCACAGTGATGAAAGAAGTCTGAAGGGAGGAGGTGGAAGGGGCAAATACACAGTTAGTAAAGGGTGGAGGGAGTGAGGAACACATAACAAGGGTACGTGGAGGGGTACACACACAGGGGATAAATGTGAATAGAATAAAAGAGGGAAGAGAAGGAAGGTCAGACTCTAGTTGGAGAGTGGTGTCTCTGAATGTGCGGAGTCTTGGAAACAAGATGGATGACCTGCAGGCACTATTAGCAGACAGGAGGGTGGACATAGCTGTAGTAACTGAGACTTGGGCAACATCACACTACGACTGGGACCTTGCTATCCCTGGATATAAACTATACAGGAGGGACAGAGTAGTTGGGAAGGGGGAAGGGGTAGCAGTTTATATCAGGAAGGGAATAACTTGCATGAGGCAGGAGTCAGAGGAAAGGGTGGTGGAGGCATTATGGGTTCAGTTAAGGTCCAATAGAGGGAGAAAGGTGAGGTTGGGGTGGTTGACAGACCACCCAATCAAGATGAGGAGAGAGACAGGGAACTGATCTCACAAATATTGGAAACTGCAGGGACAGGAGAGGTGGTAATTGTGGGGGACTTCAACCTGCCCAAGGTGGACTGCAGTATACCATCCTTAACATGTGCTTAGAGTCAGGTGATCCTGGAAGGACTGCAGAGTGGGTTCCTGACTCAAGGCATCACTGAACCAACAAGAGCTGAGGCAATTCTTGATCTGGTGCTCACAAAGGGGAGCATGTACAGGAAATAATGGTCAGGAAGCCACTGGGAGGAAGTGACTATTGCACAGTGTGATTCCATTTGGATATGGGCAGGGAAAGCATCCTGACAAAGACCAAAATCTTGGATTTCAGGAGGGCGGACTTCAGGAAAATGGTTGAGGTTCTAAGGAGCCATCTGGTGGGCATCAGAGCAGATATGGGGGTGGACCTAAAGTGGTCCATCATTAAGGAAGGAATACTGGTTGCCACAGATGAGTGTATTAGGCTCAGGGGGAAGAACACAAGGGCCAAAGCGCCCAGCTGGTTCAGGTCCGGGGTTGCCAAGACAGTAAGGGAAAAGAGGCTGGCCTATAGAAAATTCAGGTAGACCAAGAGGGAGGTGGATAAGGAAAATTACCTAAGGTTGGCTAGTGAGGCAATTAAGGAAGTCCGGCAAGCAAAGGCACAGAAGGAGCTTCAAATAGCTGAAGGAGTTAAGAAGGAAGAGAAGGCTTTCTTTCACTATATAAGTGAGAAAAGGGACAAGGAGGAAGGGATTGTTAGGCTTAAGAAAGGTGTGGAGTGGGTGGAGGATAATGGAGGAAAAACAGAGATACTGAATGTCAGTGGCTCAGTAGGTAGCACACTCACCTCTGAGGCTGGGAGATCAGAGGGCTGTGGGTTCAGTTCCCACATCTGGCACTTGGGTTAATATCACAGTACTGTAGTGCAGCATGAGAGGGTGCTGCACTTCTGAGGTGCCGTCATTCGGATGAGAGACGTTAAACCGAGGTCCCATCTGTCTGGATTGGTGGTAGTTCAGGTGGATGTTAAAGATCCTATGGCACTTATCGAAAAAGAGTAAGGGAATTTCCCCGGTGTCCTGGCTAAATTTCCCTCATTCACTAAAAATACCACCAACAGCTTAATCTGGTTCAAGGTCAGTTGGCATTCATCTGTATCCCCCTCCCCCTGGTCATGCCTGAAAATAGGCAGGATTTGTCTAGTGCACTTACCCAGTCAACAAAAACTAAATAAATGAATACTTCTGTTCTGTCTTCACCAGGGAGAAGGAAAGACCAGTGCCTTAAGGAGGGAAAAGAGGAGCAGGGGGGGGGAGGGAAACACAGACACAGTGATAGAAGAGGATAAAGTGAGGAAGGGTCTGCTGGCATTGAAAGTGGACAAATCACCAGGCTCAGACAAAATACATCCAAGGGTACTAAAGGAACTGGCTGAGCAGCTGGCAGGGCCACTAGTAGACCTATTTAAAAGTTCACTAGAGTCAGGCATGGTACCACAGGACTGTAGAACAGCACATGTAGTGCCCCTTTAAAAAAGCGGTCCCAAGGATGATCCAGGGAATTACAGACCAGTCAGTCTGACCTCCATTGTGGGCAAGCTCATGGAGACCATACTAATGGAAAGGCTGGTGGAATATCTAGAGGAACATGGTCTCCAGGATGAGAGGCAGTATGGGTTCATGGGGGGCAGATCATGTCAAACAAATCTGATTGACTTCTTTGACTGTGTCACTAATACAGTAGACAGGGGCCAAGCAGTAGACATCCTCTATCTTGATTTCAGCAAGGCCTTTGACTCTGTGCCCCACAAAAGGTTGATCAGGAAGTTGGTGGATCTTGGACTTGGGGAAAAGATGGTCAGTTGAGTGGAAAACTGGCTGAGGGACAGAACCCAGAGGGTGGTGGTGGTAGAGGGAGAGTTATCTGGCACCAGAGAGGTAACCAGTGGGGTCCCACAGGACTCTGTGCTGGGGCCAGTGTTGTTCAGTGTCTTCATCAGTGACATTGGGGATGGCATTAAAGGCAAAATGTGCCTATTCGCAGATGACACCAAGCTCTGTGGGAGAGTGGACTCAGCTGAAGGGATACGGGACCTTCAGGAAGATCTGGAAAAGCTGGGGAGGTGGTTCAGGATCTGGCAGCTTGGCTTCAATGCTATGAAATGCAAAGTTACGCATATTGAAGCCAAGAATCCCAGGACAGTGTATTACCTGGGTGGAGTCCAAGTAGCTGCATCAGAGGAGGAGAAAGATCTGGTAGTGATGATCACTAGTGACCTGAAGCACTCCACACAGTGCAAGAAAGCAGCAGCAAAGGCAAACAAAATGCTGGGATGCCTAGCTAGGGGGATCAGTAGTAGAAGAGAGGAGGTTATACTGCCCTTGTACAGGTCACTGGTAAGGCTGCATCTAGAGTATGGAGTTCAGTACTGGTGCCCACACCTCAGAAAGAACATTAACCTGCTAGAGAAGGTACAGAGAAGGGCTACAAAGATGATAGCCAGTCAGCAGGGCAAGGCATACGAGGAGAGGTTGAGGGCACTGAACATGTACTCCCTGGAAGACAGGAGAGAGAGAGGAGACATGATTGGGACATTCAAGTACTTGAAGGGATAAATAAGGTTGATAAGGAGAGTCTCTTTAAGCTGAGTGGCAACCATATCACAAGGGGGCACAGTCTTAATCTGGAGGGTGGGAGGTTTAGGAGGGAGGTCAGGAAGCACTTCTTCACAGAGAGGGTGGTGGACACTTGGAATGCACTACCGGAAGAGATCATCTCATTGAAGACAGTGAGCAGCTTTAAGAGTGGCTGGGATAGGCATAGGGGAAAGGTAAGAATCATGGGTAGAGAGGATGGGAGGAGTGGGGAGGGAGGGCAGGGACATTAGCTCAAGCTGTGGACCCTGCAATATGAGCAGACTTAATAGACCAAATGGACTTCTTCTGCTGGCTTCTTCGCATGTTCGTATGTTTTTCTTATTGTAGGTCTTGTTATATTAATTAGATTGCTTAGGGGATTCACCTAGGATGACTCATAGGTCCCTTTCCTCAGAGGTAGTGTCCACCTTAACCCCTCCCATCTAATACTCTGCTCTGGGGTTTTTGTTCTCTGTGAGCATTACCTTTCACTTTCTGGTGTTGAAATGCAGCTGCCAAACCTTGGACCATCTTTCCAGCCTTTGAAGGTCCCTCTGCATGTCCCTTACCCCCACTTCACTGTCTACCCTACCGCAGAGCTTAGTGTCACTTACAAAGAGACACATCTCTTCCTAAAGTCCTTCACCTATGTTGCTGATGAACATATTAAAAAGGACTGGACCCAGGCCTGATACCTGTGGCACCCCACTGGTAGCCTCACTCTCCTTGGATCTGACTCTGTTTACCACTACACTCTGCTGTCTCCCTGCCAACCAACTTCTCACTGATATAACTATGTCCTTTACTGCTCCCAGATCCTCTAGCTTCTTCAGTTATCTGCTGTGAGGCACCAAGTAGAATGGCTTGCTGAATTTAAAGTAGAGTAAATACACTGCATGCCCCTTACCCACTGTTCTAGTTACCCAGTCAAGGTATAAGGTTCAAGGTTCAAGATTATTAGACAGTACTTATCAACAAACATGTTACCACATACAAAACATTAAAATTAGACCTATAAATCACATTTCATGTAAGAGATATACTAATAAACATGCACATTTGCAGGTATAACTGTATTTCACTTTTCACAATGTGAAATACAGACTGTATTTTTTCTGCTCAGCTTACATTCTTTGTACAATGTCAGTCCTGTGATATCTGACAGTCTTCCATATATCAATTGAAAATAATTATCCTTAATTCGATCCTCTGCTTCTCTTACATAATCAGTGTTATGTTTCGAACTGAAATTGTCCCATGTACTTGGCATACCCAATCTTTGTAGGGTTTGGGCCAGTTTTCTGAACCAATTATTATGGGCTCTATTTATTTTTGACTCCATCCAGTTGGCGTTCAAAATGGAGTTTGAGATAGCCTCTATTATTTTACTCTACCATCTAACAGCCCTTATTTGCACCTTACATTCCAGTGATAATAGATAGGTTGGAGCGTCGAGTGGCAGTAGCAATGTGTATCTAATAAAGGTATTTTGGACCACTTCCAATTTTTTATCTCTGATTTCCTGTAAAGCATGCCCAGATTTTGGACACATATAATAGTTGACTCAGAATCTTCACATCAAATGTTTTTTGTATAGCTGCATATGAGTTATTAGCAACCTGTTGCCCAAATCTGGTAATTCTTTTAGTAGATTGTAAAACTTTTCCCCTTGTATCTTTCACATGTGCATTCCAACTGCCCCTCTTATCTATTAACACCCCAAGTGTCTATATTCACGAATAACTTCAAAGCGTAAATGAGCTATTCTCCACACTGTAGCATAATCTTTACTTGTGCCCATACACATTATTTTAGATTAATCTGGATTTATTTCCAGCTTCAGTTTTGCTAGGTGACTAACAGTACATTGTAAAGCCCTTTCTAGACCTAAAGCAGTCTGAGACATCAGGACAATATCATCTGTATCCAACATCTGAATACATATTTCTCCAAAACAGGGAGCAAAAGTCTGTATTCTGTTCAGTGCTTTAACTAATGTGTCAGTATATAATTAACAGAAATGGGGCTAACAGGCATCACTGTTTAACAGCTTTCTTAATTTAAAATTTCAGCTGATAAGTTGACATCTGTACCTATCCTAACATGTGCAGTAGTATTATTATGTAAAAACTTTAACACATTCAGTAGTTGGTGATTAATATTCAGGTTGCCTAAGATTTCCTACAAAATTCTCCTACTGTTATCAAATGCACTGTTGATATCTAAAAATGACAGATACTATATATTTTGCTTTTTTGTGACAACATATTTCCTCCTAATAACTAAGAATAAATGTGCTGTCACAAGTCCCTTTCCCATTCCAGAAGTCAAACTGGCATTCAGTAAAAATATAATTTAGTTCTCAATCCTCTACGCATGTTAGAACTATTCTAGACAAGATGTTTAAAGCAATACAAAGTAGGATTAATGACCAGTAGTGTGTAGGATCATAGAGATCTCAGCCCCGACATTTAAAATGTTGTGTGGGTGCTAATGGGTGTTTGCCTGTGCAAACTGGGGTTTGCACCAAATCCCCATATTCAAAAGGGGCTTTTTTTGTGGGTGAAGAGGGTTAGCACCCACACATACATAATATATGCAGGTGGGCAAGTGGAAGGTGTGTGGCCATGAATAGCCAGTGGCCATGAATAGCCATACTACCCCATATTTAGCAGCCTTGCATTGCTCAAAAGGGGCTAGCGTGGTCTTTTTATGCAGCAAAAATACTGCCAAACAAAACCCAGACTTGCCCAGGCAACCCTAATTGGCTGCCAGCGGTAATGCAGCCAACTAGCCATTTGGCCACGGGGAAGCACACATGCGCCCTATGGTCCATGGTACCCCCCTTCTATCACCAGCCCTTAGTAACAATTAAAAACCTCCCTGGTGCTATTATAACAGACTCAAGTTCGCAAGTATTATTTCAAGAAAATATTAACCAACTTAACAACTGGGCCAAACAAAATCATATGAAATTTAACGAAGGAAAGTGTAAAATTATGCACCTTGGTTATAATAATCCCAATTTCACATACACACTAAACAGTCATCTACTAGATACCACAACTAATGAAAAAGATCTAGGTGTTTACATCAGTAACGAGCTATCTAAACACAAGGTAAAACAAGGTCATAAAATCCTGGGATGCATATTTCGGAGCATTAAAAGTAGGAAACCAAATGTGATCATTCCATTATATAAAAGTCTGGTCAGACCACATTTGGAATACTGCTCCCAATTTAGCTCCCCATAAACAATAATGGGAGGAAGTATGATAGAAAAAGTACAGATGAAAGCAACCAAAGAGTTAAAGACATGAATAACTTGAATTACCAAGAAAGGTTACATAAACTTGGACTCTTTTCTATGGATTATAGAAGGATTAGAGGAGATCTTTGACTGGCATTTAAGGCCAAGAATGATCCGTTCCTACAGGAGACTATTGGTATAGTGAGTCATACTAAAAATAAACACACTAGATCCCATGATTTTCAGATGTCTGGAGACAGGAATAATATGGTGAGGAGGACTAAATGGTTTTCACAGAGAATAATATCTAGGTGGAATGCATTGCCCCGGAATATAAAAGAAAGTGATACAATTGCAACTTTTAAAAACAGAGTGGATATGTTTATGGGATCAAAAAAATATGAATACCACCCTTAAATACTATAGGGTGGCAAGTTCTCAATGGGCTTAAGCCTACCGAACTTGTAACACATACTATGAACCTAGTGGTCCCCCATGGATTGCCAGCCCATGGTAAGAACTTCCCTGGTGCTAGTGGCCACCCTCCCAACTGATCGCCAGCCCATGGTAAGAAGTAAAAACCTCCCTAGTGCTAGTAGTCCCCTTCCACCAACTGCCAGCCTGTGGTAAGAAATAAAAACTTCCTTGGTGGTAGTGGTCCCCCCCCCACCACCACCACCAATCACCAGACTGTAATAAAAGAGAAAAATCTCCCTGGTGCTTAGTGACCCTCCTATTCCCCATCAGCTACACAAAGGGATATCCCCAGGTGCCCAGTATCCCAAACCCACCCCCGGTCCCAACTCAATAATCGTATAGAGATCTCTAGTGTCCAGTGCCCCCGATATCGATTCACAGTACTACTCATCACAATTCCATAATCTTCAGCATCTAGCAGCCCCCCCACTGCGGCATGAACACCACCCCTGCACCTTACCAGTATCTTTGGTGCCACGGGTGCACATACAGCGACCGGTGCAGCCCTCCTCTCACCTCCTTGGCTGGCCACTGCATGTCTAGACAGGGAGTGCACATCTTATTTATATGGCAGGGTGATGCACCCTGGCCTATAAATAAGACACGCACTCCCTCCCTGGACATATGGCAGCCAGCTGAGGAGGTGTGTGCCATATGTGCAACTGTGGCACCAAAGATACTGGTAAGGTGGTGGGTTGATGTTCATTGCCATGGTACGGGGCCACTAGACACCAGAGATTACAGAATTGTGATGGGCGGTACCATGGATAAGTGCTCGGGGGACCACTGGATGCCAGGGATCTGTATTATCATTAACAGACCAGGACCAGAGGGGGGGCATTGGGACATTAGGCATTTGCGGGTATCCCTTTGTGTAGCTGATGGGTGAACTTCTAGTGCTTGTCTCCTCCTTGGCCGTGGTCTGTCATCATGCTTTCATGTAACACCTTGATGCCTCTGTCCTTCCTTTGATACTGGTCTATCTTCCCGCTTTCTCCAGTCTTCTTTTCACAACTCTGTACTGCACTCATCCACAATCTACACACAATCATAATATAAAAGTCCTAACTCCCCTTTCCCTCTCCCTGTAGGCCCCCACCGCTGCATCAGTTCTACCAACCTATCCTTGGGACTTCACTTTTTACAATGTTTATCCTTTGCTTACATATTACATACCCCTCCTGGTACCCCATCTGCCATTAGTTGGTGGTTCTCCAAGCCATTTTCATGGCTAGTACTAGTGACTGCCTCTGGTAAATGAACTAACTGGTACTTCTATACAGAGAACATGGTTTATATTCAGTTGCATGGTTTAATGATTGACTTGCCCCCTTGTATTTGAATCCTCCTCTGTTATGGCTTGCCTTGTCTTCTTTTTATCATTTGACTCTCCTATTACTGCGCCATTGTGTTTGTGTTTATACACTTATTTACATGTATTTATATGTTTTTATGATGGATGTTACCCGACCTGTTCTAACCAGGTCCATCTTGTAAAAGAGCTCTGCATAATGATGTTCGCCTGGATAACTAAATATTTGATTGATTGATTGATTGATTGATTGATTGAATGGGGAGAGCACTGGGCACTAGGGAGTTATGTTGCTTTACTATGGACTTGTGATCAGTGGGAGGGGTGGACCACTACCACTAGGGAGGTTTTTATATTGTATTATGGGCTGGCTATCAGTGGGAGGGGGCACTACTAGCACCAGCAAGGGAGTTGTATTCTGGACAGGTTGACTATCAGTGGGAGGGGGGGGGACAATTAGGCACCAGGGTATATACATATCTGGGACCGGGTAATTGGGGGGTGGTGCCACGCTAACTTGCCAAGCTACTCATACAAATGAGCCCATAATGGGTTTGAAAATTACCCCTCAGCACCTTGCATGCCCAATGGACTCATTTGCATGGGTCTTTTTTAATATTATAGACAGTGCTCTTGCACTATCAATTCTGGAAACCCACACCAGAATCCACGTCAGGACTGCGCTACTTGTCTTAGCGCTGCACTGACATACATGGCCCTATATTCAGATAGTGGTCCAGTCATGTGCTTCCACAGTGCTCCTGAACTAGTGGCCTTGATGGAAGAGGAACATCTGGATATCGTGGTAGTCACAGAAACATGGTACACACAGAACAATGACTGGGATGTAAACATACCAGGGTACACTATCTACAGGAGGGACAGGGAGGGTAAAAGAGGAGGAGGAGGAGTAGCTCTCTACATAAGGGAAGGAATCAAAGCAACAGAACAAAAGGGTAAATGGGGAGGAGAGGAACCACTGTGAGTCAATTTGGAGACAGACAATGGCACCACAATCTGTACAGGGGTTGTATACAGACCCCCATCTCAGGGGAGGAAATGGACAAGTAAATGATAGAAGGTATCCTTAGAATGGCAGAAAAAGGGGAGATATTGTTGATGGGGGATCTGAATATGCCAGATGTTAACTGGAGTACATTTGCTGCAGCCACATCCAAGAGCCGGGTCATTCTAGATGCCCTGCAGGGGGCATGCCTTAGACAACTAGTATTGGAACCCACTCAGGAGGGAGCAATCTTAGACCGGGTACTCTCAAATGGAGATGGAGAGAGGATCACAGATTTAGAAGTGGGTAGCCATCTGGGAACTAGCGACCATCGAACAGTATGGTTCACGATAAACACAGCAGTGGAGTCAGGCCATACAAAGGCAAAGGTCCTGGACTTTAGGAGGGCTGACTTTGCCAAAATGGCTGAGTGCCTAATGAATGCACTAGCAAATGGGCAGGAAGGGGTGGAAGAACAATGGGGAATAATCAAAACTGCCATCACTGAGGCAACAAGCCTTTGTGTGAAGCAAATAAACAAAACAAAACAATGTAAAAAAACACTATGGTTCTCAAAGGAGGTGGCAGGGAAGGTTAGGGAGAAAAAGATAGCATTCAGAAAGTACAAGGAATCACAGAAGAAGCAGGACAGAGAACTGCATCAGTTAAAGCAGAAGGAAGCAGGAAAGGAGTCAGAACAGCAAAGGCCCAAACCGAGGACAAGATAGCCAACTCAGTTAAGAAGGAGGATAAAACCTTTTATAGGTAAATAAGGAAGTGAAGGAAGACCAAGGTAAGGATAGTGAGGTTTAATAAAGGGGAGGAGGGTGGGCAGAAGGTGACTGTGAAAAGGTAGAGATACTAAACAAATATTTTTGTTCAGTATTCACAAATGAAGAAGGGGCGGTACCTAAACCAAACAATAGAAATACTCTCGATAAGGGGCTGATACCAGCCCATTCACAGAAGAAAGAGTTCTGAAAGAACTCTTAAAACTGAAGGTGGACAAAGCAATGGGGCCTGATGGAATTCACCTCATAATTCTAAAAGAACTAAGGGTAGAACTAGTGACATCACTGACTACCCTGTTTAACAAGTCATGGGAAGATGGAGTGGTACCCGAGGACTGGAGGAGGGCAGATGTTATTCCACTTCGCAAAACTGGGAGAAGAGCAGAGGCAGGAAACCACATACCTGTTAGTTTGACCTCAGTGATAGGGAAAATGATAAAATCACTTCTGAAGGAAAGAATTGTCGAGTACCTAAAGGCCAGTGGGGCACAGGACCCAAGGCAGCATGGATTCACAGTGGGACGGTCATGTCAGACAAATCTAATATATTTCTTTAACTGGGTGACCAAAGTAGCAGATCAGGGAGGGGCTGTGGACATGGCCTACCTAGAATTTAGCAAGGCATTTGACACAGTCCCACACAAAAGATTAATATACAAGTTAGCCTGCCTTGGAGTGGGTCCCAAGATGGTAGCCTGGTTAAAAAATTGGCTGGAGAACAGGACACAGAGGGTAATAGTAAACGGAATACACTCTAAAGATAGGGAGGTTACTAGTGGGGTACCGCAGGGTTCAGTTCTAGGACTGGTCCTCTTCAATGTCTTTATAAGTAACATTGCAGAGGGATTGGAAGGAAAAATATGTCTCTTTGCAGATCTGCAACAGGGTTGATGCACAAGGTGGAGTGGAAAGGATGAGAAGGGACTTGGCAAGGTTGGAAGAATGGTCAAATGTATGGCAGCTTAGATTCAGTGCTAAGAAGTGCAAAGTAATGTACCTGGGAAATAAAACCCAGGGAAGAGTACACAATGGCGTGAGATACTAACAACAACAAAAATGGAAAGGGACCTGGGGGTAGTCATATCAGATGACCTAAAGGTGGGCAAGCAATGTGAGGGGGCAGTAAGGAGGGCTGGAGGGATATTGGGATGCATAGGGAGAGGCATCACCAGTAGAAAACAGGAAGTTGTCATCCCTCTGTACAGACAGCTGGTGAGACCCCATCTGGAGTACTGCATGCAGTTCTGGAGACCCAATCTCTGCAAGGAAATAGACAGGATGGAGGTAGTCCCGAGGAGGGCAACTAAAATGGTGCAGGGTCTGCTCCAGGAGGCATATGAAGAGAGAGACTTAAGGAGCTTAATATGTATACCCTTGAGGAAAGGAGGGAGAAGGGGGACATGATAAAAACTTTCAAGTTCCTCAAGGGAATCAACAAAGTCCAAGAGGGTAGCATCTTTCAGAAAAAGAGGTGTGCAAGAACAAGCGGGTACAATTTGAAGAAAGAAGGCGGACGGATCAGAGGTAATGTGAGGAAATATTTTTTCATGGAGAGGGTTGTGGATGCATGGAATGGCCTTCCTGAGGAGGATGTGGAGTAAAAAACAATGGGGGAATTCAAGAATGCATGGGACAGACATAAGGCAATTCTAGGGGGTGGGGGTAGGAGGATGTAGGCTGTTGGTTAACTAGGATCTGCAGTTTGTCCTTTGGGTAGGGAAATGGGCAGACTGGGTGGGCCAAGAGGTCCTTATCTGCCTTCAAATTATATGTTTCTGTGTTTCTTTTCTAGAGATATGATTGCATAACATCTGCTGAGCTCCACCCACGCAGCCATAATAAAGGACTATTATCCCTTTAGACCAATCTGTAGGTAAATGCAGTGAGGAAATTATGTTATTAAAAAGGAGTTTTAAAATGTGTGCCTAAATTTTAGGAGCAGCCTGGAAAACCTCAGCAGGACTGTAATTGTTGTCACAATTTTTTATTGTAATCTACTTTTTTCTGTCTTACCAGGTCACTATATTCTTTGTGTAACAATAAGACTGCCCTATTTTAATGTATATCTGTGTTTTTCTTAGTACCCTTCCCTAACCTGTGGACCAAGTCTCTCATTTGCTGACATTCTCTATCAAACCATTTATGTCTGTTATTGTGAATTCCTGGCTTTACTATCCTGTTTTCCCTAATTAAAATATCTGACAAGCCTTCCATGATTTTCATTTATTTATTTATTAGAATTTTGGTATTAACACCTTTGAGCCCGAGAGCTCTTTTACAAAGGTTCCACATCATGTTAACAAAGACAGATGCAAACAGAGTCAAAACAACAAGTACAAGTAGAGATATACAAGGACAAAAAAATAAAAGTACAATTATGCAGCCAGGGGCATTGTCAGGGTATGACTTAAACAAAGCTAAACTAAGAACAATAGTGAGCACTGGCATTGTACATAGTATGCCAGGATAACATAGATTAAGGTAATTAATGCTGTATACTATGTTTCTATCATAGTACCAGGAGCATAAAGAGAATAGAGTAGAGGGGAGAGAAAAGAATGCTGCACAAGGCAGTTGACAAGATTATGGGAGAGAAATATTGGGGAGTCGAGGTAACACTGGGCCAGTGGTCAAAAGAAATAAAATAGAGAGGGAGAGAAGAGAATGATGCAAGAGGTAAATGACAAGGTTGGGGGAGAGATATACAGGTGTCAGAGGACGGTGTGAAGCAGTTAAAAGGTATATAGAAATATGGGTAGGAAAAGACTTAATAATGGGGAGAGTGGGATAGTGGTGGGACGAGTGGTAATGGAGGTGAGTGGGCGGAGGGAAGGAGGAAGAGGTGAAGAGTCATTAGGAGTGGGTGAGAGTCAAGGGCAAAGGTTTCCGGGGGAGGAAGTAACTGAAGGTGGAGGCACAGGACTGGCATATTATGCAAAACATTTGCAAGTGACTCTGGCAAGGAGTTGCCGAAGTTTGCATTTAAAAGTGCTCAAAGTCACAGTGTTGATGACATCGACGGGAAGAGAGTTGAACCACTTGGAAGCTCTCACTACAAAGGATCACTGACCTTGAGTAGTACGACAGCAGATACTTGAAAGGTTAGGTATTCAGAGCTTCTTGTGTGGTGTGGGTTGCAAGATGGGCAAAGAATCATCTGGAACCCTGGAGGCATAAGACTGAGGGCGATCTTCTTAGCTAAGAGGCAGGTCTGGTATGTCACTCTGTCCTTTAGCTGGAGCCAGATAACCTGCACATAGATGTCACAAGTGTGTGACAGGTGTGCTACACCAATGAGGAACCTACACGCCTTGATTAGGGTCAAAGACATGTGGTGCAAGGCAGTATTCATGGCCGAACCATAGATAATGAGCCCGTAATCAATAACAGAGACTACTGAGTTTTGTATTGCCAAGTTGAGGGCTTCTGGTGTCAAGCAGTGCTTGTGCCTGTATAAGAGTCCGAGATGAATGTTCATGGCCCTGGCATTGGTGGCATATGAAAAAGTGCTGTCAAGGGTAACTCCCAGGTACTTAAAGGAGGAAGTCTGCTCTAAAGCAATGCCTGACTTTTTGCAAATAGCTAGTTGTAGATCTTTATGCTTACTATGCTTACCATGGAATACCATAATTTTAGTTTTTTTGTAATTAAGAATTAGCTTTTGTGAGCTGAACCAGGCCTCTGCATCCAAAAAAATGGTCTGAAGCTGAGACTCCAGGAGGGAGGGATCAGCGTTACTCAAATAGATTACTGCATCATCCACATATAGAAGAATCCTATATTTGAGGGCGGCAGGGAGTATGTTCATAAAAATGCTAAATAGAAGTGGGCCCAAGATTGAACCTTGCAGTACACCAGATCTGATTGGTTGCCTTGTTGAGAGGACATCACCGATCCTCACCTGTTGATAATGATCCCTAAGATAGCTTTCAAACCAACATGTGGTATCGTTAGCGAGACCTAAGTGAGATAGCTGTTCTATCAGCAAGGAGTGATTGACAGTATGAAATGCCTTGGTAAGGTCGATAAATGTGGTGCCAATGAGCTGGTCAAGGCATGATGAATGAAGTTTGTGAATTCAAGAAGGGCAGAGGTGGTACTGTGACCTTTCCTGAAACAGTGTTGTTGTGGACATTGCAAGTTATATTTTTCTAGATAATCAACAAGCTGGTCAGACATGATTCATTCAATTGCTTGGAAAGGGGAGGGAGGATGGAGATGGGTCTGTAATTGCTGTGTAAAGTTCTATCACCGCTTTTATGGATTGGGGTGACCACTGCTGATTTCCATTTGCAGGAGAACTGAGAAAGCCTGAGGGAGAGGTTTATTATCTTGGTAAGGGGAGACAGGACTACATACCGAGTGAGAGAAACTAGTTTCAAGTCAAGAGAATCCACACTTGATCTGGACTAAGTAGATATTTTTTGGCTTCACTCTCAGATATTGTTTTAAAATAGAACGGTGGGTGCGCCTGTTGCTTTCCTGGAGCAATATCATTAGTTGCAGGCAGCGGATTAGTCAAAAAAGTTTAGGGGTTGCACATGACTAAGGTCAAATCCATGATGGTAACATCATCATCATAAGATGAATTAAACAGATTTCCAAGTGGAATACAAACTTTTCCAAACACATTTGACATATAACTTTTAACCAGTTGTCCAGCAATTTTAAATTCCTTTATTGAGAATGAGCATATGTTCATTTGCAAACTCCAGACTAGTTTCCAGTATCTCTGATTTTGGGACAATTATGTTTATGCAAACATTTAGAATAAAATGGTCCCTTTCACAACATTCCTTTAAGGTTAAACTGGAGACCCTGACAAAGTTAAAAATATTAGTTATAAATAAATTCAATAATGAACCACCAACTTTAGTTGGAACAGTGAAATCTACCTAGTTACCCAGTCAAAAAATACCATCAGGTTGGTCTGACAAGCCCTCCCTGCCATGAACCCATGCTGTTTACTATCCCAGAACCTGTTTTTTCTCCAGGTAGTCTACTAGGTCCTTTTTGACTAGTGTCTCCATAACTTTACACACAATGGAATTAAGACTGACAGGTCTGTAATTACTTGACTTCTCTTTGTCCTCACCCTTCTGGTACAGCACTATGTCTGCTACCCTCCAGTCTTTCTGAACCACTCCTATCTAAATAGTGCTATTGAATAGGCTTACCATTGATTCAGCTCATTCTGACGCCAGTTCCCTGAGCACCTTCAGATGCATCTCATCTGGCCTAGGTGCATTATCTAGCTTCAGGACTGCTAGCCCTTTTCTGACCCTTTCACTAATCATCTCCAGTGAACTCCTCTGGAGGAGGAGATGATGATGTTACCTGGTGTGTAGCAGGTTAGCAGCACTCACTGAGAAGTTGGCTGTGGTGAAGGCAGAACTTAGGATTCTCTGAAGCAAGTCCCAGTGGTTGCTGCTGCAGGTGGCCACTGCTCCTCTTCCCCAAGGGACAACTAGGGTCTTGACCAGGGAGTGAGTGGAATCTGCTGGGGAAGGGAAGGGTCAAGGTCGGTGGGAAACCTGAGATGGCAACAGCAAACATATTTGCACCACTGAGTGGCTTAGTTGATCCAGTCTCCCCAGTACAGAAGCCAAAGCCTGCAGCCTCCCAGAACATCAAGCCTGCAAGAAGAACACACCTGAAGTATGAGTGGAGTCCAAGGACCAGGAAGGCACTTGCTCTAGGGGACTCCATCATATGGGGGCAGGAGAGAGAGTAGTAACGGAGGAGCAGGGTGACAGAATAGTAAGGTGCTTGCTGGAAGCAGACAGAGTAGAAAGGAAAGTCAAGGAAGTAGGCAAAGGGAGCAACCTTGATGTCATTGTCCACCTAGGGACCAATGACCTGACTTGCAGACCTCTGGCAGATGTTACAGATAGCTTTAGGAAGTTGGAAGGAAGCTAAAGCAAGCAACAGCATCATTTGTCTTTTCTGAAACCCTTCCAGTTTAAGACAGTGGACAGAGAAAAAGTGTTTGGCTCACTGTCTTCAACACATTGTTGAAGGAGTGGTGCAGGGAAGAGGGATGTGGTACCTTGGGGTGTGAGGCCACTCTTGGACGTAAAGAAGGCTCCTCAAACAGGATGAATTTCTTCTCTCTGAGGAGGGCACAAGGAAGCAAGAGCTCAGGTTTAAAGAGCACACTGATAACCCTTTAAACTAGCAGGAGGTGAGGGGCAGATCAGAAGTGGATTGATATCCTTACTCAGTTGAGAAGAGTCTAGATGACCTTCTCCAGTACTAAAAAAACAAGGAAGGTGAAACAGAAAATGAAGGGAGGGGAAATAGGAGAAAGCTGTGAAAAGCTACAGAAGAAATGTCACAGGGAAACCAGATGAGAACTGGTATAGGGAGAATTGGGCAAGGATGGATAAGAGAGCAGTGAAGAGGAAAATGGGCTGGGCTGGGGGGGTCAGAAGGGCTATGTGCATGGACACCTGGAGCTTGGGAAATGAGATCAGTGATCTGGAGGCAGTGGTAACTGATGCAAGCCAGGACCTAATGGTGATCACAGAATCAGGAGTTACCCAGTGCCATGACTAGGACATGACCTTGCCATGGTATCCTGTGTTCAAGAGGGATAGAAAGTGAAAGAGGTGGTGGGGTAACACTATATATAAGGTACACTTTAAAAGCTTCTGAGATTGAGGATATAGGGCTGAGCAAGCACATAGAAATGATATGGGCTCAGGTAGTGACAGAGGTGAGGAAGAAATATTAGAATAGGGGTGCTAATTTATACAAACCACTATCTCAAAAGGAGGAAGCAGATAAGAAATTGGGGGAATAGATCAAGAGGGCAGCAGGGATCGGGAAAATACTACTCCTGAAGAACTTCAACATGCCTGACTGGAGGTTCCTAGTAGCAGCAAGTGCAAAGAGCCAGCTACTGCTAGAAGTATTCCATGATGCATCCTAAGTACAGAGAATAGAGGAACCTACTAGGGAGGCAGCCACACTTGACTTACAGTTGTACGCACCTGGTTTCTAGCATGGAAGCTGGGCATACTATCCCCAGTACTGCTGTGCTAGGGGTGCAAGTAATTTTTTACACAAATTTTAGGAACATTCCAAGTGCAATACAAGACAGTGTTTTAAATCGTCTGACTGAGGGTGTAGTTACAAGATAGGAGCACTGCATGATGTATGCCATCATGGACAAGCTATTACTCAAGGGACTGGATGCCTTCAGTAAGATACAAACTGGTCCAATATTAGGAGAAAAAGAACACTAATATGGAAGATTAAACGCCAAGGCTAAAGGTATCAGACAGGAAAAGGATTTTCTGTATATGACCATCAGGAATATCAGCACCACACTGGGTCCACAGGCAGAAAATGCTACTGAATAAGGTGAAGATGAACAGTGGTAGCAGAATGCTTTGGTGTCACAAGAGGAATGATAATAACTTGCATGATAATGTGAGCAAAACATGAGGGTGACGCTCCATGATAATACAAAATTGGAGACAGGGATGCTTGAGCAGACTGTGAAGCAGGGGAACTCAATCCTAGATAATGGAGTGTGGGGAAGCAACTCAAAGAACACAACAAACTGCTACCTTCTGGGGGGGCCAGCATCAGGGACAACATTGTAAGGATCTACAGGGTGATGGATGAGAGTGGAGTGACTCAGGCATGGTGATTACCATGGTTACAAATAGTACTGGCTGAAGAAGGAGAAAAGATGTACAGGAAGACGTTATGTATTTAAGGAGGTCACTGAAGGGAGCTAGACTAAATACGATCTTCTTGGAGATCCTTTATTTGCCAAAGGCAAATCTGAAGAGACTGAAAGATCACAATAACGATTGCATGGTTGCAAATATGAGCAAGAAAGGAAGGATTTGTCCTCCAAACGCACTGGTTGGCTTCTGGGAAACAAAATATACATGCAGTAGAAGTGGTCTTCACCTAAACAGATAGGAACTGAAGGTACTGGCAGGGACAGCAAGGAGAATGGTTGTGTATAGTTTGAACCAGTGGGGCAGGGGTACATCCTGTATATCATTTTGGAAACATCGGCATACCTTAGAAATTTTTTGTGCTTTGATATGGTAGGATATCTTGGGTACAGTGAAGGGCAGATTAGAGCTACCAGCAGCAAAATCAGATACTAAAAAGGAAAGAGTCATCAAAGAGGGAGTGTAACAGTGCTGTGAGGAATGTGGAATTCCATCAGCAAAATTAATGTGGAATGACCATTCCGCCACCAGAATTTCCACTGGAATTTCACTGGTTCTTCTGTGAAATGCCACAGAACAGAATTTTTCCACAGAATATCATTCTGCAACAATTTTCTTGCAAAGTATTGAGATCCGCAGAATAAAATTCCATGGAAATGTTGCAGAAAACTCATTCTGCATTTTTCTGCCATGAAATTCTGCCATTCCATTTCCAGCAAAATTTGCTGGAATTTCAGTGGAAGTTCTAAAATTCTAACATACTAAAATGTCAGCAGAATGGGCCTTTGGTCTCTCGACTCTGTTCGATTTTCAGCACCCGTACTGAGGGCCAATTTTGGTGTCCCCCTCCCCCTTGGGTTATACTGTCCCCAATCTCAGATGTTCCACCTGTATTGGGCCTTGTCAGATTTACCCTCCCCCTGTACCTGTCTCATCCCCTCTTAAACCCTTCCATGGTCTTCACCTCTACCAGCTCCCTGGACAGTGCATTCCCTGGCTCCACCACCCTTTCAGTGAAATAACATCTCCTCCTCTCCTCTCTGAGCTTGCCCCCTTCCAGCTTACACCCATGACCTCTTGTTGCCCCCACCCTCCTTCCTTTGGATCACCCTGACTGGGCCTCCCCTTATTGATCCCTGTCATGTACTTAAAGACCTCTATCATGTCCCCCTTGTCCCTCCTCTCATCCAGGGTGTACATATCGAGCTCCTTGAGCCTCTCTTCATAGGTCCTCTCCCCCAGGCCCCAGATCATTTTGGTTGCCCTCCTTTGGACCCTCTCTAGGAGTGTAATGTCTCTCTTTAAGTGTGGTCTCCAAAACTGCACACAATACTCGAGGTGTGGCCAAACCAAGTATTTGTACAGTGGAAGGATCACTTCCACCTTTCTGGAGGTATTCCCACTGGCGATACATCCCAGCATCCTATTTGCCCTTGCCGCTGCCCTCCTATAGGTCTCTGAGTTGTTCATTTTGACATCTACCACTATCCCCAGGTCCCTCTCACCCTCCGTGACTTGAATCATGTCTCCTCCCAGGGTATACCCCTGGCCTGGATTTCTGACTCCCAGGTGCAGAACCTTGCAATTCCCCACATTACATTTTAGTTTCCATTTCCCCAAACACCTTTTCCAGAGCCTCCAGGTCTTTCTGCAAGGCCACCCTTCCCTCCTCCTCATCCACCACTGCACTCAGCTTTGAGTCATCTGCAAAGAGACTTATCTCATTCCTGATTCCCTTCCTGATGTCTGAGACATAGGCATTGAACAGGATTGGCCCCAGCACTGACCCCTGGGGAACCCCACTAGTAACCCACCTTGGGGATTAGGCTAACCCTCCAAAAACCACCTTCTGAGTACACTCGGGCAGCCAATTTCCTATCCATATTAACAACTGTCTCCCTACCCCCATTTCTTTCAATGTAGCCAGCAGGCCACTGTGGGGTACTGAATCAAACGCCTTGCTAAAGTCCAGAAAGAGGACGTCTACTGGCCTACCCTGGTCTAAGGCCCACGTCACCCAGTCATAGAACTCAGCAAGGTTTGTTTGGCATGATCTTCCCATGACAAAGCCATGCTGCCTATTGTCCAAGTACCCAGTTTGCTCCAGTAATGCCCCTAGCCTTTCCTTGACATTACCCTCCATCACCTTGCCGACCACCGATGTCAGGCTAACAGGCCTGTAATTTTCCGCCTCCTCTCTTGATCCCCCCCTTGTGGATTGGCATGACATGGGCCACTCTACAGTCTTGGGGCACCCACCCAGTCCTCAGAGAGATGTTGAAAAGCTCCGCTAGATGGACTGCCAGGACATCCGCCAGTTCTCTCAGCACCCTGGGATGTATCTCATCTGGCCCAGGTGCTTTCTCCATCCAAAGGGTCCTGAGGGCTTCCCTTACTCTCTCTACTGGGATTTCAGCCTCCATGTCCTCCCTTTTTCACCCTGCACTGCTGGTCCCCCACCTGTCTATGGTGGCCACCCCCTTTTCCCAGACCCATCAGGGCCCCTGGTCTCTACCAGTCCCACCTCTTCCTCTGGTTTCTGTGAAATTCTGTTCTGACAGAATCTAAAAATTTTACACAGCACTAAAGTGTAACCATGACAAGATTACAATATCTTTATACAAAAACATGCTGCTCAGAAATAAAGAAGAAGAATGAAGGGTCCAGGCAAGTTCAAAGAACCTGGCTCAGACTAGCAGGATGGAAACCTGATGGGGCAAATAAAATCTACAGACAGTAGATATCAATGGTTAAAAACCATTCAGAGGTAAGGTGAAGTTTATGTAACCAACAACTGGAAACAGTAGAAAGGAAAAACAGAGTGGTTTCAGGGGTTAGGTTGGTTGAGACTTTTTAGCTAACTATATTAATAGAAAAGTGACAAAGGAAGGTGGTAATGCCACCAAATCAGGGTGCCAGTTGCAATGAAATATGTTTGGGGTGAGTATATAGCATGTACCAAGCAGTAAAGGGACCTTGGGGTTATCATCTCTGATGACCTCCAGGTGGAGAAACAGTGTGACAAGACAGCAGGTAAAGCAAATAGGATGCTGTGATGCATAGGCAGGGGCATCACCAGCAGGAAAAGGGAGGTCATAATTCCACTATACAAGACACTAGTGAGGCCTACCTGGGTGCAGTATACTGTTCTGGAGATCATACCTACGTAAGAACATAGACAGGGTGGAGAAGGTTCAGAGGAGGGCAGCAAAGATGGTACAGGGATTGCATCACAAGTCCTATGAGGACAGGCTGAAGCACTTGAATATGGACTCCCTGGAGGAAAGGAGGGGGAGAGGGGGTATGACAGAGACATACAAGTACCTTACAGGGAGGAACAGGGTGCAGGAATACACTATTTTCCAGCAACAAAGACGTTCCGGGACTTGAGGGCATGGGATGAAGTTGGAGGGAAGATGATTCAGAGGAAACATGAGGAAGAATTTCTTCACAGAAAGGGTAGTGGACAAGTGGGAACACACTGCCAGAGGAAATGGTGGGGGCTAAAACAATCACAGGATTTAAGAATGTATGGGACAGGCATAAGGGAATCATGGAGGTCAGAGGCAACAGACTTCTAGAAAAATGTAAAGGGAACTTACAGGCTCAAATGGACAGACTGAGTGGGCCATAGGCCCTTATCTGCCTACAGTGTCTATGTATCTATGAAATTAAAAAGGCAGCTGGGAAGAGACCCTTAATACTAATTCGGGATTTCAATTACCTAGATATTTAGTGGGACCTGACCTGGGTAAATGAAAAGAAAAAGGAACATTTTATTCATTTAATTCATGATGGTTTTCTCTGTGATCAGAAAATTATAAAGGATGAGGTAAAACTGGAGAGGATTAACACACTGAAGAAAAACAAGCAAGTTATTTTTCCATAAGGTTATCTTCCTGAAGATAAGGGATAGTCTGGGAAGGATAGATTTTAGGGAAACGCTGGGTTGCATTGAAGCAACGAGGGAAATGGAAAAGCTACAGCACATAGAAACGTACACTTTGCCGGCAGATAAGGACTGCTTGACCCACCCAATCTGCTCATTTCCCTACCTACAGGATAAGCTGCAGATCCTAGTTAACCAAGAGCCTACTTCTTCCTACCCCCCACCAGAATTGCCTTTTGTCTGTCCCATAAATTCTTGAATTTCCCCACTGATTTTGACCCCATGACCTCCTCAGGAAGGCCATTCCATGCATCCACCACCCTCTCCATGAAAAAATACTTCCTCACATTGCCCCTGAGCCTCCCTCCATCTTCAAACTGTGCCCCCTTGTTCTTGCACATCTCTTTTTATGAAAGATGCTACCCTCTTGGACTTTGTTGATTCTCTTGAGGTACTTGAAAGTTTCTATCATGTTTCCCCTCTCCCTCCTTTCCTCGAGGTATACATATTAAGCTCCTTTAGTCTCTCTTTGTATGGTTTCTGGTGCAGACCCTGCACCATTTTAGTTGTCCTCCTCTGGACTGCCTCCATCCTGTCTATGTCCTTGTGGAGATGGGGTCTTCAGAACTGCATGCTGTACTCCAGATAGGGTCTCACCAACTGTCTGTACAGAGGGATAACAACTTTATTTTCTACTGGTGATACCTCTCCCTATACATCCCAGAGAAGAATAACAATAAAACTACGAAGTGTAAACCTAAGATTTCTAAGTAGCAAGGAAAAATAAAACAAACAAAGACTGATGATCACTTTAATAAGGTGGATCTATTGGAAGGGGAGACCTCAGTGGTAACAGTTTCATCGACCCCAGGTACACCCATCAATTTGATGCAGGGTGGCAATATAATGAGACTTTGGATAATTCAAGATTGTCATCTACACCTAAGATCTTTAGCAACAGTAGCGCCCTCTCTATATCTGGAGAATATAGTAATCTCTCCAATATTTCAGTAGAGATAGTTAAAATAAGCATTTGTCAATGCCGAACGTTTACTTGCTGGTATTGGCATTGGTAGTGCAGGAGTTAGAGAGATACATAATAGGAATGGCAGTGAAGTATTGAAGTAATGCCAACCCCCACACCTAGCCTGCAGAGACTGACAGGCATTGGGGTGTGCCTCTGGGTCACCGGCCATAACAGTCATGCCATTACACCTCACCCTACCCTGCAGACACAGACAGGTGTCGTAGTGTGCCTTGCAGTCTTCAGCCCTTATGCTCACCACATTCCATAAGGAAGTAAGCTGAGATGGGTGCAGTATAGGAGAATGGGGTGAACATTACAGCCAAAGACCCCAAGGCACACCTCAATGTCTGTCAGTAGCTGCAAGGTGGGAGTGGGGGAGGAATGGGGTGAGCATTATGGTAGACAACCCCAAGTCACACCCCTGATGCCTGTCAGTCTCTACAGGGTGGGTGTTAAGTTTGGAAACCCTAATGCCCAGGGTGTTTGTTGGTATTTTTGCTCCAAATTTTCAACATGGGCTTTTTGGGACCCCACTTCATAAACAGTGGCAGTATCATTTCGTTACTCAATCCCAAAAGATGATTTTGTACAGTGAGTGTGCCATTCAGCACCACCAGTGCGAAAACACATTTTGTACAGGATGTGAAAAACAACAGCTGTACTGTTCATGAGCAAGTGTGAAGAAATGGCAATGTTGAGACTCTGGAGTGTAAATATGAAAAAGTGGCAAAGTTACAAGTGTGCATAGAAACTGTGCAATGCATACACGTAACGTAGTCATTTTTGGAATGTTTTTACCAAATTTTCAACATGGCCTTTTTGGGACCTCCACTCATGAACAGTAGCACTAATTTCGTTAATCTGTCCCAAAAGTTGATTTCACACAGCGACTGTGCCATTCTGCATCACAGGGCCAAAAACACATTTCGTGGAGGATGTGAAAAATGACAGCTGTACTGTTCATAATGGGGTGTGAAAAAATGGCAATGTTGGAAATTTGCAGTGAAAAACTTAAAAAGTGATGAAGTTATGAGTGTGTGTAGAAACTGGGCAATGGATGCTCGTAATGCAGTCATTTTTTTGATTTTTTTCACCAAATTTGCAACAAGGGTCCACCTCATGAACAATGGCACTGTCATTTCACTAAATCTTCCCAAAAGGTGATTCCACGCAGTGACTGCAAAATCACATTTCGGGACCGAGAAACAAAATGACAGTGCCAGTGTTCACAAGGTGGGGTCCCAAGACTTGGAGTTGATTGTTTTAGTAGCAAGGGGTGCGGGGGCAGAACATTTTCTTTCTTTTTCTGTTTTCTCAGTGGGTGCTGTTATTGTGGGCACCCTTGTTGCAGCACTGTTTTGGGCAGCGCTGTTATTGGGTTTGCGCTTCTGACTTAGTGTCGATCTGAAGTAGTGAGCCTCTGCAGCATGGACAGCCTTAGTGCAGGAATTCCTGCATGACCCATTTATTTGGAAAATGTTTCACCATGAAAGACAACATGGGCTGTAAACAACTCATTTCCAGAAGCATCCAGGGGGAGGTTACAAAGTTGGGAGAACAAACAAACATAGCAATACAGTAGCAGTTAGAAGCACCAATATCAAAACATAACAGTATAATAAAAGTACAGAGTTGCAGACTCAGACCAACTGGCCAGGGAGCAAGCCATGTTTGGATATAGCAGGTAATGTAGCAGCCAAAATACAAGGTAACCCAGCAGGGTATAGGTTAGAGGAGGCAGACACAGTTGAAGTGCTATGGAAATTAGGCTGACTGTATGATAGGAAGTGCTTAAGCAGGACTTTGGGAGGGGAGGTTTTACACAAAAAATTAAGAAATATGGAGGGCAATTAGTTAGAGGGTGGGGCCGGGGAGCCACCTAGAACAAATTCCCCTTCAGGATGCTGAGAACCCTGCAACGGGATCTGGATGAGGCAAAAGGGGGGAGGTTGGGAAGCAGGGGCAGGAGGATAGTAGGTGATGAGGAGGTGGGGAGGTGGGCAGGCAAGGATTAGGAAGTGGGGGTAAAAGGAAGAGGGGTAGAAGAGAGATCCAGTCTAAACTAATGTAAACCCCTTCAGGATGCTAATGAACCCTGCAAGGGGATCAGGATTAGGGACTGGGAGGAGAGGATGAGGAGAGATGAGAGAAGGGCCAGGACCTACACCCTTCAGGATGCAGAGAACCATACAAGGGGGACTATGACACAGGCAGAAAGAACAGGGAGGAATGGGGAACAAGAAGTGGAGAGAGGGAATGTACAAAGTGGGATCCAAGAAGGAGTGTCGGGGAAAGAGGAGCGGAGTGAGAGGAGTAGGGGATGGGACAAAGGGCAGGGGGGTTCGAGAAGGGGGCAAAGGAACAGGTATAGTTAGGGGAAAGGAGTTGGGTACGGCCAAAGGAAGGAGAGGCTTGGAGGGAGGGTAGAGGAGGGCTAAGGACAAGTGCAGTTAGGGGAATAGAAATCATGAAGGGCTAAAGAGATAGAGGATGAGGATGAAGAGGCTGGATAGGAGGTGGCAGATAAGGACCTGTAGGATTGAAGGTCTGACAGGGAGTGGGAGGATTTGTATTAATGTATAGCAATGTGTACAGCCCTGTACTGATACATGGAGACTGTATCAGCAGATACATTCCATATCAGTATAATTCCTAGATTCGTTTATTTTCAAGTGCCTAGATTTAATGGTTCCAAAATTAGCCTTTTTCAAAGAAAATGCTTGGAAGGGGTTAACTTTGAAACTGTTTGAACTAGGAATTTAACCTATTTTTCAATTAAACACAAATACTTTCTAGTGATACAGTTTTCATGCTTTGATGCATGGCAATATATAAATATTAATATATATCCTGTAGGTTATTGACCTGTAACTATAGTCCTTGGCTTAGGCTAATTGCTGGGCATAGCTAAGTCACCAGATGTCTGCAAACTTGGCTCCTCGCACCACCTGTGGTGTCATTGTGCAACTTAGCCCTTATGTCAGATCTTTTATGCTAGAAGCAGAGGTCTGTGCACCATTTGCAAGGGGAGGTCAGGTGGGTTGTGCTGATGTGACTTGAACACCCATTGTATAACTACAGTCACAGGTCAGTAACCGATATTTCTACCAACTGGGATTCAGTTAGTTATCCACACGTAGGCAGACTTTTAGCAGTCCTCTAGGTGGAGGGATCAAGGTGCACACCCCTATTTGGTGAACAGAGACTGAAGGACTGAGGCTTGAAATGCAGTATCACTATTACAGAGCACATTGATGCTATAGTGGGATATGAACATGTGTACACTGGACCCAATAGCAGCCTGTAGATCTCTTCTATTGGGATGTACCTGCCATCAGCCTCAGAGGCAGCAGTATGCATGATGGAATGAGCCTTTAACTACCTGACCAGCTCACTACCAGCCAACCAGTAACCCAGTTCGGTTCAGGATGTGATCAACCTGCCAATCATCTGCTTAGCTGCCAGTCTACCCAGAGAGACTGCCAATGCTGGTCACAAGAACTGGTGAGCCTCACCAGAAATCCTTGTGTTCCTTATAGTAAAAGAGCTCCTGGTGTACGTCCAAGGTATGAAATCCATGCTAGGGCTCCAACTCCGACTCTGAAAAGTAGACTTGGAAATACAGCTGGTTACGTTAAAATTCTGAGATCACCTTGGGCAGGAACTTCACATGGGGCAAAGGACTACATTCTCCGTGTGGAAACCCAAATATGTAAACTCCATCTAGAGCTCACTCACCCTTCTAAATGAGGGGTAGTTACCAAAACTCAGTCTTCTACGACAATTTGTGATATCTCGCACATGTGGATCAGCTTGATTAGCTTGTCCATTAGATTTGTAAGCACCATCAGTATGTCCCATGGAGGCAGTGGTTCTAATACTGGTTGGGACAAGTGGTCCAGGCCTTTGGAAAAGGACCAAACCATTTTCTCCTGCCCAACTGTTGGCATACTGACCTGCACTCACCACATAGAAATGGCTGCCAGGTGCACCTTAAGGGTCATGGTTCATACAGCCCTGACTAAGACAGAAGCTAAAGGCAGTCAAGGATCTGTTCCACTACACAGGTAAGGGAACAATATTCTTGTCGATGTACCAGAGAGAGAACCTCTTCCCCTTTAATGCACAAGTTTTATGAGCTGACTCCTTATGGGATGACTCCACATTGTGGAAAACGTCTTCCAAAAAGCCCAAAGACTAGAATTCTAGCCACTCAGGTACTAGGTGGAGATGTGCATGAACTGAAGAGCTGGGTGCAGTTCCATTCCTCCTTATTGTATCAGCAGTCTGGATGGAGTAGGAGCTGCCACAGGGGCCTGCTGCTGAGGCTGAGGCTCTTCTGGTACCAGAACTGCCTGGGCCAGTCAGGCACAATCAGAATCAGGGTCCTGTTGTCCCTGCATTCCTTGAGCACCCCTTTATGAATCATGGGAAAGGAAGGAAAGGCATACTGAAGGCCCAGGGTTCAGGGCCAGCATAACTCATCTCCTTTTAAGGTTCTCATATGAAGGGGAGGGCACAGAAGAGCCTCAGCTTTCTGTTTTTCTGAGAGATTAACAGGCCCATCAGAGGTATGCCCCCTGGGCAAACAGCTGTGTTAACACAGCCTGGTGTAAGGACTGCACAAGAAACATCTGGCTGGTTGTCCTCCCCTGCTATGTGTAATGCAAAGAGATCTGTCTGCACACTGCATACGATAGAACAGGTATGGAGCACCTCCTGACACAGGGTGCGTACCACCTTGCTTGTTTAGATAGAGCACTGTGTAGTGCTGTCGTTCAGGATTTTCATGATCTGACCCCATATCAGTTTGTTTTATTTTGGAGAACCAATGAGGAATGTTCACTTCCACTGGCATCTATCACTTAGTAGAAAATTTAGTAAACTGTTAAAAAATATCCAACAGGTTACAATAGCAATATAAAAACTCAGCATCACACATTTAAGTACAGTTTTCATTTATACATTTTACACAATTCTTTATGCTATGATTATCCTGGAAACATTCGTGGATTTGATTTCCCAAAAGTGGCCTTCCTGAGTCTTCATGCAAGCAAGGGGGAAGAGAGTTCTACACTGTGGGGGTCCTGTAACTAAATCCTGTAGTTCTTTGCTTCACTTTGGTGTACAGTACTACAAGTTCTATTTGTCCTGCCACCCTTAGACATTTGACATGTGACCACCTGTTTAACGTAGTGGTCAAATAGTCTAGGACTTTACCAGCCATGCATTTAGCCACAAATGGCAATTTGTGCAGTATTCTTTTATCCTCAAGTGAAAGCCAGTCTAGTTCCCTATGTAGTAAACAGTGGTGTGTCTCTAGTTTTGCATCCAAAATAAACCTAGCTAATTTATTGTAAATAATATTTAAACTTCAAGAAACCTTCTTTTAGGAGCCATATCCCGTAAAATACCTATATCAATCATAGGTTTCAATAAAGATTGCACTTTATTCTGCCTGGTATCTTTAGGTCATAACACTCCCACCCCCTAATTCCTGAAATAGCACTCATGGCTTTTTAAGTTCAGCAGGCTGTTACATTGAGTGTGGACATTCTGCAGTCTGATCATTACCATAGGAAGCTGAATTAAACTAAGGCTCATGTTGTGCAGGTTCTTGTCAGCAGGGAGGTTGCTCAGGTACAGCTGCCTGGCTTGTTTACTGCCATGAGTGCCCACCTTTATGTTCTCTCTCCCATCAGGGTACATTGTGTACTTGGTTGGTGACATCACAAATGCCAGCTCACCCAGCTGAGAGGAAGAGAAAAGGGTGGTTTGCGCACTGGCACTGGGCCAACATCATTCTGTAAAGGATAGGTCCTCAAACGGTCCTACAGAACACAACATGGATATGAGCCCAAAGAATACACACAAAGGTAAGTAAATTACCTGAACAAATTGGGATCAGGATGGAAGCTGCCTAAAAAGACCGGAATCCTCCTCTTCCTGTTCTACAGTCTCACGGCTGCCTCAGGTCCTCACTGTTTGCTGCAGTCACAACTGAAACACCAGGCTCTGAGCTCAAACACCCAAGTCGCTGCTCCCAACAGAGGTACAAGTTCATACTGGTAGACAACAGACTCACTGAGCTCAATCATCCAAGTCACTGCTCCCAGCAGAGGTACAAGTTCAGTCAGTCATTGCTACGGACTGACTGCTACCCAACAAGGCTCCCGTACAGTGTACTGACAGCCGCACTGTCCTGAAACATTGCCTGGGTTTTTCTTCTTGGTCTTCGGCTCCAATCCACACTCAGCTTGACTCCTCTGCTCTGTCCTCAGCCAGCACTAGTACTCCTACCTCAGCTTGTCACAGTCTGTCTCCAGAACCTAGGCAACTCTTCAATGAAATACAGTTCATTTTAAGACTCTGCTGCTGGGACATTTAAACAAGGTGCCCCAGACAGGCCACAGCCACTACCGGACATGGCAACCAGTCAGGAGACAGAAGCAGGAGACGGACCTGGGTGAGAACTGCAAAGTAACAGCCTCAGACCACCTCTACTTTACTAGTAGCCACTCCCGGCCCCATGAACAAAGGAGCTGTACTGACCCCATGAAAATCAAGTGAGACGATGGCACCACATGGAAGGCAGCTGCTGCAGTGCTGGAGGGTTGGGAGTTAGGCGAGTTACAATATCCACTGGGTCATGGCGGGGTGTTATCTTGGCACAATAAGGACAGTCTCACTCTTTTGATATTAATTACCAGTGCCGTTCTGGCAGCTTTACCCTCGCCAGCTGCAGGCACTGGTTGGGTGATTTATGATGGGGGAGCAACAGCACCCTTCAGTGTTAGGAATTGTACTTTCAGAGCTACCAGGACCCTAAAAAATTTGGATCAGGGACTATCTTTGGGTGTTTCAAATTGGTGCATAACACTCACCAATGGGTCACATGGAAGGCACACTGCAGTAAACAGTACTCCTGTATGTGCAGCCCATTTTTCTTAGTAAAACTAAACATACAGTGCAAAGCCTTGTGTTACATGACATTTTATGCATTTTCTAAAAACTGTCAATTTGAGCATAACAGAACTGGGAAAAGCAAACTGAGCCATAGCTCATTTCTAGGTGCAATCTGAGAGGAAAGCAGAGGGGTTCCAAGTCAAAGAAAAAAGCTACAATGGACACTTACTTATTAATTTATGTATTTACTTATTTATTTGAGGGTAGGGATGTGGTGGAGTCAACAGTACAATCTAACAAGGTGCAATAAATACAAAACAATAACAACTGTAGAAGAAGCAAATACCTGTACAGAGAAATACGCTACAATAAGGTGCATGAAGTTAAACACATTTGCAAACATACAAAAGCAAAACGAATATTTCTGCTCAGTATTCACAAAAGAGGAGGGGGAAGTGCCTAATCCAGTTAACAGAAGCACTCTTGATAGGGGGGGTCGATCCCAGTCCTTTCACAGAAGAAAGGGTTCTGCAAGAACTCCTAAAACTGAAGGTGGACAAAGCAATGGGTCCTGATGGAATTCACCCCAGAATTCTAAAAGAATTAAGGGAGGAACTAGTGAAACCACTGGCTACTCTTTTTAATAAATCATGGTAGGATGGTGTGGTACCCGAGGACTGGAGGAAGGCGGATGTGATTCCCCTTCACAACAGTGGGTCCAAGACAGAGGCAGGAAACTACAGACCTGTCAGTCTGACCTCTGTGGTAGGGAAAGTGATGGAGTCACTTCTGAAGGAAAGAATAGTCGAGTACCTAGAGGCCAGTGGAGCACAGGACCTAAGGCAGGCAGCATGGGTTCACAGCGGGAAGGTCATGTCAGACGAATCTAATAGATTTCTTTGACTGGGTGACCAAAGTAGTAGACCAGGGAGGGGCTGTGGACATGGCCTACCTAGACTTTAGCAAGGCATTTGACACAGTCCCACACAAAAGATTAATAGTCAAATTAACCAGCCTGGGAGTGGGACCCAGGGTGGTAGCCTGGCTAAAACATTGGCTGGACAACAGGACACAGAAGGTAATTGTAAATGGAGTCCATTCTGAAGAAAGGGGTTACTAGTGGGGTACCACGAGGGTTCAGTATTGGGTCCAGTCCTTTTTAATGTCTTCATCAGTGACATTGCAGAGTGACTGTAAGGAAAAGTATGCCTTTTTGCAGATGACACAAAAATCTGCAACAGGGTTGATACACAAGGAGGCGTGGAAAGGATGAAAAGGGACTTGGCAAGGATGGAGGAATGGTCAGAAGTATGGCACCTAGGATTCAATGCAAAGAAGTGCAAAATAATGCACCTGGGAAACAAGAACCCAGGGGAAGAATACACAATGGGTGGGGAGGTAGTAACAATAACAAAAAGGAAAGGGACCTGGGGTAATCATATCAGATGACCTTAAGGTTAGCAAGCAATGTGAGAAGGCAGTAGGGAGGGCTGGGGTATACTGGGATGTATAGGAGAGGCATCAGCAGCAGAAAACAGGAAGTTGTTATCCTCTGTACAGACAGTTGGTGAGACCCCATCTGAGTACTGTGTCCAGTTCTGGAGACCCCATCTCCGCAAGGACATAGACAGGATAGAGGCAGTCCAGAGGAGGGCAACTAAAATGGTGCAGGGTCTGCAAGAGAAGCCGTATGAGGAGAGACTAAAGGAGCTTAATATGTATACCCTTGAGGAAAGAAGGAGAGGGGGACATGATAGAAACTTTAAGTACCTCAGTGGAATCAACAAAGTCCAAGAGGGTAGCATTTTCAGAAAAGAGACTTGCAAGAACAAGGGGACACAATTTAAAGATAGAAGGAGAGCGGTTCAGGGGCAATGTGAGGAAGTATTATTTCACAGAGAGGGTAGTGGATGCATGGAACAGCCTTCCTGAGGAGGCTGTGGGGTCTAAAACTGTGGGAGAATTCAAGAATGCATGGGACAGACATAAGGTGATTCTTGTGGGGGGTAGGAAGAAATAGGCTGTTGGTTAACTAGGATCTGCGGCCTATCCTGTAGGTAGGGAAATGGGCAGACTAGATGGGCCTAGCGGTCCTTATCTACCATCAAAGTCTATGTTTCTATGTATGGAGAAGGAACACAAGTACTGTAAATTGGTGAGGGTGGATGGGGGATGAGTACACAGTGCACAGTGGGACAAGGGAGAGCCATGCCTGGAGAGTGGTGGTCAGCAGCTTTTCACATGATAAATGTTTTTGTGGATGGTACTCTAACCCTCAAAATTGTATTACACTATTTGTATATAGTCCAGCTGTATAACTTATGCAACTGTATATTTATATTGGGTGCTTTATTGACTCCCTAACTAGACCTCCTCGCCCGGACTCCCTGGCCAACTTGCTGGCTCCCGCTTCCCAATCCTGTACCCTCAGGTCCTCCTCTGTCCCTTTACTCTCAATTAAACCTTGCGCTACAAAAATGGGTGAACAGGCATTCTCCTACTTTGCCCCTAAGTTCTGGAACTCGGTCCCCCTACAGGTTAAAAATTCTGCCTCCCACCGGATCTTTAAAAACTCGCTGTTCTCTCACCTTCACACCCTTGGTCACTGCAAATGCTCATAACATAACTACACTTGACCACCGGCCTGAGGCCCGGACCTTCTCCCATTTTGCTGCAATACTGCTTTTAATGTGTTTTGGAATCCTGAATTACCAGTTTTGTTGATCTTTCCCAGCGTGTATTCTGTTAAATTATTGCTTGTAACCTTATGTTTTTCTTTTCAATTAAGTTGTACTACTGTGATTATTTGTTCCTTTGTCCTGTGCTCTCCTGGGTCGTGCCTGAAAATAGGTAGGATTGTTGTCTAGCGCACTTACCCGGTTGCCAAAAGCTAATAAATAAATAAATCTTATGTATCTGTTATATATTTTTTGCTTTATATCCCCTTCCCCGGGCCACACCTGGAAATGAACCTCAGCTCAGTGTGGCTTTCCTGCTTATTAACGGTTTAAATGAATAAAATAAAGAAATAGGGATGTCTGAGTGACTATCAACTGCCAATGATGGGCTATCGCAGAGACAGACATAATAGACAGACTAGCAAATAAATACATAGATGTGTGTGTGTGTCTTTTCCTAAAGGATATCTGTTCAGCTGTTAAACTCCATTTAATTCCAAACAAATGGAAATGTGTTGCCCTAACTATAGAATAGATAGCACAGCAGTGTACAACACACATTGCTAGCCCAAGATTCAGGGACTGTTCCTTAAACCGTCAATAGAATGTCAGAGTTAGAAAATAAAGCTGTAAAGAGCCAATTCTGAAAATAATTCCACCACACTTTTTAGGTTAGTCAGCTATTGAAATTAAGTACACCTTGTGCAGGTCAATGTCTCTCTGCACTCTAACTGGAAAAAAAATATATTAATATTAAAATTAAAAAAAGAATGCATTTGTTTGGTGATGGAGAATAGATATTTCTCTGCAAGCATATTTTCTAAGATAAAATAAAACATAAAAAGGCTTTCATGAGACAGGCAGATAACTGAAATGCACCTTAAGTCATGCGTGTGGCTTATAAAGACATACACATACAAACTAGACACAGAAACTCTAGCACCATTGACATTACTTATTCACATTTACAGATTTCCCCAACCAAATCAAGCGAAGAAGCCTCATTTAAAAGAAATGTCTGTAATCTTGAAATGATGCAGCATTGGGAGTCAGTTTTTTTGGGGGGAGGCTTATTTGAGTTAGGGGGTAATAGAACAAGGTCTGTCTTGCATTTTTACACATTCAGAGTACAGGTATATGTGTAAATTGGTCAATTTATGGGGTGGTGGGTATTAATCCTATGCTACTGTACACGATAAGAAGTATACAAATGTGACTTTGGTCACCACTGCACATGGGGGGTTAGAGGGCTGAGCGCAGCCTCAAGGCACACCATCAGAATTAGTATCAGCAAGTATATCCATGTTTCTAGAAAATCAGGACAGGAATTTCTTCCGCCCCAAATAAAAAAACAAAACATGCTGCAGCAACCGAAATTCTCTATGCAAATAGTCTGCCTATATTGCTATGTTGCTTGCAGGTGTCCACTAACATGAACAAATGTGCACATTTTTCAGAAGTTAGATAACACTGTAAAACACCCAGGTATCCCTCCCCCAACCACCACCTACTGTATATACCCCTATCCACGCTTAACCAAAATATTTCAGTTGACCCAGCTGCAAGTACGGCAAAAAGCAAGAGCCACAGAAAACAAGATAATGGACTCTACTGTCTGTAAAGAAAATCTGTGGTGTCCGACTGAGTGTTGAGTAATTACCGTGCTGCCTGGACTGATGGATGTACTGTGGAGCTGTCACTGACTCACAGTGTGCTGTATGGTGCATCAGACGCAGTGGCGATGCCATGATCCAGTGTCAGTGCATCAGGTCATTTGCCACTGATGATGACATCAGTTTGAACTGTACTCACCCAGGCAGACAATTGTGCATCCTGCATGGGGGTCAAAGTACAGTGTGGAATGGATGGCATGCAGGACGGGAAGCGAACACTACCATCAAAAGTTGCAAAAAACAACAAACAGTGGTGTGTTCTGGATCCTGGTGGCAGTTCAGAGCAAAGCAGCCAGCCTGCTAGACAACAAAAGAAAAACATTTGCACTTATGGGTTCAAGTAAACATTCTGGCACAGCCAGTAGCTGAAGTAAGTTTATTCATGCAGCAAGTGAAACACAGACTGACTAGAGCCCTGAGCCACACCACTTCAACCCACACAGGGTCTTCATCAGGGATGTCTTATCAGGAGCTGCAAGCCCCTCTGCCTCCATCATGGCTACATGTGGCCCCTAAATCTATTCTGGGTCCAGAACATATAACATTCGGATCTACCAGCAGAAACAGGCCTTACGATCTAGCAAGTTAGCCTGCTCGAATGTGCAGCTAGCACCTTTGTATTGCAGCTGCCCCCCCCTCCTCTCCTCCCTCACCTTTATCCCCCCTTGCAACCTGTCCCATGCCCTTTTAAAATTGTCCTCTGTGCTACAGGATATCACCTCCTCGGGTAGAGTGTTCCATTTTTCCACTACCCTCGCTGCGAAAAAATGCCTCCTCATCTCTCTTCGATATCTTCCACCCTCCAACCTGAGACCATTCTACAGAATGGTGGTACAGTAATAGCAAGCTCTGGTCACCCTGTGGTATTCAATATTTGATACTATCAAAAGGATGGAAGGATGGTGGCCCATGTGAAATCACAGACTGGGCTACTCGGGGTGGGGGGATGGAATACTGCCTATCTCAGCAGTATCAAAACTTGGTAAAGTTAGCACTGGCAAAGACCCATCACTTGAATTGGTGCAGTAAGCCACCACCAGTAACAGTGCTCACTGCCATATTAAGGTGTGTGCAGTAGGCTTGATGTGTACAGCACCATGCAGCTCCACAGGGCTGTCCAGGGTAAATAAATTGTAAACAAACAAAACAAAACTAAACAAGCAAAAAAAAAACTATTGAAAAGATGCCAAAAATGTCATAAAACACTACATTGCCTGTTGAATTATATGGCACAAACAATGCACAGGAAACAAAATGTAGAGTTTAAGCAAGCATACTGTAATTACGCAAAATGTTATTTATTGCAGAATTTACAGCATCACGGAAACCAGAACAGATTAGGGAAACCTGGCCAGAGTGCCCCAACATTTCCAGTGCTCTGTGCTTCTACATTACTGTGGGCCTTTTTAGTGTGTGTTAAGGTTTTGTACTTGCAGTGTTCTTGTATTAAATTGATTGAAAGACGCTGTGCCTCTCTTAAAAGCAAAGGTCACAGATAAAAACAATGTCAAGACCAACGGATCAATAATTGAAAACACAGATTCCTCACACTGAGGATTCAATTTGAACTAGTTAAAAAAAGTATGCATATTGTGAAATGTAAAAGTAATTATGTCTAGGAGGGCTAGATGAGCAAATCTAAGCTGACACATCTAGCTGTTAACCTTAATCACTGATCGATATTAACAGTATTAACTCCAAAACAGATAAAAAAGGACCAGGGCTTATAAAAAATTCCACAGTAGTTGGCCAGAATTGGTTAAAATAAAATAGGGCAAATTTTACTAAGTAAATTAGCGGTCCATTAAAATGAAATGAGTGTCATGAAATATTCAAGTTATTTCAGACCAACCTAATACATATAGCCTGGTTTTATGAAAATTAGTAAATTAATAATTTTGCATTACACCAGGCTATATGCATTGTTAAGCAGGTAATAAGAAAACAGTTTAAAAGTTTGACATTTTACAGGTACAGTACATCTTGTTGGAAAAGTCAATTTGTTCGGCTATGAATATAATCACCTTGTCCGAGGAAAAGAAATAAAAGGAGAGAGATTTATTGCCGGGCTATATAGTTATATGAGGCATACTATAAACAACACCAAAGTAGTGTAGATGGCACAGTTTCTGCTGTACTGCATTAGCACACTCTCACACACATTACTGAGACAGCATTTACCTAGCTATAAATTATAGGTAACAGCTTGTGAGGTGCAATTATTAGTTAGATTTCATTTTGGAGCATCGAAATCTAACAAAATATATTTTGATATGTGTTTAAATTGAAACAGACATTTTACTGTGGCGGGTGAAGGGTAGCAATACAATCCAGTTTTTGCAGGACTAAATGCGTGTGTGAGCAACACTAATGCACACTCCCCCCCTACCAAAAAATAAATAAAAAATCTGCTTAAATAAAATAGATATCTCCTGCATTTGCTATGGAGCTCTGCTACCAGCCCCCCAAACAGGACAGTAAATGTCCATTTCAAGATAATACACATATCAAAATATATTCCATTACATTTGGTTGCTCCAAAACAAAATCTGACTTAATCTCACCTCACACTATTAAGCTAGCTATAATTTTAATAGGTAAACATTGATCAAGGGTGGGTAGAGAGTGAGTGTGCAAACAATTGTGCAGCACCAGCGCTACTCATTCTTTCATCATGATCAAACATAAAATTAAAGGGACGCTGTCAACCCTGTGTTATGGAATTTTTGGACATTGTATTTTTTCCATTGTGGTCTGTTTGGTGTGAGGTGCAGAATCTGCTGGTGGGTGTTTTTTTATCTGAACGAGCATTCCTTATAAGCTTTTTTAAGTGAAGTAAAAATATTCCACCATATTGGTGTTACCACACTTCCTAATGGGTATTGTCTATATTTTCAGTGGTTTGTTGCACTGCAGGTGTAATGTGTGCTCTCCCATGTATGAAGTGTGTGTCGTTTGCCATTGAATGTTACCTGCCACTTTTCCCATGCTGTCAGTTGCATTTCTCTGTTGAGGTAATTGTAAAGTTCATTCTCGTCTTTTCAGGTTGTCTTTCATTGAATTTCCTGCTGGTTATACAGTGGAGCTAGAATAGTGCATGAAAGGTTTTCTGGCTTCAAATGTTGGTTTTGGCAGAGTCGTGTATCTCTGCTGCAATTCGTCCGTTTTTTTCCATTTGTTGATGAGTACGACTGTAAGTGGTAGCCCCCATCAGGGTGGTGACCTGAATTTTATTGGGATTTTCAGTAGAAAAAATGAAGTGTTAAAATGTGATGCTAGAAGTGCAAATGGGATTTTGATACAGTGTCCCTTTCCCCCTATCCCACGCAGCTGCATGCATCCCTCCCCCCCACCAACCAACCATCCTGGGACATCTAGCACCTCCATCTGTCCAGTTGTTCTTTGTTTTTCTGGCGGTGTCTTATTTTTAATACAAGTTGGTTGTGAGACAGTCGATGATAGTGCTCATAATGGAACACTCTAAAATACCTCTTGACAGCGGGAATGATACGCTCTATAACTTACTTTGCTCACAAAACAGCTCTACTGCTAGAGGTAAGAAACATAACAAAATCACACACATACAAAAGTTTTAGTCACTGTGCTTGAAAGGTGAGGAGAGTAAATAGCAAGACAGAGGTCATACACACTACCTCAGTTATCTACAGGCTACCAATGTCAAAGTTTATTAAGACAACAGATGGTATGACACTATCCAGCCCTACCAGAAAAAGACTGCAGCAAAAAAAAAACCTCAGAAAAGGACATCTTCACTGACTGTCAGGATCACACTACACTCAATTAAAAGGCTTGCCTGTAATTATGTGGGGGAAGAGCTCCTCCCCCATAGCCTATTTAAATAGCTCAGCTGACTTCCGCTCTGCTTAGAGTGAGTCATGCTCACTGTAGTCGTCGCTGGTCCGTGGCTGCCCCTTTGCCTTTTGCGCACCCGTCCTGCCATTTGTTTAGTTTTCCATTTCTTTTCCCCTCCTCCATTCATTTTTCTTTTCTTCTTGTTTGCGCTTGTGAATCTAGCTCATTTGCCTGTGTTTTTTCCTGTGTTTCCTGCCCCTGCTTTGTTTCTTTCTTTTGTTTGCTCTTGTGGGTCTAGCTCTTCTGCCTGCTGCCTGTTTAGTTTCTCCATGCTTCGTTTCTCTTGTATTCCATCCTGCTTGCTGTCTCCCCTTTCAGGCAGCCTGGCTCCATGCCTAGTCCATCGCTGCCTTTCGCTCCTTGCCTCCGGTTCACACAGGGGTTTTCGTTCACTCGCAGCCACGCCAACTATCTGCTCCTCTGTGCTCCAGCATTTGCAGCTTCACCTTCAGCTTCCATCTTATCTGGCTGCCCGTTTGGATTGTCTGCTTTGTCAAGAAGCTCCTTGCTTCTCCTGTTTCTGTGCCTGCCTGCTATTTCTCCATTGCTCAGCTCCCTTCAGTTACACTCCACTGGTACAACTCGCTCCTGAAGGCGCCCTCTTCCATATTTCGTTCTTCTCCTGCCTCAGCCTTTGCCTCTGGCATGAAAATCTCACAGTTTGGTCACTCTTCCTGGGACGCAATGTGGCATTTAATCCTCGGTGTGGGGACACATCACGGCATGAAGCTGCCAGCTCTGCATCATGTGCTATACATAGTATTTTCCTGCTGCTAGTTTGTTTGCCTTCAGTCATTGTATCTACGGTGCGTTGTGGGTCAGCTCAGCTGCTGCATTTCCTTCTCTGCCTTTCCAGCATTATGCCTTTCATCCTGGATTATCCATTCCCTGCCTCCCTGCCTCTCCACCTCCTGCCTCATCCAGGGACAAGGATTCCGACACTCGAGGACTATGCCCAGAATTGGAGACTATCTTCACATAGGTGATATCCACTCGGGAAGCAGGTTGGCTATGATTCTTAGTGCACTGCATTTACTAGATGGACCATATCTGTAGCCTTATGTTTGGCACTGTTTACTTATGATCCCCACTTTAGCTGCGGCCGTGCTCCACCTTCTGGCCATTCCTATGACTTACAGGCTATGCTCTGAATTGATGCGGAAGTATTGGGAAGTGTGCTTCTTCCCTTCACAGCTATTCCAATGCCCTATGGTTCCTTGGCTCTTATACCGCTCGTTAATTATCTTAACCTCCATCAGTTCTTCCCTTTACAGCTTCTGCATGCCTTGTATGGTTCCTCAAGCCTTATGCTAGGTGTGCTTCTGGATCTTCTATTTGGCTCCTCAACCATGCTTGCCTGCACTGCTTCCAGGATCGCACCTTTGCTTCGATCATACAATTCCAGATTCACGAAGTTCTTTGCCTCGCCAGATTGCCTACTGTTTTGCCAAGCTCTTCGCTGCAATCTCTACCTTCCTCGATCAGGATACATCAGTCTACAGCTTCGTTTTACCTTCCTAAGTCTGTTTACAGCACCACTGCTACTTCGCACTTTCTACCTCAGCTCCTGCCTACATTGCGATATCTTCTCCTCTACGCCCACCTCGTCCAGCTCGGGGCTTGGAGATTCGCAGCCTCTACTACCTGCCTTCACCCTTCGGGCTGGGAGGTTTACCTACTTCTACTCTATGCATGCCTCGTCCAGCTCGGGGCCTGGAGATTCGCAACTCTACGACCTGCCTTCACCCTTCGGGCTGGGAGGTTACCTACTACTCACCTGCTTCTGCCACCTGCCTTTGCCCATTGGGCTGGGAGGATTACCTACTTATTCCTGCTTCTCTGTCCTGTCTTCGCCCATCAGGCTGGGAGGTTTACCTACTAATCATATGCTTCTACGACCTGCCTTCACCCATCGGGCTGGGGGGTTTCCTACTTCTGCCTCACACAGCTCGGGGCCTAGAAGATTCGCTCATTCTACTATGCTCCTACCTGCTGCTATGTCAGCCCGCCGGAAGCTCCTTATTATGGATTCACACCTGGCCGTTTCTTCATTCCTCCTCTATTCTTGGATGCTTTGCCATGCTGCTTCAGCCGTGCGGACTTGCTGCTGCTTCACCCTTTCCAGGACACTTAGTTGCGCCTCTCCTGAAGACCTTATCCTGCTTGTGCTCTACCGCCTTAGGATCTGTGACTTCGCCACTCCATTTGACTCAGCCTCTTCAGTTATCTCCGTCCAGGACTTTTATGCTTGGCTATTTGGGTCTCGTCATGTTATTGATGCCTCAAGCATTGCATACCTACAGTTTCAACTGCTATTCCTCCTCAAGTTGCCATCTATGCCATGGACTCTTCAATGCGATCCCTGCCCTGCTTGATCTAATGGATCCATCAGTCCTCAGCACCATTCCATCCTCTACATCTGCTTTTCAATTGCAGTACTACTCTGCTCTAAACTGACTCAAGATACATCTCCTGGGGGCTGTATACCATGCACTATTCCTGCTGGCTGCCCTCCATAGGTCTGGCTGCAATTTCTTGTTGCCTGGAGCTAGTGGCCTCTCTTACATCTCGGCTGCTGACCAAGCTGCTTTCGTTGGGCGACGCGGTGCTCACTAAACTACCAGCAAATTCCATGGAATCTGACTGTGCATCCCTTACCTGGAATCAGCCGCCTCTCTCTCCTACCTCACCAGCTATCAATTCAGCTACACCTTCTTCATGGGCTGGTTGCCACGTCCTGTTCCTTCTCTCTGCCTACATCGGTGTAATCCTGCTCCTACTACTTCTCACTTCGGATTAGCAGTTCACCTGACTTACTTACTTTTGGGCTCGCCATATTATACTACTTGGATGCTCATAGCCTTGCACCAGTGTCTCCGATTATATACAGCCTGCCATTATTCCAGCTCAGCTCTACAGCCGTTGTTTTCATATCAGTTCCTAAAGACTATACTTACTTATCAGAATTGGATTCATCACTCAATAACCTAGCTTCAAACCTTCTCTCATTCCTCGTACTATACAAGCCGCCTATTATTAGACAACTGGAAGTCATATTACTTCTATTTGTCCTGCCTCGTTGACATCAAAGCTTGGATTCAACTGTCTTTCAGGTATCCTGTATTAAGTTCATCAGTCATCAACTTCATCTCCACTATCATACAATTCCATGGATTATGCCCTCTATCAACTGAAGTACAGAAGACGGTTCTTCAATATATCTACTCTCCATCATTTAGAATTATACATGGACTCTCGGACTCGGACTTTATCGGAAGGAAATTATTCATGGGACATCTACAATTCAGCTTTCTTAAGCTCCATTCATCTGGATTGAATTCTACTCATTTGAATTTAGATTTAGCTGATTAATTTAGTTTAATTAGGCTCTCTCTCCTTTAGTATGCCCAGAAGGATGGGCAGGTCCATAGCCATGGGTCCTCAGAGGTTTCCCCACAAGGGGGTTTTTCCTCTCCTGAGTGCTACTGGTCACACTGTCCGGAGTTGGAGGGGGTGATCATCTATTCTTATAATTAAGGTGTTATGCACGACTTCTTCAGCATTCAGTTACTGAACAATCGTTGATATTTATTCTTTTTGGGGCTCCATAATTCTATTCAAGCCTCCTTCCTTCCTTCCTTCCTACAGGTGGGATACAGAGAAAGGCCAAAACCATCAACTATTATCAAACGACTCAATTCAAGCATCCAAGTACCTAAGCACAAATCATTCTATGCTGGCCTCTGTATCCAACAGCCATCTACATCATTCCACTATATGTTACATAAGCACTGAGCTATGAACCACACATAATTGAAAGGATTGCCTGTAATTATGTGGGGGAAGAGCTCCTCCTCCACAACCTATTTAAATAGCTCAACTGACTTCCGCTCTGCTTAGAGCGAGTCGCACTCACCCACCATCCTCCCAACACCTCCTCCTTCTGCAGCACTCTTATCCCACTGGGGGGCTCCATAATTCTATTCAAGCCTCCTTCCTTCCTACAGGTGGAATACAGAGAAAGGCCAAAACCATCAAATATTATCAAATGACTTAATTCAAGCATCCGAGTACCTAAGCACAAATCATTCTATGCTGGCCTCTGTATCCAACAGCCATCTACATCATTCCACTATATGTTACATAAGCACTGAGCTATGAACCACACATAATAAAGCAGGCATCAATGTGGCAGCTCCTGAGTGCGCGCTACACTGAGTGTCCATGAGCACACTGAAACAACTGTGCATGAGCATGTCAACACACGTCATGGTACTGACTCCGTCTGAAAATGAAAACAAATGTTTACCTAACGGACAACAAAAGGGGACTGCTAACGGAGTCAGCATCGCATATAAACACTAGAAATGGACTAGGAATTTTCATCCTGTTGACAACCTGACCTACTAAGAACACATACCGGTGGGAACAGAATGCAATCCTGTTTCAAAGAAACAAACTGTAGGCAAATGTATAAACATAATATCATGGTTGACAGTGTCCCTTTAATTAAAGTTCAATAAAACCAACAGCCAGACCCCACTAGCCCTTTAATAATTAATAATAAGGAGCCCTGGAGCACAGCAAATAAAAATATGCACATTTCCTTTTACTCCCCTTGCTACAGGACACAGGTTCAATTACACATGGCCAGCAAATACAGTTTGTGCCATCACTGCCAATGACCTGGTTGTCTGAATGACATCCATCCGATCTCGATCTCCCATCATGAGATCGGATGACAGACAGCCACTCAGGTCATAATAAATATTCCAACCCCCACTGTGCTACCTGCTAGTACAGTCACTACCCTACACAGATGCCTCCTCCTGACTGAAACATCTCAACCTCTTATGCTGCAAAGACGTCTTCTGCTGGCTGCTGCTGTCTTACAATGGAACTTGGGACTGGACTCGAGTGGTGGTAGATGACTCAATCCCTTCTGTAGATCCGATCCAGTTATGCCTCAGTCAGCAGCACTTAGCAGCACCTCAGGAGGCTCTGCTCCATGAACTCACTAGCGTGGCCTTGACGAAAGTGACAGTCGGCAGAGCAAGAGAAATGAATGCAGCAGCACACCACAACTGCCCGCCGCCACCGCTACTGAATGACTGAAACTAACAGAAACTGCCAAATAATTATAATTTATGGAACTTTAATAATAAATGACTGAGCTGATTCCTTGCAACACCACTACTTAAATGAAGCATTCGGTCGTCTCGCAGTGAGGGACATCCAATATGGCGCTCCAAGCTGCTTGTTTCCCACGCCTCTTTGCTGTAGCTCTGCCTCACACTGTCACTAAAGCCAATTTGCCACAACATTCAGGAGCCGCCCCAGCATTGCAGCATCAGCTTCTCTGGCAAACTGCATATGTGAACAAGGACGGAACGAGAAGCTGACGCTGCGATGATGGGGCGGCCCCTGATTGCTCTGGCGAAATTGTTTAAACTTGGTGGCACTTTTGGAAACCAGTGTCATCTGCACAGTATGCCTGCATTGGTCCACCAGTGCCAAGCCCCCAAATGCAGTGCCGCTGTTGGCTGCCACAGTGCTGCACATCCACAACCTGCTTCTCTCCTAAGCTGCCACATAATGTTTCTTGCACATGCGCACAAGCAAACACTAAAAAATATAGCTAAACAGCATGCCTCAGGCAACACACATAGCAAACAAAAAAACAAGTTCTCAATTGACCTATATTATGATTCCTTCTCTAGTTTGTCTGAATCTTTGGACTTTTCCCCTGAGCCAATCAGTCCTATAGACATTTCAAGTGAGAAATGGAGTGTTAATTTAAAGAACATTACAGGAAAACTACAGAAAACTATAAGTGGCCAGCCCGGTGGTGCTGAGGGCTGAGGCGCTGGATGCCACATCTCGCGCTGCTTCGGCGATCCGGGTTCGGGAATGGACTTGGGTGGCCGGGGGTCGGCAGGGGGGAGGGAGGATCGAGCGTCCCAACGGATGCTCTCCTCCCTCAGGGGTGGGAACCTAGAACGCTTCCGCGTTCTACATCACCCTCGTAGCCGATGGAAGCACCAACAATAAAGGGGATGGAGGTGGCTCCGTCTAACGGAGTCGAGGAGGGGGGACATTGCCGATGCATGAGTGCTCTGGTGTGCGTCAGCACGCCATCACTTGGGACGTACATCCTAAGCGTTCGGCGTCCCAGAGGGTAGGGGACGTAAGGGGAGAAAAACGGAAAATCCCCTCCTGCAGCCCTAGATGAAGGCCACCCTAAGTCCACCCGGACCACCTACAGGACAGACCACACTGTGCAAGGAGAGGAGGATGGGCACTCTAGGGGCAGATCCCTAAGGTGGGCAAGGGGGACATGAGCGGACGGAAGGAGGGGGCTCCGGAGGTAGGAAGGAGGATAAAGAAAGAAAGTAAAAAAAAAAAGAAAACTATAAGTGAACTAAAAAAATCAGATGAAGCAAGAGGGTCCACCAAGGTGACTAGTCCTACTAAGCAAATGAGAGGAGAGAATCATCCTACAATTGATCCCATAGCGTCTTATCCATTTACTCTGAGTGAGGATTTAAAAAAATTCATGAGGAATCCATATGCAGCACATCTTCTGATCTTGGATCAATTGGTAGCTATGTATAATGAAATTGATACACTTAAAGGGAATATTGCTGTAAATGGATTCAGGATGGTTGATGTTCTGATTAAATTAGATAAAATAGCTCCTCTGCCAGCAGAACAGACCCACAGGTCTATCAAAGTCTGCTCGATTGGGCAGCTAGCTCCCTAGCAGGCAGCTGCCCTTCCCCCCTCCACAAATTGATTTGTCATATTAACTGCTTTCCCTTCCCCTTCTACTCCTGGCTTTATCTTTGCTTACGCTCCACTGCTACTCTATCAAATCACTCCTCCCCCCCATATCAGTTGTAGACTGTAGTTTGTTCTAGCTGTCAAAATACTGTATATGTATTGTACACACCAGTCATCATGTTTCATTTATCAGTATGCAACCTGTAAGTCGCTTCCCTGTCTCATATCAATGTTTACCACCTGCGGTCACCCTATGTGGTACCCTTGTATGTATATCCAGCCTGTATCATGTAACGTGCATTTCATGTATATACTGTTATTACCTATCTGTGTTTGTACTTTAAGTGTTTATGTCACAGGACCTCCTTGTGAATGAGCTTGCTCAATGGAGTTTTCCTGCAATAAACTTGAACTTGAACTGAACTTGAAATCGGTTCACCTTCCCTGGTCATGGAAAATACTATACCAGTCAGGCTAGACTTCCCTTCTGTTTGAATACCTAATTCGAGAAAAAATCAAAAAATAAAGTAAGAAGAAAACATACATGATATGAACATACGAACATACAAAGGTGCCAGCAGAACAGACCCACAGGTCTATCAAAGTCTGCTCGATTGGGCAGCTAGCTCCCTAGCAGGCAGCTGCCCCTCCCCCCCAACCCCTTAACCTCCCATTGTTGTCCTTCTCACCCACCCTTATCCACCCATGTACCCTGTTCCAGGCGTTCTTGAAGCCAGCCACATTTTTGCATGATATCACCCCTTCTGGTAGTGCATTCCACCTCGCAACTACTCTTGCTGTGAAGTAATGCCTCCTCATCTCCCTCCTGAATCCCCCCCATTCCTAGCCCATGCCCCCTAGTCTCCTTCCCACTCCTTAGTTTCAACACCCCCTCTGACCCCTCTTTGTTGACACCCTTCAGGTACTTGAATGTCTCAATCATGACCCCCCTCTCCTGCTTCTCTTCTAGCTCGTACATATTCAGTTCCTTTAGCCTCATCTCATAATCCATTCCCTCCATCCCCTGAATCATCTTCAACACCCTTTGCTGCACTCCTTCCATCAGCTTGATGTCCCGGTTCAGGTACGGCCTCCAGAACTGCACACAGTACTCCAAGTGAGGCCTAACCAGTGCTCTGTAGAGGGGCAAAATCACCTCCCTGTACCTGGATGTGAATCCGAGTGCTATGCACCCTAGTGTCCTGTTTGCTTTCACCACCTCCCTCCTACATTGGGCATATTGTTCATGCTTGCTGTTATCAATACCCTCAGGTCCTTTTCCTCCTCAGTGCTCCTCAGCTTGATCCCCCCTAGCCAGTATTCTCTCCTTGGGTTCCTTGTCCCAAAATGCAACACCATGCATTTTTATGCTTTGAACACCAGCTGCCAATTCCCTGACCATTCCTTCATTGTCAAGTCCCTCTGTAGTTACACCCATCCCTCTTCATTTTCTACTACTGCACCCATTTCGGTGTCATCAGCGAACAGTCTAATCCTGCTCACCACCCCCTGTGCAGTGTTTGAGATGAATAACCCAAACAGCACTGGGCCCAGCACTGAGCCCTGTGGCACCCCGTTCATCACAGATCTAGGCTTTGAGACTCCCCTCACCACCACCATCATCCTCTATAGCCTACCCCTTAGCCAGTTTGAGATCCAACATGCCATCTTTGTCCCCACCCCCACTCCGGATAACTTCACCCCTGGTCTCCCATGGGGCACTGAATCGAAGGCCTTGCCAAAATCCAAATATAGCACATCCACAGCATGGCCCCATCCAACTCCTACATCACCCAATCATAGTACTGTATAAGGACAGTGTAGCACATCCACAGCATGGCCCCATCCAACTCCCACATCACCCAGTCATAGTACCATATAAGGACAGTATAGCACATCCACAGCAAGGCCCCCATCCAACTCCCTCATCACCCAGTCATAGTACTGTATAAGGACAGTATAGCACATCCACAGCAAGGCCCCCATCCAACTCCCACATCACCCAGTCATAGTACTATATAAGGACAGTAAAGCACATCCACAGCATGGCCCCCATCCAACTCCCACATCACCCAGTCATAGTACCATATAAGGACAGTATGGCACATCCACAGCAAGGCCCCCATCCAACTCCCTCATCACCCAGTCGTAGTACTGTATAAGGACAGTATAGCACATCCACAGCATGGCCCCCATACAACTCCCACATCACCCAGTCATAGTACTGTATAAGGACAGTGTAGCACATCCACAGCATGGCCCCCATCCAACTCCTACATCACCCAATCATAGTACTGTATAAGGACAGTGTAGCACATCCACAGCATGGCCCCATCCAACTCCCTCGTCACCCAGTCATAGCACTGTATAAGACTGGTCTGGCAGGATCTCCCTGAAACAAATCTGTGCTGCCTCCCATCCTGCAGGTTGTTGCCCTCCAGAAATGCCACCCGCTTGCCCTTTAGTATCGTCTCCATGAGCTTTCCCACTATGGATGTCAGACTGACTGACCTATAGTTTCCTGGCTCGTCCCTTGAACTGCTTTTATGTAATGGTACCACATGGGCCATACTCCAGTCCTGAGGCACCTTCCCCCTTTCCAGGGAGGTGGTGAACAGGTCTCCTAGTGGTTCCGTTAGAACCTCTGCCATCTCCCGCAGCACCTTGGGTGGATACCATCTGGCCCCGGTGCTTTATTCACCTTCAGTGCCCTTAGCACATCCAAGACTCTGCTACCCTCTATCTTGCCATCTGTTAACTCACACCCTCCATCCCCCTTCCCCCTGAAAAGGGTGGTAATGGACTCTCCTCCTCCGTTGTGAACACTGAGCAGAAGTACTCATTCAGTGCTTCTGCTTGTTCCTTCTCCTTTTCTACCCACTCGTTCCCCCTTTTCATCCTCACTATACTGTCCCTGCACTTCCTTTTCTCCCTGATGTATCTAAAAAAGTCTTTCTCCCCTCCTTTAATTGCTTGTGCTAATCTGAGTTCCCTAGTGGCTTTTGTACCCCTTACCCTCTTAGTCACCTCCTTAGACCATTTAGTGTACTCCTCCTTGTCCTCCCCTTCCCCTTCCTTCTGAACCTCCAGTATGCTGCTCTTTTTGCTCTCACCCCCTCTATCACCTCCCTGTTCTGCCAGCATGGCCACTTTGCTCTATGCATCTTACTCTGTAGCCTGGTGCATGTTTCCGTCACCTCTGTGATTCCTTGCTTCATTATGTCCTACTTCTGTGCTGTCCCCATCCCCTGCTTTATTCTTTCAATTCTCCCCTTCAGCAATCCCCCATTTTCCCAAAATCCGCCTTCTTGAAATCTACCACCTTTGTTGCAGATCCCTCCAGCTCCCTGCTCATTGTGATGTTAAACCACACAGTTTGATGGTCGCTGTCAGCTAACTGATCCTCCACACATATGTTCTTCACTGCCTTACTGTTAGATAGTACCAGGTCCAGTGTGTTACCCAGTCTTGTGGATTCAGCAACCAGCCGTGTCAGGAACCCCCTCCTGGAATGCTTCCAAGAGGATCCTCTCCCTGGCACTGGAGGTGACCAGCATGGTCCAGTCCACCCCTGACAGGTTGAAATCCCCCACTATGACCACCTTCCCCCTCCTACATACCCTACTTGATTTGTTCCACCAGTTCCCTGTCCTTTTCCACTGTCTGGGATGGCGACCTATACACCACCCCAAACCTCAACTTCCTTCCTCTGGAGTCCAGGACATTGCCTCTGTATCCCTCTCTTTCTTTTTGTCCTTGTACATTTGAACCCCTCCCACACATAGACAGTCACACCCCCCCCCTTCCCCAGAGTCCTTTCTGTACAATCTGAACCCTGAAGTCTGAGAAAAGAAAAATAAATGAATTGGGCACTAATAAGGTCACACCATCAGCATTACTGGATATGCTGTTCAGCATACTGAATTAGAGAGGAAGGGCAATACAAGTAACGAATCTCCTGGGAATAATTCCCTTTGCGTAGAACAGAATTTAAAAAGAAAAAATATTGGAAAGGCTCAAAGTAATCTGAAGGACTCTGCTAAGTTAGGTGAGGATCCTAACAAGCTACATAATAATCCCTCATTGGAAGCTATAGCAGTCCAAATAAATAAATTAATTCAGATCTTACATCATTTAGGGAAGAATGGTTACAGTGGTGCAGCACTACAGCTACAAACACAAATGAATCAAAATCTACTCAATTGCCTCGAGTTAGGGAAAATAGGCATATATAGGATCTGAATCATGAGAAGATTGATATCACTGATTGTGCTATTTTGGGGCTGTATGCCTATAACTGTGTCCAAACTGAATCTGTGATGTTTCTTTTTTTTTTGGGAAGTTTCTGTTTATCACCCCTATGTCCTGCTGACCCCGACCCTTCGGGACCGCCAAGGAATCATTCCCCTGCCTCTCACCCTTCCTGTACTCACCTCCACATCCCCATGGAGCTGCAGCTTGCCCCCCGAGTGGGGATGAGGTGGGGCGGCAAACACCCCGATACTGTAAGTAGCGTTGGACCAGAGGATTGTCAGGCAGGCGAGGGCACATAGGAGGCACGTTCCAGGCATTCCTTCATCCTGGAGGTGGCAGGCATTTTTGTGTTATCTGGTACTGGTGTTGCAAGGCCTTGATGTCTAGACATGACTGCCGACGTCAGCAACGCCCCTCCCTCTGCTGCCCATGGAGCTCGTTGAGTCCCAGACCTTCACTGGGGGTCAATCAGGCGCCAAGGCACTCGATGTGCTGCTAAACCCCCAGCCTCTGCTAGAGGTCAGCAGTTACTGAGCTGCTTCCCAATCCTCCCGCCAGAAGAGATGAGCCATCATTGGATGCTCCAGTCTGTTCCCCTGACCAGCCCTCCAGTAACCTGAGCTCACTCCTGAACCAGGGTCGCCGGCGTCGCAGACAGAAATCCAACTGCTGTGCCGAAGGGCCAGCTGCGAATCTGTGATGTTCAATAAAAACAAGATTGTGCACCTCCTAAGAGCAGCTACAGAAGCTGATATTGATTGGTCTGACATTGTCCGATTATGGCGACATAAGGATATTGATGATGCTGTGTATTCTTCTTCGGCGCTGTAATCAGAATAGCCACTCAAGTTTAGTTGAACAACAGTTCATTGGTGAAATATGGATGTACAATTGATTTTATTAATAGAAATGTTATAAGCAGGAAGACTTGGGGTAACACTAGGCAAATAAGTATCTTTGGGCTTAAATCTATACCCAATGAGAGTCCAGGTAAACCTAAAAATGCTATACTAAATCTGCATAATCATGTTCTAAAAATTTCCAAAGTAGACAGACACAAGTCCAGAAACAGATCAGGACAGGTTGATGTGGTTGTTACAGTGGATGAAGTGGCTGATAAAATATTACAGAACTCTTCAATACTGGACACAGTGGGAGTCCACATAGTTGACAGTAATATACTGGCTTATTTATTTTGTTTTTGTTGACCGGGTAAGTGTACTAGTCAAATCCTGCCTATTTTCAGGCTTGACCCAGGGGAGAGGGATACAGATGAATGCCAACTGACCTTGAACCAGATTAAGCTGTTGGTGGTATTTTTAGTTGAATGAGGGAAATTTGGCCAGGGCACCAGGGAAATTCCCCTACTCTTTTCGATAAGTGCCATGGGATCTTTAACATCCACCTGAACTACCACCAATCCAGGCAGATGGAACCTCAGTTTAACATCTCATCTGAAAGACGGCACCTCAGAAGTGCAGCACCCCTCTCATGCTGCACTACAGTGTCAGTACTGGGATATTAACCCAAGTGGCAGATGTGGGAACTGAACCTACAGCCCTCTGATCTCCCGGTCCCAGAGGCGAGTGTGCTACCTACTGAGCCACTGACACTGCCTAAAGATACATTTGCCTAAAGATCAGAAAGATTCAGAACATGAACCTCAAATGTCAAAGATCTTGTTTCTCTGTGGTTTAATAGTGAAAATAAAAATTATGTCAAATTAAAATTGGTCATAACGGACCTGTTAGAACAATTACTTAACATCTCTATAGAGGACCCAAGCGCTCTAATGGTGACAAGAGCTGGTACTGATCAGGATCGTGATCAGATTGAACTCATGGTTAAATTCAGTAGTTTGCATAATAAAATAATGGAAAGTATGCCTTCCCTGGACACCATGGGAAAGCAATTGGTTATTCCTCAAGATATAGATGTTGACTGTATGCAATTGATCCTGGATCAGACAGCAAGGATCATTAGGAGCCCAGAGAAACCTCAAAAAAATAAAAAGATCACACAGGGATTTAATGTTCCCACAACAAACAAACACGAAATATGGAGTAATTTGTTAGACTGTCTAAAAATCAAGAAGTAGTGTCTACTACTCAAAATCACCTTCCATCATCCAAGTCCATACTGTCATGGAATGTGGCTGGTCTGTTGCCCAAGTCTGCGGATAGGGAATAGCTAGATTTTATCAACCAATTTTTTATAATTTGCTTACAGGAAACATGGCACTTGTCAGAAAATGATGTTTCCCCTAATGGGTATTCCATGTTTCCGGTACCTGGTAGTAAGCTTGGAAATCAAGGTAGACTGTCAGGCGGTCTTGTGACATGAGTCAATATTAAAGAAGGGGTTAAAGTGAAACAAATACAGTGTAGCTCTAATATGCAATTTTTTTGTTCAGCTAGGTAAAAGTGATTTTTTCCTGATGAATGCCCATGTTCCTCCATGCAACTCCAAGTATTATTATTTTCCTTTTTCTAACTCTTTTTCTCACCTCTGGAGCTGGAACTTTCTTGGGCCTCACCTCTGGCCAGTACTGCTCTACTGCCCACTGTGAGCCCCGCAATCCTCAAGAACATCACTGTTCCTCCCCAAGCCCCCTCCCCGGAGGACATAGGCCCAAGGAGATAGAAGGGGTGGTGGAGGGGCTCCAGTGTTGGGCATGTGGCAGCATGGCTCGGGGTGGGCCATCGCCTATCTGGCCCAGAGGTTGTTTTTTTTTCCCTGTGGTGTTTACACCCCTCCCAACATGGGATGTGCAATGCCATCCCAGCCCAAGACATGGGTGCTCAAAACCACGTCTGGAAGACAGCCGCCCGATGTCTACCCCATGTGTATAGCAGTGCCGCCGGTCTCCACCGGGGGCCACTGCCACACTGGACTACCCCTGGATCCCTCCCCGAGAGAGGAGAGCAGTTCTATGGATGCTGCATCCCCTCTCTCCCCTGCCGACCCCCCGGCAGACCTGGCTCGTTCCGGAACCCGGGTCACCGGCGTAGCGCGAGGTGTGGCATCCAGCGCCTCAACCTTCAGTGCCACTGGGCCGGCCCAACTCCAAGTATTATTGTGAGAGAATTTGGTTGGACATGGAAGCTCTAATACATAATAGCTAGGCCATAACAGCCTGTGAGAATACATTAATATGTGGTGATTTTAATGCCAGAATAGGCAACTATTATGGCTATTCCAACAGTGATATTCACAATTGGTGTTTTGAAGAGGCATTTAGATGACCCAGACTTTTGACCGACTTAGTAAGTAATAAGATGGGGATAGATTAATTGAGGTTATAAGGAGCCATAACCTATTGTAGTTCCAATAAATGGAAGGATAAAGGGAGATTTACTGGGTTCCACAACTCATTACTCTACCAGAGGTCCTTTAGTAATTGATTATTTTTTTCTGGAATGGAAATATTGATCTTTGGAATGGGTGTGAGGTGATTCCCAAACCAGATAGTGACCATTTCCCTTTGGCCCTGTCCTATAATATTGCAGGGAGAATAGATATGGAGGACCTTTCATATCCTCAGTTTGAAATAGGACAAACGATAACAATTATATGGAAAGATATGTGGCAGTCTGAGATATGGCATGTATCAAGGCAATATAGCACAGTGGTTTGAGGCTCTGAGCTGCAAACTCGGAGACCTGGATTTGAATCCCACAGCCCCCACTTTCATACAGTGTGACCCTGAGCAAATCACTTAACTTCCTTGTGCTCCCAGGTCCCACCTGTAAAAAAAAAAAAAATTCAGGCCACTTTTTCTTCCTTAATCATTTCAGTACGGTATGGATCGAAATTGTTGGAAGCACTGCACACATGTTTTCAAAAAGTTAGAGCATTACTAGCTGTAAATGATTTAAAGAATCCTCAGAAAAAAAGTCCCAAATACCTGGTTTGATAAAGATTGTTGTGATGCTAAAAAGTGCTTAAATAAGCTTATTAGATATATTAAAGTAAATAAGTCCCAAAGCCGTTTCAAACTATTGAATAGGGCAAGAGAAGAATATAAGGGTCTTCTTAAAAGTAAGCAACTGGAATTTAGAGTGAAACGATGGGAGAAGATATTAATAGCTATCAACAATAATAATGTTCAAGCGTATTGACTTATGGTGGCTAAAGGTACCAATAATGTTAGATAGGAGATCAACTCCTATATCCCTCTGGGCATATGGGTGCAGGAATACACACAAATAGTTTATGATTCAAATCAATCTGAACATAAATTACATAGAAACATAGACTTTGACGGCAGATAAGGACCGCTTGGCCCACCTAGTCTGCCCATTTCCTTACTTACAGGATAAGCTGCAGATCCTATTTAACCAACAGCCTATTTCTTCCTAGCCTCTACAAAAATTGCCTTATGTCTGTCCCATGTATTCTTGAATTCTCCCTCAGTTTTAGACATCACAACCTCCTCAGGAAGGCTGTTCCTTGCGTCCACCACCCTCTCTGTGAAACAATACTTCCTCACATTGCCCCTGAGCCGTCCCCCTCTATCTTCAAATTGTGTACCCTTGTTCTTGCACATCCCTTTTTCTGAAAGATGCTACCCTCTTGGACCTTGTTGATTCCACTGAGGTACTTATAACTTTCTATCATGTCCCCCCTCTCCCTCCTTTCCTCAAGAGTATACAAATTAAGCTCCTTTAGTCTCTCCTCGTATGGCTTCTCTTGCAGACCCTGCACCATTTTAGTTGCCCTCCTCTGGACTGCCTCCATCCTGTCTATGTCCTTGCAGAGATGGGATCTCTAGAACTGGATACAGTACTCCAGATGGGGTCTCACCAACTGTCTGTACAGGGGGATAACAACTTCCTGTTTTCTGCTGGTGATGCCTCTCCCTATACATCCCAGTATCCCCCCAGCCCTCCCTACTACCTTCTCACATTGCTTGCTTACCTTAAGGTCATCCAATATGATTACCCACAGGTCCCTTTCCATTTTTGTTGTTGTTACTACCTCCCCACCATTGTGTAATCTTCCCCTGGGTTTTTGTTTCCCAGGTGCATCATTTTGCACTTCTTTGCATTGAGTCCAAGTTGCCATTCTTCTGACCATTCCTCCAACATTGCCAAGTTTCTTCTCATCCTTTTCATGCCTCCTTGCATATTAACCCTGTTGCAGATCTTTGTGTCATCTGCAAAGAGGCATACTTTTCCTTCCAGTCCCTCTGCAATGTCACTTATAAAGACATTAAAAAGGACTGGACCCAGTACTGAACCCTGCGGTACCCCACAAGCAACCCCTCTTTCTTCAGAGTGGACTCCATTTACAATTACCTTCTGTGTCCTGTTGTCCAGCCAATGTTTTACCCAGGCTACCACCCTGGGACCCACTCCCTGGCTGGTTAATTTGACTATTAATCTTTTGTGTGGGACAGTGTCAAATGCCTTGCTAAAGTCTAGGTAGGTCATGTCCACAGCCCCTCCCTGGTCTACTACGTTGGTCACCCAGTCAAAGAAATCAATTAGATTCATCTGACATGACCTTCCTATTGTGAACCCATGCTGCCTTGGGTCCTGTGTCTCACTGGCCTCTAGGTACTCAACTATTCTTTCCTTCAGAAGTGATTCCATCACTTTCCCTATCATAGAGGTCAAACTGACAGGTCTGTAGTTTCCTGCTTCTGTCTTGCTCCGACTTTTGTGAAGGGGAATCACATCCGCCTTCCTCCAGTCCTCAGGTACCACATCATCCTCCCATGATTTGTTAAAAAGGGTAGACAGTGGTGTCACTAGTTCTAACCTTAATTCTTTTAGAATTCAGGGGTGAATTCCATCAGGCCCCATTGCTTTGTCCACCTTCAGTTTTAGGAGTTCTTTCAGAACCCTTTCTTTTGTGAAAGGACATCTTTCGTATGATACAGCATATTCCATCACATGGTATGGTTCAATTTGGCCACTAGAACTAAATCATCCCATTCCAAGGCAAACATATGGGACTTCAGAGGAACTGACTTTGGTAAGATGGCCAACACAGTTAAGCTAGCCCTGGCAAAAAGAAATACAGGTGAGGGGGTACAGGCAAAGTGGGCAAGCATTAAAGATGCAATACTTGAAGCAACATCCCATTGTGTTAGAGAGAAAAAAGGAAGTGCAAAGGAAGAAGGAAATCACTTTGGTTCTCGAAAATAGTAGCAGAAAAGGTCAGAGCCAAAAGGCTGGCCTTCAGGAAATATAAGGGAACACAGCAGGATGAAGATAGAGAGGCACACCAAACTTCCCTAAGGGAAGCAGGGAAGGTAGTAAGGCAGGCAAAGGCCCAAACCGAGAAAACACTAGCACAAACAGTAAAATAAGGTGACAAGACTTTCTATAGATACATTAGTGAAAGGAGAAAGTTCAGAGGGGGTATTTCTAAGATCAAGGGATAAGGGGGCATGTGAGGAGGAGGACCATGTAAAAGCATCTATCCTAAATAGATTTTTCTGCACAGTATTTACTGAAGAGAAGGTAGGGCAGGGCCCACAGCTTAGCACCATGGACACATGGGGAGGGAGGTGTGCACTAGTCCCTTCACAAAAGAAAGGGTCCTACAAGAGCTCAATAAGCTCAGGGTTGACAAAGCAATGGAACCTGATGGCATACATCCCAGGGTACTAAAGAAGCTAAGGGTGGAACTAGCAGAGCCATTATCAGAACTGTTTAGTGAGTCTCTGAGCATAGGAGAGGTCCCAGAAGACTGAAGAAGAGCTCATGTGATCCCGCTCCGCAAGAGTGGTAGCAGGAGGAGGCAGAGAACTACAGACCAGTCAGTCTTACCTCAGTAGTGGACAAGATTATGGAGGCAAGGAAAGGATAGTGCAACACCTGGAATCCATAGGAGCACAGGATACAAGACAGCATGGGTTTACAAAAGGAAGGTCCTGTCAAACTAATCTCATAGATTTCTTTGACTGGGTAACCAGAGTGGTGGACCAAGGGGGAGCAGTTGATGTCACCTACCTTGACTTCAGCAAAGCTTTCGATACTGTTCCACATAGAAGATTAATAAGCTGGGTAGGCTCGGGGTGGGTCAGAAATTGGTCAGCTGGGTGGCAAACTGGTTGACGGACAGAAAACAGAGAGTGGTGGTAAATGGTATACAGTCAGAAGAGATGCAAGTCACAATTGAGGTACCTAAGGGAACAGTCCTGGGGCCAGTCCTCTTCAATATCTTCATCAGTAACATTGCAGAAGGACTGGAGGGTAAGGTTTGTTTGTTTGCTGGTGACACCAAGATCTGCAACAGAGTAGATGATCCAGATGGGGTGGGCAGAATGAGAAGAGATCTGGATAAACTAGCAAAATGGTCAGGAGAGTGGCAACTGGGGTTTAACGCAAAGAAGTGCAAGATCATGCACATAGGGAAGAGAAACCCTGAAGCCAACTATAGGCTGGAAGGGGAGTTGCTGGCAGTCACAAGGGAAGAAAGAGACTTGGGTGTCATCATCACAGATGACCTGAAATCATCCAAGCAGACCACTAAAGTAGTAGGTGAGGCTACAGGGATGTTGGAGTGTATTAGTAGGGATATCACAAGTCGGAAGAGGGAGGTAATAATCCCTCTTTACAAGACACTGGTTAGGCCCCATCTGCAGTACTGCACGCAGTACTGGAGGCCACACCTTCACAAGGGACATTAACCAAATTGAGGCAGTCCAGAGAAGGGCAACCAAAATGGTGCAGGGACTGCATCAGAAAACATATGAAGACAGATTAACGGAGCTCAATATGTATACCCTAGAGCAAAGGAGGGAGAGAGGGGATATGATTGAAACATTCAAACACCTTAAGGGCATTAACAAGGTGAATGAGTCTAACATGTTTCAATATAAGAAAAATAGCAGAACAAGAGGACACAGCATGAGATTAGAGGGAGGCCGATTAAGGGGTAATGTGAGGAAGTTCTTTTTCACAGAAAGAGTGGTGGATGCATGGAACGGCCTACTTCAGGAAGTGGTGGATATGAATATAGTGCAGGACTCCAAACAGACATGGGATAGGCATAAGGGAGCAACACAGATGAGTATGAATAGATAGGCCATTGACAGAGCAAAGGCTGGTGGCACATTCATAAGGCAGAAAATGAAATGGACAGACTGGATAGGCCTTGCGGTCCTTATCTGCTGTCAGCTTCTATGTTTCTATTCCATTTCAGACTCTTCTCAGTGTCTGAGGTATACTTGACACTGGTGGCCATGAAAAAGAAAAGGGCCCTGATCAGATTCCATCAGAAGTCTTTTTACTAGGCCCTGCACTTTGGGCGCCTATTGTCACTTCTATATTCAATTACTCTATAGTAAATCTTAAAATTCCAGAAGGGTGGAAGGGAGCTACAATCATTTCTATATATGAAAAAGACCCTCTCATGTACAGACCTATATAATTGCTGGACAATTTAGGTAAAGCATTTGCCAGACTCATTTTTGTTAGGCTGCTAGACCAAATACAAGGTGGTCTTTCAGAATACCAATCAGGCTTTCATGCCAGTTATTGCACTACCAACAATTGCTATTTGCTTATGCACCTATCTGAAAAATATTTTAAATTATGTAAGCAAAAGCTATATGTAGCATACAGTATATTGATTTTAGTTCTGCTTTTGATACCATATCGCAGAATTATTATGGTTATTGATGAATGAATGGGGCATTAGTCACAAGATTATTAAAATTATTAGAGAACTTTACACAAGTACCTTAGCACAGATTGGATATGGGAACCTGGGACAGACATCTGCAAGAATACCCACAAATAAAGGTGTTAGACAGGGATGCGTCCTTGCCTCTACATTCTTCTGCATATATATCAATAAATTACTTACTGCTTTAGAGCATTCCATATCTGATTCCCCAAAAATTGGTAAAAAGATCTGTGTGGCTCTTGCTTACGCTGATCACCTGACTATTTTCTCACTATCGAAGTCAGGCCCCCAAACCAAACTGAACTTATTCAATTCATATGCAATTAAATATGAGCTTAGAATTAATGAGAAAAAAAATCCAAGTGATGATTTTTGGGTCTAATAAAACAGACAATTCATGGAGAATGGGGAACTAGAGGGAAGCCAATTAAGGGGTAATGTGAGGAAGTTATTTTTCACAGAAAGGGTGGTGGATGCATGGAATGGCCTACCCCAGGAAGTGGTAGATATGAATACAGTGCAGGACTTCAAACAGGCATGGGACAGGCATAAGGGGGCAATACAAATGAGTATGAATAGATAGGCCATTGACAGAGTAAAGGCCTATGGCACATTAATAAATAGTAATAGTAGCAGTAAAAGATTTGTTTTTATTCAGGAAAAGATCTTGTTTCACATCTTTGGGACGAAACCTTTTTTCAAGATGGTCCTGACAATAGGACTTTAAAATTACATCAAATACAAACACATTTGCAATAACTGCTTTCAGTCTCCAAAAATTTTAAATGTACAATAAATATACTTGTATAAGGTAGAAATAATGGGCAGACTGGATGGGCCTTGCGGTCCTTATTTGCTGTCAACTTCTATGTTTCTATGTTAAAAGAAATTAAGTACAGTCAAATCATACACATACCTGGGATTGCAACTTTCAAATGATGGGTGCTGGTAAAAAGCATGTAAAGAATCTGAAAATTAGGTAAGCCCAAACTGCAAACTCTCTGAATATATTTAACTTCAAATATGGGGGTAATACTATTAAACCTCTTATTCAAGCAGTTAAATGTAAATACTTAATGCAAGCACTATATCAAGCTGAAATATGGGAATACAAGGATTCCAACATGTTAGAAACGCCAGTAAAACAAACCCTATAAAGCCAGTTTGGGCTTGACTACGTCAGTTCCGGCCTCCTTGGTAAAGGCTGAACTGGAAATCCCCAAGATTAAAGCATACATGGATGCCAGGAATAATCAACTACTGGATCAAAATAATGTCCTTAGATAAAAAAAATTATATTATAAAAAAATAATTCCTTTTCTCTGTTTAATGGAAAAGAACACCTCAGAAAAGATAGGTTGCTTAAAGTCAAAATGGCTCTCAAAGGTATTTAATATATTAACAGATGTAGGACTGGATATTCTAAGAGCTTATTTGGCTAAAAAACATTAATATAAGCTTAAAGTATAAAGCATATGTTACTCAGAACATTAGCAATTATTATAAAAATATAGATTTAAACATAATCTCATAATTAAAGGTCTCTCCATGGGTAGTACAAAACTACAGTATTTTCTGTTATAGAGGATATCTGGATGTTTTTACAAAGCCTAAGCAAAGACTACTGTATACTAGTTACAGATCTGAAAATTTTCCAAGCAACATTCTGTTAGCCAGATACCAGAAATCTAGGATCACATGGACAGGTTTCTGTTCTTGTTCAGACTCATATTGGGAGCTATTCACAAATAGGCGCAGGGCCTGCATGTAAAGGCGAGCGCAGCTCCGCACCCCTGGAAGATCCACGTGGGGGCTGCATTCATGAAGCAGCAGTCCCAACCCAGCCCCCTTCCTCTTCCTTGCCCCCCTAGAATGGAGGTTTGTGGGGGTGGGGTTGTGGAAGCTAGTTGGCAGCCAATCAGCTACCCTACCCAGGTCCGCAGTGGATCACTTGCACCAGTATGGCACCATCTTGCAGGGGGGCACTCAGAGCACTGGTCAAGCTGCCTGGAGGATTTTCTGACCACCCACCCCTGGTCTGACCACAGTCCACGACACCTGCGGCAATGTCCAGAGGGGGTCCAATGACCCCCCACCTGCACCAGCAGGTCTGGCGATGGCATCTGGAGGAGGCACATATCCGTTATGGCTGCCCTTCAGATGTGTAGCCACTGGCCCTAGCATACAGCACTCCGCACTTTCGTGAATGGTGTGGAGTACCAGTATGTCCCCCCCTCCCACGGATACCCCGGCCTGCACATGCGTGGACCTCTGCGTTCGGCAGGGGATCCGGTACGGAGGAGGGTGTAGGTAAAATGTGAATGCTGCTGAGGTGGTGCAATGGGTGTAGATGGGTGCGGGGTGGCTACACACCTGGTTTACGAGGTGCATAGCCACCCCAGCTTGTCCATGAATAGAGCCCTTTGTGAAGACCTTTTTCATGTTATTCTTAAGTGTCTCTGGTATGTTAAACCCAGAAAATACTAGCTAAAACCAATTTGGGATATTATAGATTCATGTGAAGAGAATCTTCTACTAAATATACTCTTTACGTCTAATGATGAATTAATTATACAAAGAACTGTATGTTTTCTTGAAGCTATTACAAGAATTAGAGTAAAAAAAAACAAGCAAGTGCTAGGTATAAAAAAAAGGGGGGATATATTGCAAAATTGGATACCCATAAGTGTTTAACTGGGATTAAAACATTTTTTATAAAAGTGTCTGATAAGGATTTATTAATAATCAGACAGGAACTTATAGGGATTATGAAAGAATATCCGTTAACTATTTATACTATTTACAAATTCTTAAGGCACTGACAACTTCTTTGGAAAATGTACTTATGATTTTATTATGTGTATGTGTACTGTGAAATCTGTGTTTTTGTAATGGTCTATGACTGAACAATAAACTATTTAATACTACTATACATCCCAGTATCCCCCCAGCTCTCCTTACTGTCTTCTCACATTGCTTGCTTACCTTTAGGTCATCTGATATGACTACCCCCAGGTCCCTTTCCATTTTTGTTGTTGTTAGTCCCACCCCCACCCCCAAGCCCTGAATACTAGCAGCAATGACAAAGACAACATGATTAACAATGGTTCATAAGGTCTCTGGGCCCTTGAGCATGTTTACGACTAACTGAGACTGAGTAATATGTATTGCTTGTGCAACTGTGAACTTTAGCTTACACTCTCTCTGCCCTGCTGAAATATCTTCAACTGAATGTTGATAAGAAAACTCAGAATTCAACAGTTGTGAACTTTGGCTTACACACTCTCTCTCTCTCTCTCCCTGCTGGAATATTGTTAGCTGAATATTGACAATGAAACTCAGAACTCGGCAGTAAGTTGAACACAGCCAGACTTTATTCTCTGACCTTGATGCCACAGTACATCTGCAACAATGTTGTCCAACCACCTCCTGGTACAACACTTCCCATCGCTTCCTCTTGACCCCAGACAGAGGTGGACTATCTATTTCAGTCCTCCAAAAGATCTAATGTATGCATATAAAGGCACAGCACATATTTAAACATAACATATGTAACAGCCCTTTGACTCATCTAGGCTGCACCGGGGCCCTCAGGGAATTCAGCACACACCAATGAGTGGGCCGGCCTGGGTTCCGCAGTGGTAGCAAAGTTGGCATGGTACCTCCACCTTTGGTAGTGGCAGGGAACTCCTGTGGATAAAGAACAAGTTACGACCCCCAAGGAAATAAGTAGGCTGCCCCAGTAATACTTTTCCCCACACAATAACAGTTTCCCAAACAGTAGCCGCCCACACCTCCAGCAACGCTCTTTCAATAACACAGTGACAGTGGATAAAATGTAAACAGTAATCTTATTTATTTGGGGAGGGGGAATACAGGTAGGAGAAGGTCAACCACCGTTTAGTTAGTCAATAACTTTCCCCATAACAACCCTTCTTCCCTTCCCTGGGTGAAACCAGATTGTCCCTGTATGGTGGGTACCTCACCGCTCAGTTGATACAGGCCTGGGGTCTTTCGTCGGGGCCCAGATAAACTCAGAACACACCTCCAACTTGTAATCCTAGGCTTACCAAACTGGTATGCCACTAAAAATCCTGTGCAGAGATTACCCCCAGAATCCTAACTGGCTAGCTAACTAATAGACTCCCCAAAGCCACAGCTCAGGGTACTCACAGTTTTTGCAGTTCACACAGGGGGTTCACAGCCAGATGAGCTGCATGGTACCGTGGAGGCTCTCCGTTGGTGGTGCACCACTGGTGGGAAATCAGAACTGGACAAACTCAAGGGGTGATAATCTTCACCTGACTGGCCTTGCCAACTTTGCCTATGGGCCTTTATAGACAGATTTCACTCAGGCAGACCTGTTCTGTCCTTTAACCCAGGGCGTTGTCATCTTCAGTCTGAGGAACCATGATTGCCTATGTTCCTCAAACCTTCAAGTTGCACGTCTAGCCGCCCTACAGGACCTGCACAGGGCAGCGGGGCTTCCACAGTTTCTCACCTCACAGCCTCTATCTCAGGGGATACCTCCACAAGCCCTGCTGTATCCTATCCCAGCGGTTTGCCTTGACACTTACAGTCTCTCCCCATACTGAACATTCACTTCACCAATCAGTTTCTGCATCGAGGGGAGCAGTGGGTCATTTAAGACCTCCAGTCCAACTCTTTTCCTAGTTTAAAAAGCTGCTTGGGCTGCTATAGAACACTTGTTTTTCTTTTTTCTGCTTTAGTCACACAGACAGAGCTACTATTCCTCCTCCACTCAGCTTAGTAGTTTAAGGTAGCCTGGGTTCAGAGACAGCCAGGCAGACCTGACAGACCTGAACAGTCTCTCTTTCCCCAGTAACCCTGCAGCTCCTCTCAACTACAACTCTCCCCCTCTGGTGGCAAAACAGTCTTAGCTCCCCCCACCAGCAGCCTCCCTCTCATTGGCTGCAGCTTACCAGGTGATCTCAGGGCTGGCTCTATATTTTACCCAGCAGCCCCATTCTGTAGTTTTTTTATGGGGGATGCCAGTTTGTCTCACTGTAGGGCTCCCTGCAGTCCAGCCTGAATTTATTTAATTTAGCTCTTTAACAGGGCTAGAAACTACATCCCCCTTAACCTGAGACCACTCGGTTAATATTTGTTAGATCCCTGGCTTCTTTGCCCCCTTCTAGTCCCCTTTCTCTTTGAAGGCAGTATAGCGTAGTGGTTAAGGACACTGTGCTGCAAACTTGGAAACCTGGGTTTGAATCCCACAGCTCCCACTTACATACAGTGTGACTCTGAATAAATCACTTAACTTCTTTGTGCTCCCAGGTTGCACCAGAAAACAGGCTTTAGCTTAGTGTGCCTTTCCTGGTTAAACAATTTCCCCTTTCTAGAGCCAGGGATATATTATTTTTATTGATGGCCACATGGCCAAACTGAATTGGGAGCGCTGCTTCTTTAAATTTTAATTCTGATGATCACGCATGCTCGGAGGGACGTGGCCGCCATTTTATTTATTTTCTTTGTGGTTCCAGCCTTTTGAACTCTGGGACCACAAGTTCTGTTTTTTTTTTCTAAGCCTCAGCAGTTACAAAAGTCCTGTTCTGATCCTCGGCCCCACTCTACAGGTGCACCTCAGGGCTGATGACTGCACTGGCATCGGCGGCCACAGCCGTAAGGCCACGGGAAGTGCCAGGGTCTGGATCCAACCCAGGACCCCTCAGAGAAGCATCAGCACTGGGTAGGGACCAGAGCCCACACAGGTAAGCCCAAATTGAGGGCTTACACACTCCCCTGGCTGAACTCCTGGTGTCCCGACAAGCCATTTAAATGCAACAAACATCTTAATATGCACTTTTCTAACTAGACACCTGACTCCTAGCTAGCACCAACAATAATCACATTTCAATCACATGTACCATCCCACAGATAGTATCTGTCTAACATCAGATGTTAACTATGCATAGGTAACTACAGGTATGCACATACACCTTCCGGACCCATCCATTGGGCAACACAAGGGGGGGATAAACAACAGGGACCACAGGTTTGTGAATAACATGGAGGGAAAGGTCGGCTTGGACTCCCAGGGTATCATACATGAGTTTAACAATTGGCCTGTGCTGTCTTGCCGACCTACTAGACAAGGCTGCATCCAGTATGGGAATCTCCCCAGGAATAAATGGCACCCCTGCCTGGCTAGGCTCTACAGTCAACCCCAGGGCATGGTCAGGTAAGGCTACACTGTCTTGAATCTGCTCATGGACTGGAACAAGGGCAGGGCAAGGGGTGGCTGGTGCATTAAAAACAGTTTTGGTGGGGCCTGAATAATTTTCAGTGTCCCCTTTCAATGTCCAAATCGGGCTTAGGAATAAGGATAACAGGCCTCTTCTCAGGAATGAAAGGCATTGCATTTGGGTTTAATGAAACAGAGTCTGGAGGGTCGGTACTGGTAGATGGAGGCGAGTTTCGACAGTACCATTGCCACTGGGATGGGGTCAGCTCGGAATTGGGCTCACAAGAACACAGTTCAAAATCCTCAGCCTCACTTTCTTCAGAAGAATGTCTGGCAGGCCACTCAGGAGGCTCAGTTGGACCAGTGCTCAGGTTCAATGTGGTCCTCTCTGGGGGCATATCAGCAGCAGTATCACTTATGTGGGGCCTCTCGGAAAGCACAGTTGGACCAGTATTCAGGTTCAATGTGTCATTTTCGAGAGGCATAGATGGACTCAGGCTTTGTCGTCTTTTCTGAGCATCTTGACTACATGTCTTTGGCCTTCTTGCAACTTGAGTTTCAGGACCAGGGTCAGGGTCAGGCAGGATCTCATTGATGGGGAGTAGGTGGTTTCGACGAACAGTTTTTCCTAGATCCTGGTCTTGCTCTTGTTTGATTCAGTACACTGGCAATTTCAGCAGTTTCTCAACCACAGTGTAACTTTCCGGGGCCCATCGATCTTGAAGTTTGTGTTTGCATTACAGCCCCAAGTTTCAGAGCAGAACACGATCCCCTACTTGCAACCCCTGATTACAAATATGGTTATCATACCTCTGCTTGTTACTCTTGTTACTTTGGGCTGCCACTTCAGATGTTAGCTGGTATGCTTTTTGAAATTGCTCTCTCAACTGATGGGTGTACTCGAGGTAGGTTCTGTGGGATGTGCCATCAAAGGACACACCAAAACAAAGATCAAGAGAGAAAGGGAGCAATCTTAGACTGGTTCTCTCAAATGGAGATGAAGAGAGGATCACAGATGTAGAAGTGGGTAGCCATCTGGGAACTAGCGACCATCGAACAGTATGGTTCACAATAAACACAGCAATAGAGTCAAAGCCATACAAAGGCAAAAAGTACTGGACTTAGGAGGGCTGACTTTGCCAAAATGGGTGAGTGCCTAAGAATGCACTAGCAAATGGGCAGGAAGGAGGGTGAAGAACAATGGGGAATAATAAAACTGCCATCACAGAGGTAACGAGCTTTTATGTGAAGCAAATAAACAAAACAAAACGATGTAAGAAACCACTGTGGTTCTCAAAGGAAGTGGCAGTGAAGGTTCAAGAGAAAAAGAAAGCATTCAGGAAGTACAAGGAATCACAGAAGGAGCAGGACAGAGAACTGTATCAGTTAAAGCAAAAGGATGCTGGGAAGGCAGTCAGAACAGCAAAGGCCCAAACAGAGGAAAAGATAGCCAACTCAGTTAAGAAGGGGGATAAAACCTTTTATAGGTACATCAGGGAGTGAAGGAAGACCAAGGGAGGGATAGTGAGGCTTAATAAAGGGAGGAGGGTGGGCAGAGGGAGACCGTGAAAAGGCAGAGATACTAAACAAATATTTTGCTCAGTATTTACAAAGGAAGAGGGGGAGATACCTAAAACAAACAGCAGAAACACTCTGGATACAGAAGTTGATACCAGCCCATTTACAGAAGAAAGGGTTCTGAAAGAACTCTTAAAGCTGAAGGTGGACAAAGCAATGGGGCCTGATGGGATTCATCCCAGAATTCTAAAAGAACTAAGGGTAGAACTAGTGACACCACTAACTACCCTCTTTAACACATCATGGGAGGATGGGGTGGTACCCGAGGACTGGAGGAGGGCAGATGTGATTCCCCTTCACAAAAGTGGGAGCAAGGCAGAAGCAGAAAACTACAGACCTGTTAATTTAACCTCAGTGGTAGGGAAAATGATGGAATCACTTCTGAAGGAAAAGAATTGTTGAGTATCTAGAGGCCAGAGGGGCACAGGACCCAAGGCAGCATGGATTCACAGCGGAAGGTCATGCCAGACAAATCTGATAGATTTCTTTGACTGGGTGACCAAAGTAGTAGATCAGGGAGGGGCTGTGGACATGGCCTACCTAGACTTTAGCAAGGCATTTGACACAGTTCCACACAAAAGATTAATAAACAAATTAGCCAGCCTGGGAGTGGGTCCCAGGGTTATAGCCTGGGTTAAACACTGGCTGGACAACAGGACACAGTGGGTAATAGTAAATGGAGTCCACAGTGAAGAAAGGGGGGTTACTAGTGGGGTACCACAGGGTTCAATACTGGGGCCGATCCTTTTTAATGTCTTTATCAGTGACATTACAGAGGGACTGGAGGGGAAGGTATGTCTCTTTGCAGATGACACAAAGATCTGCAACAGGGTTGAAGGAACTGGAAGGGGACAGGATCAGTTGTGTTCCAGGACAGTAGCTGCTTCTTGTTGTTTTCACAGGGTTCTTATGGATTTTACTTGATAGAAGGTAATTTATTTTCTTTCTTACTTCTAAGGGGCTAGCAAGGTATTGTTTTGGGGGCTGTTGGAAGTTTGAAAACTGGTTTGGTGGCTGTAAGGGGGCTCATTTGTTGGATGTTTCACTGTGTAACAGGCTGCGCTTGGTGGAGGCCTATTTCTTCTGATTTAAACCTATTTGGTGGGATTTGCTTGGGCCTGGTTTATTTGAATTGGAGACCTATATCTGTTAATTTCAAGCCTATTTTGATGTTTGTTAGTGAAGCTGATTAAATTGGAGACCTGTTTTCTTTGGCAGCAAACATATTTTGGGGGCTTTAGTTGAATTTTGATTCCTTGTTGCTGACTTCAGTAGCTGCAAAGATTACTGGCTAGTGGGAGAAGGGTGTTAATGGTCTGGCAGGTCCCACCCAGCTAATTGATTGAGGCAGAGCTCGAACAGGTTTGTGGTGTTACTGCTTGTTCTTCTGGAGGCAATCGGAAGGGACAGGATCAGTTGTGTTCTAGGACAATAGCTGCTTCTTGTTGCTTTCACAGGGTTCTTGTGGATTTTACTTGGTAGAAGGTTATTTCTTTTCTTTCTTAGTTCTAAGGGGCTAGCAGGGTATTGTTTTGGGGATGTTGGAAGTTTGAAAACTGGTTTGGTGACTGTAAGTGGGCTCATTTGTTGGATGTTTCACTGTGTAACAGGCTGCCCTGGTGGAGGCCTATTTCTTCTGATTTAAAACCTGTTTGGTGGGATTTGCTTGGGCCTGGTTCTTTGGCTGCTGGGCTTGGAGGGGAGACAGAACTGATACACTCTTTCTCGAGTCAGGTGTCTGCCCAAGACCCACCCTCCCCATCCCTCCCTCCCCAGAGTTCTGCTAATTTATAGGGGAACACCTGCCCTGCAATTGGAGGAAAAGGCTGCAGGTGCAGCTCATGTAGTTCTAGCCACTGAGGGTTGGATTTAAAGGCTGGGAGAGAGGAGCTTAGGGAGTTGTTCATTTCCCTTATAAGTTTACTGTGTTGTACTGAACCTAGTAACAGGGTTACCGGTGTACTGTGGGACTGTATCTAAGATTAGTGGGTGATCTGATTAGGCAGCAGGGGTGTATCTTGGACTAGGGGGGAACCTGGTGGCTCACCCAAGGAAACCTTCTTGGAAGGGGATGGAACCACACGTCATTAGGGCCGACATCTTTGGGAGGATGGTGGGGGTGCACAGGGTGTGGAGCAGCCATGATACTGGACTAGGCTTGGAAGTTCGGTGGTTGCCCAGTGTGCTACCAGCTGGCACAGCTGAGGTAGGAGGTTGCAGGGATTAGGAGACAGCTGGAGGAAGGAGGGAGGTATGGTTGGGGAAGGGGGCAGGAGATCTCCCACGGGGTTGCACCAAGCACTGGGGGCGGGGGCATAGGAAAAGGAGTGCAGGAGAATACTCAGGGGTCACATAGGGACCCTGGCAGAGGGGGTCCAAAAGGACACTACCAAAGAAGTAGGCAGGTAACTGGGGACCCTCACAAAGGAGGGACAGAGGGACAACATTCTCAGGGAAGTAGGCAGATGGCCAGGGCTGGACAGAAGGAAGCAAGGCGGGGAGGTGGATCAGACCTTACACTCAGTAACTGCTTCAATTCTCTTCCTCTGCTCGAGGATGAGGAGGGCGATGTAGCCACGACAGGGGTGGTTAGAGACAGAAAGGGAGTGGGGGGCAGGAGGCAGGGGCTGAATAGCAGAAAGAACAGGGGGGAACCTGGAATGCAGGAAAATGGGGAGAGCAGTGAATCAGAGCAGGAGGGGCAGGGGGAAGAGGGAGGAAAGTCCAAGGAGAAGGACCAGTTGGGAGGAAAGGTAAAGGAGAAGGACCGGAAGTACAAGAAGGATTCAGTAAAGGGAGCTGAGGGTTTAGGCCAGGGGAGCACGACAAACAAGGAGGGACTAAATGGAGACAGGAAGGAAGGAAGGATGAACCAGGCTAGTTTAGCAGATGGGGAGAAGGACCAGTCACGGCAGTGAGGGGAGTTAAGGGTATGAAGGATACTCAGGAGGAAGAGGCATAGGATTGAAGGGGGGGTCAGGGTAAATAAGGAAGGGTGGTGTGTGGCACCCAGATAAGGGAGGAACAAGGAGCCGGCTGGGTGGAGGGGCGGCAGAAAGGATGAGGACATGGAAGGGAAATGGAGGAAAAGGAGCAGTCAGAGTGCTCCTGTTGGGGATCTATGATCAGGGGTATCAAATGGAATAGGGAGGAGAAGCCTGGCCAGTTAGAACAAAATGCTTCCTGGACTAATGATGCACAGGGCTAAGCATGAGGTATATCGGCTGGCAAAGGATTGTGGGGGTTCCTCGGACATACTGGTCCACCTGGGTACAAATGACATTGAGGGAAATAGCGAGCTAGAGATACAGGCAAGATTCAGGGAGCTTGCCAGGGTCTGTCATGACATAGGATGCACAGTTTCCTTCTCAGAAATCCTGCCAGTGCCAAGGGCTAGTGGGGAACACAAAAAGAAGATTAGAGAGATAAACCAGTGGATCAGGGAGTGGTGTGAGGCCAAGAGGGTATGGGTTGATGGGGATTGGGGGAGACCTGGGAAGATAGGAGCTGTATGCTAGAGATAGACTCCATCTCAATTTGGAGGAGGGAATCCTTGTTGAAAATAGAGGGGTTCATTGGTGAAAAAGTGGGGTTTAAACTTGTGAAGGGGAAGGGATGGGAGAAAAAGGCTGTCAAGGGGTGCCGATAAAGGGAGGACTCTGTCTCCACCCCTGGAGAGCTGGGGATTAGTGGGAAAAAGCCGACTGGTAAAGTGCAGATCAGGGAAAACAGAATCCCCATGGGGAACATGAGCAGGGAAATGGAAGTATAGGAAAGGGTGGAAGGTAGTCCTGCTAAATGCCAGGAGCTTGGGCAATAAAATGCCTGAGCTCCAGGCAATGCTAACTGAGGAGCAGTGGATGGCAGTGATCACTGAGACCTGGGCCACTGCAGGACACGACTGGGACCTGAACCTGGAGGATTACACTATGTTCAGGAAGGACAGGGGAGGGAGGGAGGAGGATAGCAATGATAGTCAAAAACTGCATTGGCATAGGGGAGTAGAGGAGGTGGAGGAACCATGGAGGCAATTTGGGTCACCTTGATAACAAGGGGGGGCAAAAGAGTAAAATAGGAGTGGTGTATAGACTCCTGTTCTGGCGGAGGAGCTGGAGGAGAGTCTGGTGGCAGATGCTGGGAGACACTGCAGACTGGGCAGAGGAACGGTGGTGGTGTTGGGGGACTTAAACATGCCAGGAACAGACTGGGAGACTATGACATCCTCTGTGACCAGGGAACAGAGGTTGTTGGATGTCTTTCAAGATGCGTTCTTAACTCAGCAGGGAGGCGCGGGTACTGGATGTGGTCCTGGCAGACAGTGACCAGATTGGGAGCCTGTAGGTAAGGAACCCATTGGCGGGGAGTGACCATGCCACAGTCTGGTTCTGCCTGGACCTAGGAGGGCTAGAAGGCTGCACAAAGACGGAGGTAACTGACTTCAGGGGAACGGATTTTAAGGAAATGGGAGGGATCCTTAAGGAGCATTTGGATGTGATTGGGTCAGACATGGACGTTGATAGTAGGTGGGAAATCATCAGGAGAGGGGTGCAGGATGCTACCAGCACCTGTGCAAGAGTAAGATGAAAATGCAGTAGGGCCAAAAACCATGCTGGTGGACCAGGGAGGTCCAGGAGGTGAGGGAAAGAAGGCAGCCTATAGGGCAATTCAAGTGCTCAAGGAGTGAAAGGGATCGAGGGAGTATGAGCTGATGGCAGAAGGGCCACTAGGGTGGTGAGGGTGGCTAAGGCAAGGAAGGAGCAGAACCTGGCCAGGGAAATTAGGAGAGGGAACAAGGGGTCTTTAGATACATTGGGAAAAACAAAGGGTGAAGGGCAGATTAGCAGGATTAAATCAGGGGAGAGATGGGCACAAGACCCGGGGGAGCAGGCTGAGGTACTAAATGAGTACTTCACCTCAGTTTTCACCAAGGAAAATGGGGGTGCTGCATCATACATGGGAGGAGACAGAGATACTGAGGAGAGGGGGACCCTTACCGATCGGCAGGTCTGGGGAGAGGGGGGAGGCATCACTGGCAGGAAGGGGGAGGGCTAAGCAAGGAGAAGAGGCACTGGAAGTGGAAATCTCAGCAGAGAGAGTGAGGGAAGCCCTCAGCTCCCTTAAGATGGAGAAAGCACTGGGGCCAGATAAATTACATCCCAGAGTGCTGAAGGAACTTGCTGATGTCCTGGTGAAACCCCTAGAGGAGCTTTTCACCATCTCTCTGAGGACAGGGTGGGTGCCCCAGGACTGGAAGGTGGTGCATATAGTGCCTGTCCACAAGGGGGGATCAAGGGAGGTGGCAGGGAACTACAGGCCTGTCAGCCTGACATCGGTGATGGGCAAGGTGATGGAGGGCATTGTTAAGGAAAGGCTAGGGGGGACCTGGAAAAGTCAGGGTGCCTGGATGATAGACAGCATGGATTCGTCCCAGGGAAATCGTGTCAGACAAACCTTGTGGAGTTCTATGACTGGGTGACGAGTGCCTTGGACCTGGGTAGACCAGTGGACATCCTCTTTCTAGACTTCAGCAAGGCATTTGACTCTGTTCCTCGTGTGGGCCTGTTGGATAAGCTGGGAGAAATGGGGGTGGGGAACCAGATGATCAGATAGATAGGTGATTGGCTCCAGGACCGGACCCAGAGGGTCATTAGTTGGCGGGATAGTCTCATTCCCAAGGAGCGTCATTAGTGGGGTCCCACAGGGATCAGTCCTTGGGCCCCTCCTGTTCAACGCCTACGTCTCTGACATAAGGACAAGAATCAGGAGTAAGATGAGTCTCTTTATGGATGACTCAAAACTGGGGGCGGTGGTGGATGGGCAGGAGGGAGGATGGCCCTACAGGGGGACCTGGAGACTCTGGAAAGATGGTCTAGAAAGTGGAAGCTGAGGTTCAATGCAGAGAAATGCAAGGTACTCCACCTGGGGCCAGAAACCTGGGCTAAGTGAAGCACCATATGGGGGGGAATGCTACAAGTCTCGATGGCTGACAGGGACCTGGGGTGGTGCTGGATGTCAAGATGAACAACTCTGAGACTTGTAGGAGGGCAGCAGCCAAGGCCAACAGGATGCTGGGATGCATCGCTAGGGGGATCACCTCCAGAAGGAGGGAAGTGATACTCCCTCTGTATAACTGCTTGGTGAGGCTGCACCTTGAGTACTGTGTGCAGTTTTGGAGGCCACACTTAAAGAGGGAAATTAAACTCCTGGAGAGGGTCCAGAGGAGGTCAACCAAAATGATTTGGGGCTTGGGGGACAGGACCTATGAGGAGAGACTTGAAGAGCTAAATATGTACACATTGGAAGAGAGAAGGGACCGGGGGGACATGATAGAGGTCTTCAGGTACATGAAGAGGGTAAATAGGGGAGGAACAGTCAGGGTGCTTCGAAGGAAGGAGGAGGGGGCCACTAGAGGGCATGGGTGGAAGCTGGAGGGAGGAAGATTCAGGGGAGAAAGGATGAGATGCTACTTCACTGAGAGGGTGGTGGAGCCATGGAATGTGCTGCCTAGGGGGCTGGTGGAGGCAGAGACGGTGGAGGGGTTCAAGAGGGGGTGGGACAGGTACAGGGGAAGGGTTCTGGAAGCAAAATCCAATGCATCAAGAATATCCGGAACTGGGAAGGGAGAAGCCAGAGAAGGCGAGGGGGCAGCAAGGTCAGCACCCAGGGTGGGGGTTGACCAAACGAGCAGACACGAAAGACCGTTAGGCCTATTTTGCTGGCATTTTAGTATGTTAGTATGATATGCAAGGTGGGGTGGAAAGGATGAAAAGGGACTTGGCAAGGTTGGAAGAATGGTCAAATGTATGGCAGCTTAGATTCAATGGAAAGAAGTGCAAAGTAATGCACCTGGGAAACAAAAACCCAGGGCAAGAGTACACAATGGGGGGTGAGATACTGACAACAACAAAAATGGAAAGGGACCTGGGGGTAGCCACATCAGATGACCTAAAGGTGGGTCAGCAATGTGAGAAGGCAGTAAGGAGGGCTGGGAGAATACTGGGATGCATAGGGAGAGGCATCACCAGTAGAAAACAGGAAGCTGTTGGCCCTCTGTAGAGACAGTTAATAAGACCACATCTGGAGTACTGTGTACAGTTCTGGAGACCCCATCTCCTCAAAGACATAGATAGAGTGGAGGCTGTCCAGAGTTGGGCAACCAAAATGGTGCAGGGTCTGCACCATAAGACATTTGAAGAAAGACTAAAGGAGCTTAGGATGTATAGCCTCAAGGAAAGGAGGGTGAGTAGGGACATGATAGAAACTTTCAGTCCCATCCTCTGGACCCAATGTGCCCTTTATATTATAATCCCTGGTGATCCTGTGCCCCCCCCCCCCCACTAAGACTCCCAATCTGCCCATAAAGGATTTGGGTACATAAGCAATCCCTGGTGATCTAGTGCTCTCCCTTCCCCTCCCCTCTCCGATCCCTGGTAAAGTGTAATAAGTGGTTAAATCCTTGGTGATCCAGTGGCCCCCCCTCCCCACTGGCAGGTAGTGCCCACCACCCTGCTCCCCCCCCCATCCAGACCCCTGATTCAGCGACCAGCACATCCCTATGCACACCACCATGGCCAGCCGCTGAATGAATTGTCAGAGCACATACTGTATACAGTACATGCTCTGACAGTTCATTTGCCAGCCAGCCATGGTGGTGTGCAGAGAGATGTGCTGGTTGCTGAACCTGCAGTCTGGATGGGGGAGTGATGGGTACTACCTGCTGGGTGGGGGGTGGCACTGGATCACCAGAGATTTGATCACATTACACTTTACTGGGGGTCAGAGCAGGAGGGAGGCACTAGATCACATGGGATTGCTGTTTATGTATCAATACCCTTTACGGGGAGATTGAGTTGGTGGTGATGGGGGGGTTACATGCTACTAACATGCCCCCATCCAAGGGCGCAGCTGTCACTCTCACCTGTCCTGCAGCTACTGTGGCATTCCTCATGGGCACACCATCTCTTTGGCGCACTGCCACAGTTGCCGCAAACCAGAGGACTTAGATGCTGGGACCCTGTCTGATAGAAAATTGGGTGCAGGATCCTGGATGCACCAGCACTCGGTGCAACCTGCCATAGTCGCAGCTTGTAACCAGGTTTTGAAAATCCAACCCTGTATCACCAGGAGTGGAGCACAAGATCATAGATTTTTTTCAGTGAGCTGCCACTCCCGATGGTGCAGGTAGTGTAATATGGAGTTGTGGGTTTTGACCACCTCAGTCACCTCTGTTAGGCCCTTCTCAGTGTTAATCATTTGCTGAGTCATCTCCACAAAACCGCAGGTGGTTTTACTCACTGCGTTCTCAAGCCTGTCCATTGCTTTTGTAACCTTCTATAATTTGAAAAGCAGGCATGTGATTGTGAAACATTCCTCGCTTTCATCCTCACTTACGTTACTGTGTGGGACTGATGCAACTGAGGTTGAGTGGCTCCTGCTCTGGGTGTCACAGGCTTCAGAGGTTGCTGGGGGCTTCATGTAGTCCCAAAGTATCTCCTCTGGTTCTACTAAGGTGGCATGTTGCAGGGTGGGTGAATCACCCAATTCCTGCTATTAAAGTCTAAAGACTGAGGTGGATAATTGAAGATATTGCATCCTGGGGATGGAGCCAAGAAAGCTCATGTCTGTACTGGAGCAAGGCAGAACCAAAAGTCATCTGGCTGAGAGTTTTGGTAGTTACAGTACATGATCTTCACTCTTGAAGAGCAGAGGAAGGGAAGTATGTGGAGACCAGGTGAACCTAAGGAGTTCGTAGGCAGGAATAGCAATTGAAGGTGCTGCTGATGTAGTCTGCACAGCTAAAGGAGCCCCTGAGGACTTAAAGGTCCCACCTTCAGTAACTGAGGTCTTAAATACTACAGCAAGAGGTGCTGCTGAGTCAATCTGCATGGCTGAAGTGTTCCTGGAATGTAGGACTTTCTCATCTGAGAGGCAGAAAGAGTAGGACCCTGCCAGAGTCGAGGGACCCACCCTCAAGATGTGGACTGCTAGGGAGCAGACTAAGACTGTCAACATACAAGGCAGGGCCCCAGAAGCCATGTTATAGTCACGACTGGAATGAATCTGAGTGCAGGAGAGTGGTGGGAGGCTGATGGCAAAGCCTGATGGCTGTTGAGTGCCAAAACAGAAATGAAAATGAGACATGGTTAAATGATAGACAGAGAATTGCATAGCAAATGAAAATAGACTGAGACAGACTGAATACGTGCATGAAACTGAAAGATATTGATGAAAACGAAATGGTGGACACATGCCAATCAACTCCGTGAGGAAAGGACAGTGATGATTACTAGCTGGAAATGTAGATCACTTAGGTTGAAAACTGCTGGACCAGCAGCTGAAGTGCTGAGCCTGAATGACTGAATAGCAGCAAATAAGAGGACTAAAGCAATACAAGTTTTAAACCCTCAGCAGTGGGTATGCATTAAGAACGGATGTTTGAATGCCTAACAAAAGTGTAAAATATTCTGGCCAGTGCTAACAAAGGAACGAGTAGTGCAGGCTTTAGGACTCCACAGGGGTCCCACCTCTTTCCAGAGGCCTGCTTAAGTACCATGGAAAAGTCTTCTGATTTAGGACCCAGTAGTCTCTTTTTAACTGCCTTACAGGGTTAATGGCAGGAAGGTAAATGGCAGACCTCAGGAACTGAACTGAACAAAGCTGACGTTTTGGGCAGCTGCAAGCAGAAGCAGGCCTTGGATGGAGTGGCAGAGGTAGAAGGAGGACTGGAGTTGGCAGAGGAAGGACAGGAACCACAGGTGAAGTGGAGCAGGAGCACTCATGGAAGTGGCCAGAATCAAAACAAACCATCCAGAGCAGGAGAACCCAAGGGACAGTGGGAGGCAGACAGGAGCAGCTGAACAACCATGCAATAAAAAGACCAGAAGTGACACCCAAGAGGCACCCATACGGCTGCAAGGTACTGAAATAGAATGGGGCAGAAGGACAAGGAGCAGCCATGCAGCTGAAACACCAAAAACACCAAGCATCGGGAGGATGCTAAAATATGCATTGTTTTAATCGCACAGAGGGGGGTGTGACCTGTATCGCCCACTGTCCTTCCAAACTGCAGGCCAAGCCTCATAAATAGTACAATGACAATAACGGATAAAAAGAGGGATTATAAGATACTGTGTTTACAGTTGGCAAAGGGGAACAGAGGGATGATTACAGGCAAAAGAGATGACTACAGATTAAAGTTAAAGAATGGCAAAGACATAACAAGAAAGTCTAAACAGTACAATTAGCAATATTGATGAGACAACAACTGGAAATTGCTGGGACTGTTTTTTGGATATACTGTGCGGTATAAGAACTCTAAAAAGCAAAGTTCTGAGGACAGTTGGGCTACCGCAAAAAGAACTAGGAGGAGGACTGTTCTCCTGGCAGGAGAGAAGTGGCAGAACTACTAAATGAGTATTTCACTTCATTACTTACAGCAGTGGAGACAGGAAGTTTTGGAGACAGTGAACTGGAACAGCTGGAGACAAAAGGCCCCACTATGGTGCCATATACAACAGCACTTAGAGAAGCAACTTCTGAAAGTAAAGACTACATGGCCTGATGTGTTGGACCCAAGAGTGCAATGGGAGATATCAAAGAAAATGGTAGTACCACTGACAATGATTTTGGTGAATAATTAAAGATTGGTGAGATGCCCACTGGCTGGTAAATTGTAAAGGCACAGAAAGGGCCCAAAGACCAAAAAAACAGAATTACAGGCCAGTGAGCTTAACATAAAAATGATGATGAAGGATGCCTTTGTGGTTCATGCAGAAGAAAATAGTTTGGGACTCAGTTCTCAATGCAGGTTTGTAAAACACAGGCCATGCCTGGCCAGTCTTCTAGAGTGTTTAGCAGAGTTACTAAAAGCCGAGTTCACAGTGAGGTCGTGGATATGTTTAGATTTCAGAATGGCATTAACACAGTTTATCATAGGAAAGCCTTCTAAAATGTTGACTACTATTGTGTTAGGGATAGCCTGTTGGAATGGATTAGCAAATGGTCAGTATAGTACATAAAAACATAGAAACATAGACTTTAACAGCAGATAAGGACCGCTTGGCCCACCTAGTCTGCCCATTTCCTTACCTACTGGATAAGCTGCAGATCCTAGTTAACCAACAACCTAATCCATCCTACCCCCACAAGAATTGCCTTATGTCTGTCCCGTGCATTCTTGAATTCTACAGTTTTAGACCCCACAACCTCCTCAGGAAGGTTGTTCCATGCATCCACTAACCTCTCCGTGAAAAAATACTTCCTCACATTACCCCTGAGCCATCCCTTCTCTATCTTCCAGTTGTGTCCCCTTGTTCTCGCACATCTCTTTTCTGAAAGATGTTACCCTCTTGGACTTCGTTGATTCCACTGAGGTGCTTAAAAGTTTCTATCATGTCCCCCCTCTCTCTCCTTTACTCAAGGGTATACATATTAAGCTCCTTTAGTCTCTCCTCATATGGCTTCCCTTGCAGATCTTGCACCATTTTAGTTGCCCTCCTCTGGACTGCCTCCATCCTGTCTATGTCCTTGCGGAGATGGGGTTTCCAGAACTGGATGCAGTATTCCAGATGGGGTCTCACCAACTGTATATACAGAGGGATAACAACTTCCTGTTTTCTGCTGGTGATGCCTCTGCCTATACATCCCAGTATCCCCCAACCCTCCCTACTGCCTTCTCACATTGCTTGCCAACCTTAAGGTCATCTGCTATGATTACCCCTAGGTCCCTTTCCATTTTTGTTGTTGTTACTACCCCTCCCCCTCATTGTGTACTCTTCCTCTGGGCTTTTGTTTCCCAGGTGCAGTATTTTGCACTTCTTTGCATTGAATCCAAGCTTCTGACCATTCCTCCAACCTTGCCAAGTGCCTTCTCATCCTTTCCATGCCTCCTTGTGTATCAACCCTGTTGCAGATCTTTGTGTCGTCTGCAAAGAGGCATACTTTTCCTTCCAGTCCCTCTGCAATGTCACTTATAAAGACATTAAAAAGGACTGGACCCAGTACTGAACCCTGCGGTACCCCACTAATAACCCCCCTTTCTTAAGAGTGGACTCTGTTTACTATTACCTTCTGTGTCCTCTTGTCCAGCCAATGTTTTACCCAGGCTACCACCCTGGGACCCATTCCTGGGCTGGCTAACTTGTCTATTAATCTTCTGTGTGGGACTGTGTCAAATTCCTTGCTAAAGTCTAGGTAGGCCACGTCCACAGCCCCTCCCTGGTCTACTACTTTGGTCACTCAATCAAAGAAATTGATTAGATTCGTCTGACATGACCTTCCCACTGTGAACCCATACTGCCTTGGGTCCTGTGCCCCACTGGCCTCTAGGTACTCAACAATTCTTTCCTTCAGAAGTGATTCCATCACTTTCCCTACCACAGAGGTCAAACTGACAGGTATGTAGTTTCCTGCCTCTGTCTTGCTCCCACTTTTGTGCAGAGGAATCACATCCACCCTCCTCCAGTCATCAGGTACTACACCATCCTCCCATGAGTTGTTAAAAAGGGTAGTCAGTGGCGTCACTAGTTCTCCCCTTAATTATTTTAGAATTCTGGGGTGAATCCTGTCAGGCCTCATTGCTTTGTCCACCTTCCGTTTTAGGAGTTCTTTCAGAACCCTATCTTCTGTGAAAGGACTGGGATCAACCCCTCAATCCAGAGTGCTTCTGTTAATTGGATTAAGTACCTTCCTCTTCTCCTCTTTTGTGAATACTGAGCAGAAGTGTTCGTTCAGTATCCCTGCTTTTTAACTGTCTCTCTCTGCCCACCCACCGTCCATTCTATTCAGCCTCACTATCCCTCCTTTTGTCTTTCCACGCTCCCTAATGTACCTATAAAAGATCTTAGCCCCCTTCTTAACCAAGTTGGCTATCATTTCCTCATTTTGGGCATTTGCTAATCTGGCTACTTTCTCTGCTTCCTTCTGCCTTAACTGGTACAGCTCTCTGTCGAGCTCCTTCTGTGTTTCCTTATACTTCCTAAATGCTATCTTTTTCTCCCTAACCTTCCCCGCCATCTCTTTTGAGAACCACAATGGCTTTTTCTTTCATTTTGATTTGTTTATTTGCTTCACACAAAGTACTTAAGAATCATAGTATTGCAATACATGGAAAGAAGTTCTAAGTGTGTTTCTGTAGGAGTTAGTCCTAATGACCATCTTGTTAAACAAATATACAGCAGTCCTGGAAGAAGGAACTAAAGATCTGGGTAGTGAGGGGCATGGATGATACAAAAATTAGGGGAGATTGTGAGAGTGGGTGCAAGAACCATTGCTGAGTAATCTCACAGAGCTTACATGTAAGCAATAACCCATGACAGGGTGTGCTGTTCTGGGGGTTAACGCACACCCAGGTGCAGTTTGAGGCTTGAGAGCGCAGGCCAAATGTCCTTATAGCACCCGGGTGTGCGTTAATCCCTAAACAGCACACCTTGGAGTGTGTTATTGTGCTTATAACATGGGTTATGTTTAAACGACAAAAAAATATCAAAAAAAGTGTTTTTTTGTTGTTTAAACAGGAAAAAAGGACTGTATCCTGTCACCTTGCAAGATAGCGTCTAAGAAAACATGCACATTTCCTTGCTCTTACGCATTGTACGAACATAGAAATGCCAGAAATACAGTCCTGAACTATTTTCTGACATGTCAATCTTCCTACAATACATAACACGACTTCCTCGACTGTCAAGTGGGCCAATTTGTCAACAACACTGCAGCTCTGTGACTGTCTACTTGTGACTGTCTCTCTGTCTTCTCACTCTCTCTCACATGCTGACTGTGGCTCACACTTTCCCTGTGTGTTTCCCTCTCCACCTGCAATCTGGAACTGCTTGACTGTTCCACTCATTGACTTGTCACCAGCAATCTGCCCCCGGCCCCTACCCACCCAACATGGCACACACACACACACACACACACACACACACACACACACACACAGAGCAGATGGTTCGGTTTTCTCTTGGTCGGAAAATGGGCATCGTACATCTGTGTCACTGACTGATTTGTCACCTGCCATCTGCCCCCCCAAAAGGCATGTGCAGACAGCAGGCAGCTCAGTTTTGCCAAGATCGGAACACAGACATTCTGCAGCTCTATGCACTTCAGGGCCAGCAACAGCACTACTCTGTCTATCTCACTGCACTCACAGCTCTCTCTGTAACACACAAGCTGCTACTTGTGTGTCTGTCTCTATAGCTGCTATTCTCTTTTACCCTCTCCCCAGAGCAGAGATAGGCAGAGTAACACAGACACAGACACAGTGCCCCGATTACATGCTGCCCCATGTGTGACAGACATTGTGGGGTGCTGGCCACATCCTTTAGCTGAGTCTCTCTCTCTTCTGTCTTCTCTCTCTCTTCTCTCTCTCTCTCTCTCTCACTCTCTCTCTCTAGCGAGTGCCAGGACAACACAACAGTGCACAGAAGGACTAGCCAGAGGGATTGCTGGCTGGGTCCCTTGCTCTTTCACCTTTCCCCAGGTTCTGGTCTCTCTCTCTCTCCCTGCCCTGTAATGTGCTTTCTCTGTCTACATCACATGGCTACTTCCTGGTGCTCTTCACATGCTCTGTGACTGCCCTACACAATGGGGAGACTGACAATTGCTACACCCTATATGCCACGATCTTCCTGTGCTCTGTGTGTGTGTGTGTGTGTGTGTGTGTGTATGTGTCTCCCTGGACCACATTTCTCCGAAGCTGTCATTTATAGCCATCACTTGCTCCACAGACACGTGACATACTGCACACCTCACGATCTCAAAGTGTTACCATAATTTGTAATGGGCTATAACGATCGGAGCACAAGATTTGGGCATCATGGTACTGCACTGACTCCCTCTCTCCCTAATTACTGTATCCTACACAGCATTCTCTGATGCCCTCTATGGGGAAAGGTAGATGCTCTGAGGGGTGGGTTGATGAGAAATCATGCAGTGCTGTGCCGACAGTCAGCTGTATGATACCATGGGTAGTACACTGTTCTAACATCTCCTACAGTATAACGCACTCTAAGATAAGGAGGACTCTAGGAGACACATATAACACAGTGGTTTAAGGCTCTAAGCTGCAAACCTAGAGACCTGGGTTTGAATCCCACAGCCCCCGCTTGCATACTATGTGACCCTGAGCAAGTCACTTAACTTCCTTGTGCTCCCAGGTCGCACCTGTAAACAAGCTTTCAGCTTAGTGTGTCTCTCCTGGTTAAACATAAATAAATAAATAAATAAAATGAGTGTGAGACATGACTGCCATTGACGCTGGAGCCAGAGAAGATAAAAAGAAGATCTGTGTTGCCCACTAATGCTGGATACAGGGGACCACATCACTTCAACTGTGCTGATAAGTAAGCAATAATACTCAACAGGGTGGGCAGTATTGGAAAATACTGGACCACCCAGGGGTGTAATGAAGCCCGATGTCACAGGCGGAGGTCCTTATAGACTCTTGAAGGTCTGGTATTTCTCAATATTGCCCACCCTGATGGGTATTATTGCACTTAGAAAATGGTCACTGTAAAAATAATTCATTTATTAAAAAAGGTAGTAATGAAAAAAAAGTCATCAAGTGCCTTTGAGCCGAAGGTGCAGTAGTAAATGAACAGGCTCAGTGTAGCAGTGTAGTAAGACAAACTTTCTTTTCTTTGTTTTTCAGGCTTAACAACTGATGGCTGCAATAGAGTTCATGCTGCGGCACTGTCACCCTCCCACTGAAACTGAATTTTTAAACCTGTTTTTTTTTTTTTGTAAATCAATAAAAGATGAATTACTTAACGTAATGTTTGTTGTTTGCTTATTTTAGCGCCCCCTACTGTCCCACGAAAATAGCGAGAATGTTTTAACAGTGAACATTTTCAATTCTACAGTATCTGAGGTACTTTTTCTTTTTCCTTTGTTTAATTAGAAGATTGTTTACCTGATGTTAGTAGGTGTGATGCGTGGAATAATTCTTAGCCTGGCAGCTGACATATCTTACTCTACTGCCCAACACTATATCATCAGCATTGTGACCTCAATGACTGTGACATCACTGCTACTTAGGAACAGCAAGTGAGTGACTGCCAGGTCATTCACCTGTGATGTCACAGTCAGTGAGATCACAATGCAGATGATGTAGTGTTGGGCAGTGGGAAAAGCTATGTCAGCTGCCAGGCTGAGAGCTGTTCCACACATCCAGCACAGTATTATCACGTAGAATACTTTCTGATGAGCAAAAGGAAAAAGAAAAATACTTCAGAAATAAAAAATAACAACTGACTACTACTTACAATTTGTATTTTTTCCCTGTCTGCCTATTTTGCCTCAGCTAGCTCTTTACATATTTCTTATCCTATATTTTGTATCCTGGATAGCGTTGGGGAGATGCTACATCTCACTTTCATTGTGATCTTCATTTTACACATTTTTGTACTGTATTTACTCAGGATGTCCCAGATTAGATGCAATATCTTGTTTTCAGTGGGGCATGATTTTATCATTTTTATAATGTATTTATTCAGGGTAGCCTATTCCAGGTGTCAAATAGTGTTTTCGGTGTGTTCTGAGTTTATGTAATGCTGCATAATATTGCATAGATACAGAGCCCCACTGAAAATAAGATTGTATGTTTTCTGTGAACTGTCCAGGCTAAACATATAGCAATCAGCAGGCATATTCTAGGAAAACACATTGTAAAAATGTGTAAAAAGCCATACTGAAACTGTCTCTCAGCAGATCTGCATCGTGCAAATTCATTAGAAATAATGGGTAAAAACATCCCAAAAGCTCCCCACAGCCATATCAGCTCTGACCAGAGTTTGTTTTTTAATACTGGCATTGGTCTGCCCCCTCCTCCTTGTGTTGACTTACGATTGGGCAACCACCGAGTGTGTGTGGAGTGAGGCTGACATGGGAGAGATTGCTCTTCTGAAGGTGGAGCTATCATCACAAGGTACTGCTGTTGGGGAAAATTTGAAAACAAAAGTCGAGATCTTGCTCTTAGTGGAAAAGAGCATGCTGGTAGTGGTGACACTGTTGCCAGAAAGGTATGGCAACCAGAAACAAATCAAGCTGTTTCATTTTTTTTATTAAATAGAGAATGCTGGTTGGATTCTGTAGAGGACTAGTGTTCCATGTGTTTGTGTGCTCGTAAAGTGATAATATCAGGAGGAGAAGCCAAGGATCATGGACAGGATGGGACCAGGTGGAATGGGGCAGAGGCAGAAATATATTACCATGGGCAGGCAGATTGGTGACCCTTTTGAGGTATTTAATGTTTATTTAAAAAAAAAAAGAGAAAAAATGCCAGTGATGTAGTTGGCAGGGTTCTCCTTACTTATATGAATGTGTGTTGTGGGGCTCTCTCGGCTTTCCTCTAGCTTACTGAGCGGGTAAAAAGTGGCATCTGCTCCGTTTTAAAATTTGGGGTGCCTGAGGATATATTAAGTAATGGGGCACCCTGAATTTTCACTTTTCTTGAGCGGGCTCTATTGAAAAATACCTGCCCGCTTAGATGAGTGTCCTAGCCAATCGGAAGACTAGGATTCTCTTGCCCATTTTCTAAGGGTGCTTTAATGCACTGTCAGCTGACACCCATCCATGAATCAGCTAGATCCCTCTGTCTACTCCATATTATAAGATAGCAGATAAAACTTACTGTGATAGCTTATATTCACAGACATTGCATCCCACATTAAAAGTACTTGACTTTGCCTTTACCGGCCTGATTCAGCCATCTTGCATGTTGTTCAATGGCCCAGGTTAGTAAAGGCAACATAAAGTAGTGTTAATAGTGGGAGGCAATGTTCATGAATATAGGCCAGTATACTGCACCTCTAGGTACAAGATCTGGGTAGCTGGAACCCCAAAAGATGAGTAATTGTTTGTTACTTGGCAGTCAGCTAATGGAGACTGAGTGGAAGCGGAATCTTGGCAATTTGTTCAGCTATAACATAAAGTCAAAGTGTTCTTCAGTAACATTAAAAGCAAATAAAATCCTGGACTATGTGAACAGGAATTTCATCAGCACAACAGATACCTTATTTTGTTATGTATTTGTGATTTTTGAAGGAGGGGTATCAGTCCGCTACTGTATAAGTTTGTAGTGAGGTTACATCTGGATTGCTGCCTTTAGTTCTGTGCCCTGCACTATGAATAGAAGACTGTATTATGGAGAAAGTACAGTACAGCAAAGGAGAACTAGGATGACAGAAGGAAGGGATGATAGAGTACTGAGACAGTCTAAGAGTACGGAGGTTATACAGTCTGCAGAGGAGAGCAAGCAGCAAATATGGAAGTAATATATAAATGCCAATAAGTAATATCAATAATTTCTTTGGATTACTCATGGTGGTGGTATCTGGCAGGAAAACAAGAGGGCACCAGTAGTTGTGGAAGGTAGGAAAACTTAAAAAAAAAAAACAACATATGCCAGGAAGTACTTTTTTCACAGTGTGGCACTGCATGGGATGGATTGTAGGCAGATATTGAAAAGGCAGAGACAATCTACAGTTTTAAATCATAGCTTGGCAACTGGTTGGTTATATAAGGGTATAAAAGGTTATGCTTACTGCATTAGTAGGGAAATTAACCAAGCCCATAGCTGCTTCCATCTCCTTTTTCTCCTAGGTTTCAATTCAGTGTGCGAAATTGCTTATTTTTGTTTTATTCAGAGTGGTGCTCTGTGTGCTTGGCAGAAGCAAGTCTCATAAATTATTATTTAATTTATCTGCCGGAAGCCCAAAGAAAACCATGTTTAGCTCAGCAAGTTCCAGTACAAAGCTAATGCAGAGCAGTAGGAAATTGCTGGGTGAATCGTGCCGGGGGGATAGATTGACAACGCCATGTCAAAGAAACAGTTGCCTGCAAGTGAAAACATAAACATGTTCCATTCACTTTTTATTAATTTCTGAGAGATATTTATATTATTTAATTTATAAATAATTCACAAGAGGTGACACTGTATAGCACTGCTACTCCTAGTATGTAGGCAAAGGCAGAACTATTGCTGAAATCTTTGTACGCTTGATGACCATGAAAGTAACAGTATAAAAAGTGTCATTCTGTCAGTACACTGGGTATGTAATTGTCTCCCAGGCAACATCAGTGTCAAACATTGGCTAGCTGGAGGACATGCAAATGCATGAAGCAGTCGATTTCTTCCTCCCTCAATTTTTTGCCCCATTTTCAATACTTTAGATGCACTTCTGAGCAATATGTATTTATTGATTTTTAATTTTTGGCAAGGAAAGGTGCCCTGAGTTGCAACTTCTTGTTTCGAGGAGCATCCTGGTAGGTGGCTACCTTAACCTATACTATTGACAAGTGGAATGTTGGACAGGACACTGGGGTAAATCCCCATCTCTTACGATAAGTGCTATGGGATCTCTAACTTCCTCCTGGACAGCCACAATTGATGGGTGGAAGTGATCAAGGTTTAACATTTCATCCCAAGTAGAGCATCTCAACAGTACAGTAACCCCCTAGTGCTGCACATATTTGTCAGTACTGGGTAATAATCTAGGTTCTGGAACTACAGTAGAACACATAATCATTCAAATATCTAGCCCCAAATGTGAGCATGCAACCCTTTGCAACATGGGCAAAATGATAAACTTTTTGTATTTTTGCACAAAAAAAGTGCTGACCTGTAGGTCTAGTGGAAGCACCATTCACAGAAGAATTCTCTTAATAAAATTCACAGAAGAATTTTCTGAATAAGCTAGCATGTAGGCTAGTTTAATGCTTCTGAGTCATGGTGGACCACTCTGACATGCTGGGGACCCAGTTTTACATCCTGAGCTTGGGACATCATTGGAAAAAGCTGGCAAAGGTGGACTCCACCTCAGACAATCTCTTCCTAGGGGGAGGGTCAGCACACAGAGTGACACCTGGAAGAAGGATGGTGGCAGTATCGTTGGCAGTGTTGCCCACATACTGTCTGCCACCCCACCCCACCAGGACCATTGTGAGAGTCTGCTCTCATACAGAGAAGGTGGGAGGGGTAAACGAGGGAGAAAAATCTCCACTGGTGGAAGGATGACCAGAGATGCCTATCAATGACCACACCTACCAGGCACTCCAAAAGGACAGGCTGTGGAAGACAAGTCACAGCAATCCATGTTCACCTAGAGTGTGCTATAAAGCAGGCAGCTGGAAACATAACCCTGCCTGGGGGGGAGATGCAAGTCGGTGGGGCAAGGTGCCTTGGTCATTGGAGCACCAAATTGATATGGAGGATCACACAGCACCTCTCCAGAGCAACACCTGGCAGAAACTTGGGGGTGGTGCCATTGGCAGCAAGGGTGACCACCTGCTGTTGAATGCTCCCTAGGGCTGTCGTGACACTGTGCACTCATGCAGAGGAAAGTGGATGGGGCAAAATGGGGAGACAATTGCCATCGATGGCAGGATGATGAGCAGGTCTTGCTGCTGCCCATGTCAACCAGGTACTTCAAAAAGTTTGACTTTTGGGAAGCACAGCATGGCAATCTCTGTTCAACTGGATTATGCTATAAGGTGGTGGCTGGAAATGGGACCCTGCCTCTGGAGGAGGTAAGCCGGGGGGCAAGGTGTCATGGTTGGTAGTGCATCAATTTGACTAAGAGACCCTTGACAGCAGTTGGAGGCAAGACACCACCTGAAGGCAAGCACCATGGTAATAAACAGATCATTCAAAAAAAATAAACTATCATAGATCTTTTTCCTTACTTGTAGTGATCAATACTTAAACAAAGCTTTTATTCAGTTGTTAATAAATTTCATGCATGCTGCACTAAGAAAAGTGTTTATCCTTTCTCAAAAGGATGCTGCGATGTAGTCGTAGTATAGGCAGTTAAGGAGAAATTATACATCAATATTTTTAACACAATATTACCTATATATGTAATTTTAGTTACGTTTATCACCTACTTTGAGAACAAAAATAAGTATTTAGTACAGTGGATGTAAAGGAGTCCTTAGATATTCTGAAGCTTCCTTGTGTGGTTCATGGGAAGCATGATGTTGTTTAAGTGAAGTCCACTGATTCCATTGAGAAAAAAGAGGAAAGCTGCAATAAACTCACACCAGTAAGTTAACGTGAATCCAGTGAAAGAAACATAGTTTTTCAGTAGGAATACAAAACAAAGCACTCCAGAAGAAGACAGTACAAAAGACAAAAGAATGAGGGCCGATCCCATGGACCACTTTCTTTTTGAGTGAGCATCTTCGCAAACTTGTGAAACAATCAGAAGCTCCAGACCGAAGATAGCCATCACAACAGCAAAGCACACAAAGGCTCTTGAGAGCACCACCCCTGTGTGTAGTCCAGACACATTTGCCATGTTGTGATTGGTGGTGCATTCTGGATCACTGTTCTGTGTTATGGTGCAGAAGTGCCACAGTCCAAACATCTTATCCTCAGCAAAAAGCCAGTGGCCATCACACACTGAAATGGAAGAGAGGACAACTGCTATTGAGGTACACAGAATCACCAAACTCCTGGTGAAGGCTTCAAAAAACCTTATCTTTGGTCTCCTGTGAACAAGCAACCGCTGTGCCTAAAAGATAATGAAATAAAATATTAGTGGATTTTATTAACAACAGTTCTGTTTTCCAGTTGTGCTGTATCAGATAAAGGACAGCATGAGATTGTTGGGTTCAATGGCAAGCATTATGGACGGTTTGTCTTTTCGCTTGAAATACCTATGATACCTATGAATATGTTTTAAGCATTTTGTTCGGGAAAAGATTTTGACCCTTAGTGGAAAAAACAACTGCTTCCTAACTTTTTGTATTCTTTATTTAGAACACAGTACAGTTTTCCATAGTATTTCAGTGTTTATCCCCCAAAAAACTGAAAGAATTGGGGGCATTCATCAAGCAACAGAGGCATGTTTTTTATCGTCTACTTCTCAGGTCTTTGCTTTTTTTTCTCTCCATTCCTTTCTCTGGATCCTTTTACTTTTTATTTTCTGTTTGCATGTTTCTTTGAAGCTCTAGCTTATCTTTCCTTTATTGTTCTTCTCAGTGAGTGCCCTAATATACTGTAATTGCATCAGTATTTGAGACCAGAGCTCTACTTTAAACATGGGGGAAAGCAAGGGTGTGTTGCAAAAGGATAGGGGCTGAAAATGAAAGGGTGGGGGCATCCCTATGTATAAATGCTTTAAGGGAAACCCTGGTATATTTCATCCAAATGTATCCCAAAGTGCTTTACATATAAGAGATAAATCAAATCAGGCATCACATTTGCAAACTAATGTAAGGAGCGCACAATGAAAGGGGACAAAGGAAAAGAACTAGAGGGTAATTTCAAAACCTAAAATATTGCATTAATATTGTAATTTAAAGATTTTAGCAGGTTATCCCAGTTAAAAGCATTGGCATTTGTTAGCAGCCATATAGTTTTTATTAATCAATAATGTATTTAGGGTGAAAACATCACTAAAACTATTTTTTTTTATTTTCTTTCATTCCTGAACTGAGATGTAGGATTTTAAAGTTTTTAAAAGATTCCGCTCCTGTGCCACACTTGTCATAAAAAATTAAATATCTTGGTGTAGTGCAACAGTAAACTGTTTACCATTGAAACATGTTAGCAACATTCCAGTACGTCCATAGCTTGAATCTAGAATGCACATTCAAAAGGTGACCTCAATGGAAGGGATTTTTCACAATTAGTTTTGTTAAGAATCTCACAACCTCCGGCAGAGATACCCAAAAGGTATAATTTATTATATAAAATATAAAGATGCCAACATGACAAAAAGCTCCTAATCCAAGCTCATAACCGCAACCGGTTTCATACTAGTGGTACGTCATCAGGAGGGTGTGTTTCCAGAGTAATTACAAACCTTAAATAATGGTTCTCTTAAAGATACAGTATACATTTAGCTATATACCAGTATAAAAAAAATGCAACAATTTGCATTCAGAAATCATTAACAACAATTATAAAGTGCCAAACATACATAAACATTTGAAACCTATGGTCTGAAATCTAATAAAACACCATGTGCTACCACAACATCGGATATTTTAAAAAAAAACCTTAACTGACAACTAACAATTCCACTAATGCAGCAATATTCCTTAGTTCTTTGTATGTATAAATACCAGCTTCAAAAGCTTCCCTTTCTGTGGATTGCCTTTATAGGAGAAGGACACAAATAGAACCTAAGAAGCTGTAATTATTTGTTGCTGTGTTTCTGAAAAAAGACACATATATCAATTAATATAAATTTCTAATTAAAAAAAAAGGAACAAAAACATCTCAGCATACAGTATATGGATATATATTAAGGACCATATATAGTCCTATAAATCACAATCACTAGGGATTCAGCACTTATATTTTCTTCTTATTTTGAATGCATAGTAATAAATCAATGTGGTCATTCAATCCAGGCGGTCGTAGGGCCCCCAAGGTGTAAATCTGATAGGTTTCCCTAACTCGTAACTTATTATCTATATTTCCCCCTCTTGGGCCCAAGTGTACCACTTCCAACCCACAGAACTTAAATATGTGGTCTACATGCTTATTTTTTGTAGTTCTGCAGTGAAATTGTTAGTGCATTTCTTGCATCATTATTACTTATTGACCACAGATGTTCTCCCATTCTTAGCTTTAATGCTCTTGTGGTTTTCCCCACATAAAAAGCTCCACATTGGCATTTAGCCAAATACACCACATTTTCTGTGATGCAGTTAATGAAGTCCTTAATGGGGAAGCTTTTCTTACAGTTACAACTCATAAATGTATTGCACTCCAAGAGTGAGACACAGAATTTGCATGCCCCACATTTATGCAGCCCTTCTGGCAATGGTCTTCTCTGTGGGGTACTAATAGTGCTATTCTGATAGCTATTGACCGGTCGGTCCCTGATGTTAGGTCCCCTTTTGTACACCATCCTTGGTTTTTGCTGAGTTATACCCTCAAGAGCTGGTTCACCCTCCAGTATAGTCCAGTTATGATGTACAATCCTTTGTACTTCATCAGAGTGTCTGGTATATGTAGTAATGAAATTCAGCCTACTGGAGTCACTTTCCCTATTCCTGGGGTTAAACAAACTTTCCCTATCCAAGATGCCAACCTTTCTATGGGCTCGGTCTACTGTAATCCCAGAATATTTTCTATTAATAAATCTGTTGCATATGTCTACACTATTTTGTGCATATTCATTCTCCTCACTACAGTTTCTGCATACTCTTAATAGCTGGGCTTTAGGGATGTTAAAAATCATATGGTGTGGGTGGCAGCTGGAGGCATGTAACAGTGAATTCCTGTCAGTTTCCTTCCTAAACAAACTGGTATTCAAGGTGCCATCCAATTTCTTAGTTATTTTAAAATTCAGAAAGGAAATGAAATCAGGACTACACTGTACTGAAAACTTTAAATTCATATTGCTGGTCTCTAAATACTTAACAAACTTCCCTAACTCCTCAAGTGTGCCACGCCACACCAAAAAAATGTTGTCTATAAAGCAGCGTAAGACGTGAATCCTATTATAATAAGGATTGCTCTGAGCATCATAGACAGTTGTTTTTTCTAAAGACCCAAGTACAAATTAGCATAATTGGGTGCAAATGTCGCACCTATGGCTGTACCTTTAAGCTGCAGAAAAAAATGCTCCTGGAAAAGAAAGTAGTTCTTAGTCAGGACATGTTCTGTGCACTGTACCAAGAACTCCCTCTTCCCATGAGGTAGGCTAACATCTTGATGAAACCAATATCTCAGGGCCTCAAGCCCCCTTCATGGGGGAAATTGGTATAAAGGGATGCAATATCCACAGACACCAAAAGCCAAAATTGTTCTATCTGCATGTCCCCCAGGACTTCCAAAATATGTATCATATCTCATATGTAAGAGGAAAGGCCTATCACATAGTTCTTAATGTATACGTCCACATACATAGATAAAGGCTCCACTAGTGACCCTATGCCTGACACAATTGGACGTCCTGGGGGATTATGCAGATTTTTGTGTATTTTGGGCAATACATAAATTACAGCCCTAACAGGATGATCAACAGAAAGAAACAGCATTTCATCATGTGTTATCAAATCCTCTCATTCTGACTCATACAAGAATGAATCCACAGAAACCTTAAAACCTAGCAGTATGGTCAAGGGTCAGGGGTAAATAAAAATCTGTATTGTCCAACTGCTTTTCAAAACCACCACCGACCCTCCCTTATCTGCTGGTTTAATAGTAATCTCCGGATCACTTTCCAAACATTTCAATGCTTCAGCCTCTACTTTAGATATACTAACAAAACTGAGTCTATCATTATTTCTTAACAACTCTTGAAATTGCTTCTCACACCTCTGTTCAAAAATTCTTACAGAGTCACTATATGGAGGCATAAAAGATGACTGTGGTTTAAACCACCTTACCTCCGGTGTCCCAACTGTTACCTCATTTTGGGACATAGTCATTTCCTCAGTGTCCAACCTTACATTCAAATCCCGACCCATAATGTCTCTCTTAAAGAAGGCTTTTAAGTTCAAATTTCATGTGAATCAATGTAGAATGATAAACAAATCAAATTCCCTAGCATCAACAGTTGGAATAAATGATAATCCTTTCTTCAGTACTTTTATTTCTGCACCATTCAATTTCCTATTCAAAATATTGATAACAATTTGTTCCTCAGTGCCGTCCCCAGAGTTCACAGTCTGCCCCTTTTGCCACAGTTTCTCATGTTTCTGACCCCCCTCTGCGTGTCCGTCTGGAGTGCAATTGGTCCTGTTGGTCTGTCTCTGTCCCCTCCGGGTGTACTCGTCCTGGTCTCAATCCTGTTCCTGGAATTGCACTGATCTCCTTAGATCTAGCTGTTGCTGGCCCTCCTCTAAAAAAGGATCCTCAGCCTCAGATTCACTGTTAGACATGTTATATTTGGGAGAATTACTTCTATTTTTCAAGATTGGTCTCTGCTGGGAGGTAGATTGGGTTGTACTATTATTTCTACGATTACCACTCCAGTAATTAGATTGTTTGTTCCATTCCCAAACTCAGTTGTTTAAATAATCTCTCCTATCTCTCTCCCACTTGGTTAATTTGACTTTCTTGGTCTTATTTTCTTCTCTCTGTATTGTATCTCTCAATTTCTTTTTGAGACTATTATAGTACGGATGATCCTTAAATTGGGACACTTTAGCTTCCTTCTCTGTTATGTCAGTGGTCACTTGTTCCCTTTGGGCTTCATAATCCCTAATGACCATATTAATTAGTGCATCAGTTCCAATTTGCAGTGATTAATGCCAATCTGTAATGAACATCTCTCTATCCCAGCCATAGCCTGGTTTATTAATTACCCTCAGGCCTCGACATGAACGACCAACTTTAAGGTAAGCCTCAAGCGTTATTCTACCCAGTGATGTCTCTGGCCCCTCTGTATTGCCCTCTCCAACTCAATAAATGCACCCTTGATGTTCCGTTCCTTATTATGTTTATTCAGTTATCTGTCAGAGCCACCAATAGCCCCCTGAGTGATAGCTGTATTTGTGTCTTTAAATACATTTTCTTCTCCAGCTGTGGTAAACACACAAACAGCAAAGGAACTGGATGCTTCCCCTATGCGTGCATGATCCAACCCCCTTGACATCCTTCTTTTCAACTTATCTGCTGTTCTTTGCTGGCACAACTATATTTCAAAGCAATTTCTGTATATGTCCGATATTAGTATCTTCTCTAATCATAGGCTTTTTACTCACCTGCGGTGTTGCTGTATGTGACAATATTGTAATTAAATTACTTGTCAATGTTCTAAAAGTACTTAGAAAACACCTCTTATCCTCTTGTTCCCAAGGATTATATATGGGCATTATCCATTTAAAGCAGTCTCCCTTAGACTCTCACAACTTCAGATTGTAAATATGAAGTACTTTACCAGCATCGCTAGTTGCCGCCTTCTCCGTCAGCAGTTTAAGGTATCAGCATACTCCATATTACTCCCACTTCATGCTTAAAAATATCTGATGTTGTGGTAGCACATGGTGTTTTATTAGATTTCAAACCATAGGTTTCAAATGTTTATGTATGTTTGGCACTTTATAATTGTTGTTAATGAATTGTGAATGCAAATTTTTGCATTTTTTTATACTGATATATAGCTAAGTGTTTACTGTATCTTTAAGAGAACCATTATTTAAGGCTTGTAATTACTCTGGAAACACACCCGCCTGATGACGTACAACTAGTATGAAACCAGTCGAGGTTATGAGCTTGGATTAGGAGCTTTTTGTCATGTTGGCATCTTCATATTTTATATAATAAATTATGCCTTTTTGGTATCTCTGCCTGAGGTTGTACGATTCTTAGCAGAAGTGATATGCCATTTTTTGGAATCGCACCCTTGCGTCTGTGGAGCTGAATTTGCTGTTGTATTTTCAGAATTGCAAGTGGCAGCCATTTTTAATGATTTGAGTCATTAATTAAAAGATTAGTTCTAAAAGGCATTCTATCTGAGGGACTTAAAAATATACTGATGATGAATCTAAGGTGTCAGAAATACTTTTTGCTAAAGGAGGACCTACATGATAAAAACAATTTCTGACTAACAAATACTACTGCTTTAAACTAGCTGGCATAGAAACATGGAAAAACAGAATTTGTTAGCAGAAAAGGACCACTTGGACCACCCAGTATGCCTAAATGTTCCTTGCCTAATCTGTCTCTGCAGGCCCAAACTGGTCTCCAGCAAACTTGCCTCCTCCCTGCCTGTTTTCTAATACTCTCCTATGTCTATCCCATGCATAGTTGAAGCCCCCCCTCACTGTTTTTTTGCCTCCTCCACTTCTGCTGTCAATCTGTTCCAGGCATATATCACCCTTTCAGTGAAAAAATATTTCCTCACATCTCTCTTAAACTTCTCCTCCTCTAGTTTCATTGCATGGCCCCTGGTCCTGATGCTCTTTCCCTAAGTCTCTCTCCTCATAGGGCTTCTTGTGCAACCACAACACCTTTTAACAATAACTTGTTTACAGCAGGTCCCAGCCCATGGGTGGGTTAGGGACACAACACTTTTTACAGAGTATGAAAACTAACGTAGTATCCAATATATGCATATATGCTGATATTTAAAGCCTTGCAAGCAAGGAGTCTTTATATCTTTGTCATCCTACTGACCTAAATTCCTGCTTGTAATTATTTAATAACCTTGGATTGAGCATTGCTACTGCCTCCAGGAACTATTCATTTTATTACTTTTAAATTTGATTCACTAGAAACTTCACTAAGCTGCAAACAGCTCATTTCCAGACGTATCCTGGTGAAGGTGACATGGCATTAACGGTACAAAGTAAAAAAGGACAGTTATTTAACAGACAAGATGGTGAACAGCAAGTATGAAATAACACATGACAAGGTATTGCCACATGCCCCAGTAACATACAGGGGTTTGTGCACACCAGTATAAAACATTCACACATTAAAGTGATTTATGGAAGGTTGTCATAACAAATGGGAGTACTAATAATACTGTATGTAGGGGTTGTGAATCAATTTTCTACCATTCAAGCTGCCAAAAAGTGCTGTTTTTCATGTAAAACATACTTTAATTTCTGTGCTGTACTTCATTTGCATTACTCTGCCCCTTTTTTTTTCTCAGTGCTGCAACCCCCAACCATGACATCATGCAAGGGAAACAAAGTTTTTAAAGGGTCACTGTCAGTTTTTTAGCAGATCCTTTACATTGTTTGCAGGTAGAAGTATCTAGCAATATAACATGTAGAAAAATTCTAGTGATTTGACTGGCTAAAAGCAGCTCACAGCAATGTAATTACTGACCCATAATTATACTCCTGAACTAGTTACAGCTATTCAGGCCCTATAACATAAACATAGAAAAGTATCATCACACTCCCACATTCTGACAGGAGCTGTCAATTCAGACCTGTCACTTCAACAGCGACAGCAAATGTGAAACAACATCTACACAGAATGGCAAATTATCTTTTTGGCCTACCTGCATCTCAAAAACATTTTTACAGAAACTTTTTTATAGATTGTACTGCTGTACACACTACCGAAATAGGAGACTGTGCTTTGATTAGGGAGATAGAAAACGCAGCTATTTACTGTACCCACAGTGCCTCACTATGTAAATTAGTATACAGGTTATTATATTTCTGTGCTCACTACAGAAATAGGAGACTACATCTCTCAGTAAGAAATCCTGTCAGCTAGATACAGTATGCACAATGCCTTGTTTTGAAACTAAACATATAAGAACTTATATTGTTGAAGCCACTAAAAAACTAGGAGACTACACCTCCCAGTAAGGAAACTGGAAAACAGCTTCTTATTGTACCCACAATGCCTTGCTATGTAAATTTCATTTCATTTTATTTTTTACCCTTGTAATTCTGATGAGCAAATTGCCATTTTCACAGATGACAAGCAATACAATAAACAAAAAAACAGAACAATAACATTTACAATACATTAAAATACTTCATAGAACAACAATTAACAAATACATTCTTGAGTACACTGTAAGTACTTTTTTAACTTAAATTTAAAAGAAAAACAGAATTACAATTTGATAAGTCACATGGGAGTAAATTAAAAAAACTTGGTCCCCTGAATAATAATGAACATTGACCCAAGATTCTCTTAAAAAATGGGACATTAAATGTAAATTTTGACTGAGTTCTAGCGCAATTGGAATTAACATATCTTGAGAAAAGTGAGCTCACTGAATTAGGTAACAGGCCAGCTTTGATTTTAAATAGAAACATAGAATTTGTCGGCAGATAAGGACCGCTTGGCCCACCCAGTCTGCCCAGTTCCCTACCTAATGGATAAGCTGCAGATCCTAGTTAACCAGCAGTCTACTTCTTCCTACCCCAACCCCCTAGAATTGCCTCATGACTGTCCCATGCATGCTTGAATTCCACCACTGTTTTTGACTCCACAACCTCTTCCGGAAGGCCATTCCATGCATCCACAACTCTCTCTGTAAAAAATAATTCCTTAAGTTACCTCTGAACCACCCCCCCATCTTCAAATTGTGCCCCCTTGTTCTTGCACACCTCTTTTTTTTAAAGATGCTACCCTCTTGGACTTTGTTGATTCCCTTGAGGTACTTGAAAGTTTCTATCATGTGCCCCTCTCCCTCCTTTACTCGAGGCTGTACATATTAAGCTCTTTAAGTCTCTCTTCATATGTCTTCCGGTGCAGACCCTGCACCATTTTAGTTGCCCTCCTCTGGACAGCTTCCATCCTGTCTATGTCTTTGCGGAGATTGGGTCTCCAGAACTGCACACAGTACTCCAGATGGGGTCTGACCAGCTGTCTGTACAGAGGCATAATAACTTCCTGTTTTCTACTGGTGATGCCTCTCCCTATGCATCCCAGTATCCCCCCAGCCCTCCTTGCTGCCCTCTCACATTGCTTGCCCACCTTTAGGTCATCTGATGTGACTACCCCCAGGTCCCTTTCCATTTTTGTTGTTGTTAGTAATAGGAAGAGACACATCTTAAACTGAATCCTATTTGAAAGGAAAAGACAACTGGAGGACTTTAACAATAAACAATGATGGGTTCTGGCTGGAACTAAGAGCATAAACCTCAATATAGAGTTATAGGTAACTGACAATTTTCCTAACAGTTTAGTGCCTATAAATATATGTATTTGGTGCTGTACTGCAGTCACCACTACAAAAATAACAGACTTCACCTCTTAGTAAGGAACATTTAAGTCAACTTTATAATTTACCCAGAATTCCTTCTTGCTGTATATAAAACATTGACAGCTCTCTTGCATGACATCATTTTGGGGGTGTGGCTGCACACAGAAAACTGGAGGGCAGGCAGAAACAAAGTGATGATAAAACATTTAAAAAAAATGACTATGACAGCTTCAGCATCTAAAGCATGGCTGGCAATGACATACTATTGAAAAAGACATTTGAGGAACTTTCATAAATCATTTTTGGTATGAAGCTGATGACCTGAAAAGAATAGTTACGTAAGAACTTACCATAACAGTAGATCTTTGAGAGACTCTCTTTGATTGGGCCACACTTTTGGAACTGTATGCCATCAGCGTCAGGACTGACTCTGGAACTTTTGATAAGTTGAGGCCTCCCCAGGACTTGAACTCTTCAGTTCCCCACTGGTAATAAACCTCTTACAGTGAGGAACCAGGAGATCAAAATCATTACCAGGCTGACATTGCCCTTACACGTAGTAATTAGCATCATATGCCCAATTTTGAAGGCTTGCTACAGACTGCTGTATCTAATCCAGTGGCGATTGTTACCAAGAGAGCTCAAGCCAGATGGCAGGAAGAGACTTTGGGGGAAGTTTTCCCTTTCAAGGACATTTATGGAATCCAGTGTTGGGTGATGATGCCCTGTAGGAAACTAAGAGAGACCAAAAAGAGAGGCGATCCCAAAGATGGTGTGGGGACATGGCAGGATAAACTTCCCTGAGATGAAGTGGATTTGGTCTCTGAGCAGAAAATGGACATTACTTTGAAATCACTGTGTGCTGAAAAGTCTGATGTTAAAAATGTTGCTGAAATTACTGTTCTTTGTTTATCTGAATGCTAACAATATTCTTTGAAGGGTAATAGAGGATTCCCAAATGGGTGAGCATTTGGAACAATTGACTGTACCCAAGAGGTTTTGGCAAGATATCTTATGGGTGGCACATCAAATTCTATTGGCTGGACATCTGGGGAGAGATAAAACCCTGTCCGGAGTCCTCCATAGGTTTTACTGGTCAAGGGTGCATACAGATGTGTCTGAATTCTGTCAAGCTTGTCCAGAGTGTCAAAGAACTGCAGCTATACCAGACAGAGAGAGAGAGACGGGGCTAAGATGGTACCTGTGCCCTTGGTAGAAGTTGCATTTGACCGAATGGACAATGGACATAGTAGGGCCACTGGGAAAGAGTGCAAAATGGAATCAGTATATGCTGGTGGTGTGTGATTATGTGATCTGTTACCCAGAAATGGTTCCAATCCAGACCTTGACAGCTCCTAGGGTTGCAGAGGAACTAGCTAAACTTTTTAGTAGGGTGGGGATAACCCAGGAAATTTTGACTGATCAAGGGACACATTTTACCTCTACCGTTCTGAAAGAGTTATCTAGGCTATTGGATGTGAATGCAGTTAAAATATCTCTGTATCATCTGCAAACAGATGGATCGGTTGAGAGATTCAACCAGACTCTAAAGAGGATGCTCAGGAATATGTGAAGCAGGACCCTGGACAATGGAACTGCTATCTTCCCTACCTCTTATTCACTTATAGAGAGGTTCATCAGTCATACATGGGGTATTCATCCTTTGAGCTCCTATATGGGAGACAGCTGAGGGGGCCATTGGATGTGATCAAGGAAGTATGGGAGGCTCCATTGATGCCCTCACAGAATGTGATTGAGTACATGCTAAAACTACAAGATAAACTACAACAGGTTACTCAGTTGGCACGTGAGAATGGGGAAAAAGCCCAAGTGCAACAAAAGGCGTAGTATGATCAGCACACTCAAGAGAGAAGCTTTGAACCTGGTGACTAAGTATTGCTGTTTGTGCCAAGCCATGAAAGCAAGCTTTTGGCAAAATGGCAAGGTCCATTTGAAGTGCTGACGAAGACTGGCCCCGTTAATTATGAGGTGGCTACCCCAGGAAAGTGGGGAGGGCAAAAAGGTATTATTGAAATGATGGATAGAACTGAAACCTGAAACTGCTATGACTATTTTGGTGAATGAGGTAAAAGATGCTGCTAAAGAGGCTTATGGCAGACTGAAATGTGGCTAGGATGGATTCCAACAGGTGACTCAAGGAGATGAGTTAAGTGAGAAACAAAGAGAGGAACTGAGTAAACTAACCCGGGAGCTTAGCCAAGTATTGAGAAATACCCCAGAAAAAACAATGTGTGTGAGCACCATATAGAAACAGGTGATCATCCTCCCATTCAGCAGAAGCCTTATCGCTTGGCTGAGCACCTGAAATCTGCAGTTTTGGAGGAGATTCAGCAGTTGAAGGAGGCTGGTATGACTGTGTCCAAAAAGGATGGACAAATCAGTTTATGTATCAACTTTCCAAAGATTAATTCTATTTAGAAATTTAATAGTTATCCAATGCTGTGCATGGATGATCTGATTGATAGGCTGGTGGGGGGCCAGGTACATCTTGACCCTTGACCTTACTAAAAGTTATTGACAGATTCCCCTTAGCCAGGCATCCAGAGCAAAAGCTACATTCTCCACTACACAGGGGTTATACCATTTTTCTGCCGTGCCGTTTGGACTCCATGGAGCACCGACCACTTTTCAATGAATGATGGAATAGTTGCTGAGTCAGCATGGTGGTCATTTTGCTGCATATCTGGATGATGTGGTGGTCTTCAGTGTAGATTAGGAGAGTCATTTGAAGCACCTTAGGACAGTATTTACAAATCTGGGTCAAGCAGGTTTAACAGTGAATGCCACCAAGTGTGCCCTGGGTATGTTAGAAACAAGATATCTTGGATTTGTCCTTGGGAATGGACAAGTTAAGCCTGAGGTCTCGAAAGTGCAGGCTGTGGCTGAGTGTGGGGTTCCTAAAACTAAGAAACAGGTTAGATGGTTTTGGGGTTTAGCAGGTTACTACCACAGATTTATACAAACTTTTTCAGAAATAGCAACTCCACTTACAGAGTTCTTGAAAAAGAAAAAGCCTAATCAGGTGGATTGGGCCAAAGAATGTGAACAAGTTTTTAGGGCGTTAAAGGCCAGGTTGTGTTCTAATCCAGTCTTGAAAAGTCCTGATTTTTCTCAGGAGTTTTTTGTTCAAACAGATGCCTCAGAGGAGGGGCTGAGAGTAGTTCTTAGCCGGGGGTGGGTGAAGAAACATATCCAGTGCTCTATATAAATTGTAAGTTGTTTCTCCGAGAAAGAAAGTACTCAACTACTGAAAAAGAATGCTTTGCGGTCAAGTGGGCCATAGAAGCATGGAGGTGCTATCTCTTGGAAAAGTAATTTACCCTGATTATGGATCATAATCCATTAGTCTGGTTGAATCAAATGAAAGACAAACATGTAAAAGTGACACATTGGTACCTAGCTTTGCAACCTTTTAGGTTTTGGGTGGTATATAAGCCTGGTAGCTAGCACAGAAATGCTGATTTTGTATCTAGTTATAGAATAGAGTTGAATCAGGAGGAAGAGGATTCTTTCTTAGGGGAGAATCAGTAGATTGCGTGTCTGGAAAATATTTTCCCTCTTGGGTGGGGGGGTATGTGAAAGGGGCCCTCAAAATACCTTTCAATTAATTTTTTTACATTTGATTTTTGGGTCACCCTCCTGATTGCAGCAGGAGTTGGAGGAGCCCTCAGAGGCACAGCAGTGCTGTATAGTATCTCCCAGCCACCTGCCACATGGATCCGTGGCAGCTGGCTAGGGAGATAAAGGGAGTGGGTGCTCTGAGGCCATGCTTCAGCAGTTTTGTGAAGGCAGGAATTTCCCTGCTCAAAGCCACATTTTGCGTCTTTCATAGGGACCGTTGACTGGTCAGGTAACACCAGCAGTAAGTTACAACTGAAGAGAATGGTTTTTGCCATGGATTCTTTACCCCACCATTACTAGCAGGGCAGGCAGTGCTGGTGATTTTGAGGAGAGAGGGGAGGGCCGTAAAATGTAAGGCTCAGAAGGGTGAGACAACAAAAGGGGTTGAAATTACAACCATTTTCCCAGGGGTGCCAACAGCGCAGGTGCTCAGGTGCTTGAGCACTCACAAAGTTAAAATGAGCACTCTCAGTTCTTGTTCCAGATCGACTGTTTATGGTTTTTTTTTTTTAAAACTCTGTTCTAGCTGACCTCTAGACAGTACATCTCTCCACTCAATCTTTATTTTCTCATCCCAAGTGCATTCTTCATTCTAGCACATTTTAGGGTTGGACTGACCATTCAGGCCACCAGGCACAGCCCGAGATGCCAATTTTTTTTTTTCTGTTTTCCCGAGGGCCAGGCCAGTAGTATTTTCTTTCAGGGCACGGTGGACCAAAAAGAATGTGGAGTGGAGGATGAAGCCAAGCTGAGGAGGACAGCAGCTGCACACAGACATCACCATCATGTGACTCACATGGAGACAGCCGAGGAGAAAAGAGTGCGACCACATATTGCTGCTGTAGATGGTGACAGATTGGTCAGGTCACGGGCAACATGATGGGTGACCCCAAAGTTCCAGCTTCCCTTTTTTAGTTTCTGATGAAGATAGCCCCTGGAAGAAGAAAAATAAATACTACTGCTGCCAGTGCCTGCCCAAACCAGCCAGGATTTTTGGATGGGGACAGGTCAAGGAGCCAGCCCAGCAGGAATTGAATTGGGGATCAAGATAAGGTATGGTACCATAATAACAACAGAACATCAAAGAATATCATCTGTACAGACTGGTAGGGATAAAAGGGATCTATGATGTCAGTTCGACAATTAGTTTGTCGACTAACGTCAGAGCGATGGATTTATGTCGACCATAAGTTGCGATCGACATAAATCCGAAAAGAGACCTGGTTCCTTTTCTATCGGGAAAGTTTCACCCCCCCAAGCCTCCCATGCAGGGGACTCTGTCCCCCACACCCCCTGAACTTATAAATTATCAAATCTGAGTCAGAGTTGATTCAGGGAGGGGGTGCAGGACAGAAGGACAGATTGCCGGGGTCTCAGGCGGACACAAGCCTCAGGGGTAAACCCCACATTGTTCCATAAAAACAATTCATTATTTGGAGCCTACCAGCTGAACAAGACCCCAAGTCATACCTGTCTCTGCAACCCTACAGTGATGGAGAAGGAGAAAGACATCTTCAGGCAGGCTACCATGGAGCAGTGCAACTTTCCACATTGACTGCCTGAATCAAAATAAAGACCCCACCCCCGGGCTCACGATAGTCTTTTTATACACCCAGAGTATCACCTATTTATCAACTGATTACCCTAGTTTAATAATTTAACTCCCAAACCCCTCATAAATAACATTTGCAACTATTGCACATATCACAAACCAACTTAATTGGCCCTACAAACTCCATACAGGAATGCAGAACCCTGCAAATTCCATGCAGGGACCTAATTGAGCATATACTATTTCCTTTAAAAGAAGAGAAACATAGAAACATAGAATTTGATGGCAGATAAGAACCACTTGGCCCACCCAGTCTGCCCATTTCCCACAACCAGACTCCCACCAGCACAGTCCCAAACCTCCAGCCAGAAGGACTGAAACCTATAAAATACAAGTAGAAAAGGGGGAAAATAGTGTTCCCAACTGTTTAACTCCCAGTCTCATTCTTTAATATGGAAAATGCAGGTGTGCCAGATTTTGAAAAATGTTGTTGGTGCTCAGGAAAATTATTAAAGGTCGGGGGTCTGGGAGCTGCCTAGGCCCCCAGAAAATTTTTCAAATTTGGTGCATTCTGACACATTTTGAAAGTTGAGAAAACTGTGAATTTATTGTCGCAGTACTTTATAAATAGAGATGTAGCAAATATTTAATTTACCAGTGCAGCAGTTCAGACAATTAGCCACATTCGTAATTTTGCAAACCATTTTGTGAGGTATGCTCTATTTCTGGGTTAACTTCACAGCCATTTTGTCTTGGCACTTCATGAGCAAAGTTTGCAATGAATTTTCTTTATTTGAAAGTGAAGTTTTGCAGGGGAGAGATTTAGAAAGTGGTGGTTCTGGTTTTAGGATTGGTAGTGGTGATAGTGCTAATGGGAGGGTGATAATCTTCAATCCCATCAGATACATCTGCAGCAGGCACCAGTGGTAGCACAAGTACCAGAAGGAGGAAGGCCAGTCACAAAGCAACAGCAGGAGCAGGTGCTGGAGGAGGCATCCCAACTGTCCTCCTTTGCAGAAGTCCCAAGCAGCAGCCTCCCCCCCTCCAAGTTTGTCTCCTTGGAGCAGCAGCGCCACCAGCAGTAAAAGGCAGTGTTACCCCATGACCTCCACATGGTACCGGCTATTCCCTCCAAAAGCACACAGAAATCATCAACCTCTGGTTCCTCACCTAGGCAGCAACAACAACAACATAATTCCTCTTCTGGTACTTTTTCCTGAGTGGACTTGAATGACGACCGTGTGGCCACCTGAATACTGTGCAACACTAGTGTCAAGTGAGGGCAGAGGAGCACTAATCTCAGAACCATTGGGCAACATACTGTACACACCTAAAAATTAAACATACTAATTAGTGAGAAGTCCACAGGATGGTAGTGGGTGAAGGAGGGCAACTGGTGTTGCTGGTGCCACTTATGTCACTCCTCACACTCCCACAGAGGTGCCAGTGCAGAAAGGAGGTAAATATGTGCATTTGGATGAGAAAATTGGGGGACACTGTGGGTTGTACTAGTGTGACTCAGGGTCAGTTGAAGCTTCAGGGACTGTGTGGAAGTGGAGCTTATTCTCATGGTGTGAAGGATGTGTCATTTTTATCAGCTGTGGTTCAACTCAGGGAAGAAATTCATGAGTAAGCCATCATGTTGCATCAGTGGAAGAGCTGGTTTGGCAGTCCTCCTTGGTGTGCCCTCTCTCCATTAGCCACTCATGCTGCTGTCCATCTAGTTTTCATTTAACAGCTCCCCCATAACAGTGACTGCTCCTGATCCTTCCATGTAGTTTGTACCACAGACAGCACATGAAACCCCTTCAGTCCTCCATTTTTGGAGTTTGAGTGGCTGACAAAAATGCATGATATGAGATGCTAGCACCCATAACTCCCTCCCTCCACCATTACCCTCCCCCTTCCCCAACACAACTCAGGTTTCCCATTCCTGTGCTTTCAACTCTTTTTTTTACATCTCACTGTTGAATGAGAGACAGTTGAGAGGAGAGTATTTTTTTTCCGGTATGCCCTCTGTACTATTACTATTACAGCAAACACGTTGATGCCGACAGCATTGTCAGTTCACTGTAATAGTCCACCTGAGACCCTGTCGCTCTGTCCCTCAGTCTTGCACCCCTTCCCCGAATCAACTCTGACTCAGAGTTGATAATCTATAAGTTCAGGGAGTGTGGGGGCTTGGGGGGGTGAAACTCTCCCAACAGAAAAGGAACCTGGTCTCCTTTTATATTTATGTGACCACAACTTGCGATCAACATAAATCTATCGCTGTAATCTTGGTCGACAAAATAATTGTCAAACCGGCATCATAGAGCCCTTTTATCCCTACTAGTATCTTTGATATTCTGTTGTTATTATGTTATCATACCTTACCTTGATCCCCAATTCAATTCCTCATATTAATGCCATGCAGACTAAAATCTGCCCTAAACTAGGCACACTACACGAAAAGTCCTGAATCCCACTCCTAGTCTGCTATGCAGTCATATTTAAGGTGATCTTGTTGGTGTTTGGATACACAGCTATAGTTCACAGTACTGCCTTCTAATCCACCTTAGCCTGGCTTGGCTCCCTTTTCTATTCTTTCCATTGCTTCTCCCTCAGTGCTCACCTGTTACTCATTACTGCTGTCTTCCTCAATCCCAATCTCAGTCTCAATCTTACCAGCCTTGAGTCGTGTTTTCTTCCCCACCGTTCTTTCTTTCTTTTCGTTAAGAATTCTGGTTCTCTCCCTTTTCTCTTACCTCTCCTCACTCACACTTTCTAACTCTTTCTCTTTCTCCTTCTGCTCTTCTGACACTCCCTAATTTCTTTTTCCTGCTGCAAAACCTGCCTTCTCTGTCCATCATCCAATTTTCTGGAACAGACTACCCCACCCTAGTCACCTGTTCTCCTTCAGCATCTCACAAACTGCTTCTTAAAGCTCCATTTCACCCCTTCCTGTGCATGCCATCCTGCACTCTTCTGTTCTCATCCTAATCCCTTCCCATCACCCCCTTCCTCTTTAAGCTTCCTGTTCCTCTTCCAACTCTTTTTTTTTTTTTACTCTTTATTTGTAAGATTTTCTGTATTCATTATGTAACCCCCCTTCCCCTTTCGGGGCTTACCTGGAGGCTATGGCCCTGTCACTGCCCTGCTGTCACCCTGGAAGTGACTCTGGTGGGATTTGGGCCATGGCACCCGTGGTAACTTCCCAACTGCAGGTGTCAGGTTAATCCTGTGTCTCAGCCCCATAGTTAGAAGGGGGAAGAGCTCCAATTGTGGTTTTGTGCATCCGGGTGCTGGGGGAATGTTCCATTGGTCCTGGGCAGCAGAGATAAATCAGACCAGCTGAATATAAACAGCTATAGCCATGCTGCAGCCTCCCCACATGCACAGCCAGCTAATGGGGGAAAATTAAAAGAGCCATGGCTCCAAAAGCACACTTGGCCATGCAGCTACTATTTAATATTATCCTTGGCTCAAGGGCAGGCAGCTGAAAGATGCCTCCGGACATGGGGAGGGTATACCATCACTACAGATATGGTCAATACTGACAACATCACCATATCACTGTCAAGTCTGCCCGGGACCCTGGCACCCTTCCCCAAGGTCCTGCACCCCATCACTGACTCAGCTCCATTTCGGAGATGAGAATCTTTAGTAGGGAGGTGCAGGGGGCACAGCCCCCTGCATGGGGTGTGCAGGGGCATATCCCCCTGCAAAACAAGAAGTTTGGTCATGGCAGCAGTATCCTGACAGCAATTGTGGTCCATGTAGTGGTGTCAGAGAAACATTGCATCGATAAGAAATTGTCGATGCGGCATCGTGGGTCCCATGGGGAGAATGGTTTTCTGCCCTCATAAGGGCAAATAAGGTAAAAAGGACTGAATTAATTTGGGGAAAATGTAAACAATAATGGTGGCCCCATGGCATCGCTGCAGTAGAGGGGCTCCTGGGAAATGTCAATGGAGCATCTAGAGGGCCTGGGAACTGTACAGCCAAACTATAAAAGAGACTGAAAGCTCACCAAAGAGAGATTCTGCTGAAATTCCCCAGAGAGTCCAGAGCCAAGAGAGACTGTTGTGGGCTACCTAGCTCATAGGCCTGTACCTGCAGCCCAATGACCTTTCTGGCCCAGCCAGAGTCAGAGGCAGAATGCCTGAGGAAAAGCTGTGACAGCAGGGAAAAGAAGTGACCTGCTGAGTGATTCCCCAGAGCAAGATTTGAACCAGCAGCTGTGTGTTTGCAATTTCTGAAGTAGCAACCTGCAGTGTAGAGAAACTGCAGCTTGAATCCAGAGACTGGTCACATGCAGCCTGAAAGTAGAGAGAATTGCAGCAGAGGACAGAGAGACCCTGCCATTTGTGTTCCCCCATGGAGGGGCAAGAGTGTGAAAGCTGCATAACTGATTCTAGCCAGAGAAGTAGAGTGTGCTGGGATTAGAGACTGAGCCAGAGCCCAGCTGCACTGTTGTTTTTGGATGCTGTGGCTGTGTGCCAAGAAGAAAAGTCTAGGAGACACCTAGCCTGCCTTGTCCCCAGACCAACGTAGAGCTCATCAGAGAGGAAGATGTCACAAGGCCTGTTAGGTGAACACTGTCCACAAAGGCCTAGCAAGTGAAGCTTGGAAAGGACTGACAGCTGAATTCAAGCATTCTTCAATTCTTCAGCCAGCTGCTGTGACTCCTGCATCCTGCTGCTGTGGTGCACCACCTACTGTGTGATACTAGAATGGTACCATAAATCAGACCTGTTGAACTCCCTCTTCAGACTGTAATTATCTCTGGGCTGCAGCTCAGAGGAATTCTTATATTAGCTAGCTAGCTAGTTAGGACAGGGGGGTTAAATTCTGGGCCAGACTCTGTAAGCGCCAAGAAAAGCCCAGGCAGCCAAATGAAAAGCAGTCTCTTGTGTTTCCATTATTGGGCCCCAACAAAAGTATTCTTTTCCAAGTAAAAGACTGGTACATGCACCACATCCCAGCCTTCTGAACCAGTACCCCAGTGTGGTACCCATCACAACAGGCTAACTGTTTTCTAATGGTCACAAGGGAGACATCGGGTCTACTCACAGATGGGAGGTCTGGGGTACAATTTAAGCTACAGTCAGTTGTTGGAATTGTTATGTGTGTTACTCTCTCTTTTTCTCCCCTTCCCTGTAATAAAAACTGGAATTGGTTCAAGTTATTCTGTTATTGTGTATTTTTGCAAAGTGGTACAGTTGTTGTGTGGAAGAGTGCCTGTGGGGATAGTTCTTATATTTTCTTGGGGGGTGGTAACCTGGAATTTATACAATAGGTATCCAATATCACTACCTGAGGTGGAGGCACCATGCCATTGAAGCCCTCTTTACTCTCCCATCCAGTGAACCCAGGCCGTCACCCTCGGGAAGTGTTTCCAGGTGAGACCCGAGGGCCCTGAAGCAGCCAAGATGAGTCAAGGGGCTGTTACAATTATATAACATAAAAATTCCACAGATCAATTTACATCTCATTAATAAAAGCAAGGTGATCTAAAAAAAAAATGAACGCTGCAATAATGACTAGATATCAATAGGCCATATCACTGGAGAGATCATAAGCATGAACATAACATTCATTTAAAAAAATAAATAAATATAAGACTAAAGTAGTCAACAAGTTCTACAACTCAGTCCATTACTTTCTGAGAGTGAATTCCAGTGGGTACAAAAAAGAAAATTTAACAATATAGTTTTTTTACTACAACATCCACCCACCTGCATCGTAACAGCTCCAAAGCCTGACATAAAATAAAATTGCAATTAAAAGCAAGATAAGTATAGATATAACACTGAGAAATCAGTTCTTAAGTCAATTCATAAGTTCATTTTTCTAATGATGCTATTATGTCCTTTTCTGAACCCATTCAGTTCCCGCATCTGGCACTTGGGTTAATATCCCAGTACTGACACTGTAGTGCAGTATGAGAGGGGTGCTGCACTTCTGAGGTGCCGTCTTTCAGATGAGATGTTAAACTGAGGTCTCATCTGCCTGGTTTGGTGGTAGTTCAGGTGGATGTTAAAGATCCCATGGCACTTATCGAAAAGAGTAGGGGAATTTTTTTCTTGAAATAACAATACATCACAACAACCAATCATATGAAATGGGAAAAATACAAGAAGCAACAGAATATAGTATAGATGCAACACAACAAAATATAAGAACCCCCCTTTGAAAACAAGAACAGTGAACCTTCAAAAAATCATTATTCGAAACATCATTATACTAAACAGAAAGAAAAACTGTTCAATCACGAGAAAAAAGAAGGTAACAGTATCAAGCCAGAATATATGTTTAAAAAAAAATCCGAAACTTAGATAAAGCAAGGTGTTCATTCAGAATCCTGCTGTTTCCGGACTGTGTTCTCAATCTGTGAAATAACAGTCAGAGTCAGTACATTCAAATGTTGCAAAGAAAATTGACAGCGAGCCTGACAAAGAAAATATTTAATACAAGCAAAAAGTAAATTCAGAGTACTGGGGTGATAGTGTGAAAAGGCCCCAGTGTAATCCCCTAAAATCAAAGTCTCAAAATTAACCAATGATGCTAAGCCCCAATGCCACTTAGAAGCCAGATCTTGCCAAAACTGTCGGGCATACGAACACGTAAAGAAAAAATGTTCCATGGTTTCCTCAATACTCGCACATTCCAAATGGATACATTGCCTTTCTAATAATGGCTTATGTTTTAAATTACCTTTAACCCCAAGTCTACCATGACAGCAAAGCCATAGTGTATCCCACATATGGACCGGAAACCGTTTATCCGCTAAAGTACGTAAAGCATAAATCAATCTCGCAGGAACACATCTGGGGAAATCTATCTGACCAGCAGAGTTTCTCCTCATTATATCCCCATATAAACATTTATGTGGGAGAGTCAGAACATGTTCCTTCTTGATTCCCCATTGATTAAATTTTCGAACAGCAGGAACCACAAAATCCAGAACTTCTAAAGTGGCACAGAGTCTAGGTACAGTGTCTCCCCATTTTAGTACAAACTGCCCTAGGAGTAGGTCTGTCCAACCATCCCGCTGGTGTCTATTACCCTTTGCTTTAGGAAGCATGGTGGGGAGAAAAAAAAAGAGAAAAAAAAATGCCACGGGGTGTATCATTCCGAGACCCCCTTTTATAATGGGAAAATAGGTAACTTCTCATTTTACCAGATTAAGACGGTTCCCCCCAAACCATCTGAAACAATACACTGTATAATCTTGTTTCTAGGGAGATATGAAGTGGAAAAGAACTACACACATATAAAAATAAAGGAAGAATGAATTTTTTAACAATCAAGACCCTCTTTAACTTTGATAAAGACCAAGATTTCTAGAGTTGCACCTTATATTCCCCAGTTTTAATTTGATCCACCCAGTTCAGAAAGCAGTATCACCTGGGCCAAAAAAACACCCAAGAATTTTAATCAGCTCCTGAAAGATAGAGATTTGCCCTATTTTAGAGGTGGGAACCCCATCACCAACATATACGCCTTTATTCTTGGAGTAATTAATCGCTACTCCTGAAATAGAAGCATATTTATCTAAAACCTGTATAACTGCCTCCCCCTGATTTGACTTCACAAACAATAATCACTATATCATCAGCATAAACTGCTAATTTCTGAGGTTCCAAAACAGGGTTTCTATAAGCAATTCTAGGGGGTGGGGATAGAAAGAAGTAGGCTGCTGGTTAACTAGGATCTGCAGCTTATCCATTAGGTAGGGAAATGGGCAAACTGGGTGGGCCAAGCGGTCCTTATCTGCCATCAAATTCTATGTTTCTATAGGGGAGGGTGTTAAACCCTGAATAGTAGTGTCATGGAAAATCTCCCATATCACCGGATCAAAAACAAATGTATATAACATGGGACTAAGGGGGCATCCCTGTCTGACTCCTCTATGTAAAAATATAAGTTCTTCCAGTTGCCCATTAAGTGTAGGAAACATTTTTGCTCCCCTATAACAAAGACTAATCCAAGTTCTGAAATGATAAGGGAGCCCATAGCGTTCCAGAACTTCCCAGAGGAACCTATGAGACACTCTATCAAATGCTTTGGTTTGATCCAGAGCCAACTGATAACCTGAAAGGCGTTGTTGTCTCCCTCTCACACTCACACTCACAAATATTTCATAAAAATGTCAAATTATGTTGTATATTTCGCCACGGAATGGAGCAAGTTTGTACCGGATGTATCAAATGGGATGCTACAGTTTGTAATCTATGACAAAGAATAGCCGAGAAAATTTTGTAATCAGTATTAAGTATACTAATAGGCCTCCTATTTCCAATATCCGTCTTGTCACCCTTTTTGAATAAATATAATAGTATTGCATCTGAAAAATCTTGGGGCAGTGTCCCTGTATCCAGAATTTCATTATATAAGTCCTGTAAGACCTCACAAAAATCCTCCAAGAAAAACTTATAAAATTCATTTGTCAGGCCATCTACCCCTGGGGAAATCCCTAATGCTATACTTGAAAACTCCTGCTGAATTTCTTCTATTTTGATAGGTTTTTCTAAAGCCTCGGTATCAATTTTTGAGGGGCTTGGTGGTATGCAAGAAAAAACATCCTCTCATCGAATCCCAGTAACATAAACAGTTCTTTGTACTGCACAGATAGAATGTCTAATCACTTGGAATATTCCAATCGTAGAATGTAATACTATTTCCTCAGAACCCCTAAGTCTCTCCATTAAACTGTTGTCTATAAATTTCTGCAAGCTACAAAAGGGTCAGCAGAAGGGGATTTCACAGTACCATATTGCACCTCTGCTTGTAAGGATACCGCACGATCATGTTGATAATTCCTCATATGCTGTTTAACAACATTTATCTGTGATTTAACCTTAACATCAGCAACATTAGGTGAAGAAGTTAAATGATAAAACTGCTGTCGAAAATTTAAATACTATATATATTTTTGGTTTTGTGTACACCACCCCTGAAACATAAAGAGATCTCTAAAGTCCCTTTTAGTATCCACCCACCAAAGTGCCATAGAGTCATAAAAACCCGAACTGAGTTCCTAGCTACTAGAAGAGATTTCAATTTAACCTGTATTCCTTGATCTTGTAATACTGAAGAATTCAATTTCTATCAATTTGGTACCCTTGGAAATCTTGGAGGGAATTGGGACATACTTAAAATGTACAAAATAAAACCATATGATTTGAAAATTCATATAGACGAAGAAAAAAAGAAATGGGAAATAAAAACTTAGATGAAAAGAAAAAATTAATCCTAGTGCGAAATGCACTGTGCTTATAGGTAGCTCCTTCGTCAGTATGGAGTATACGATATGCATCTTTTAGAGAAGCAGTCTGCAAAACTTTCAACAGAGTGTGCAAATCACAGTAAACTTTAGCCTGAATTGAATCCTTAAATTTAACATCCAGACCACAATTCATGTCTCCACCCCAAATAATTTGTTTCCTAGTAAAAAGTAGGGCAAAATAGTATTAAACAAAAATATTCATGAGGTCTTAACTTGGGGTGCATAGGTATTAATCAAACACAAAGAAAAACCCTTAACAACACAATCCAAAAGCATAGCCCTCCCAGGATGTATATCTACAAATCTAGAGAGATGGACAGAGATATGATTGAACAGAATACCAAGGCCATCTGCAGCATCTTCCCCGTATGGCCAAAAAGTAGGCCCTGTAGTCCATAGTTTAAATGCCTGCCTAATACCAGCAAAACAATTAAATCTAGTTTCTTGCAAAAAAATAATGTCAGCTTGTAGCATAAGACAACAAGCATTTGTCAATGCCGAATGTTTGCTTGCTGGCATTGGCAGTGGTAGTGTAGAAGTTACAGAGCTGCGTAATAGGAATGGCAGTGAAGTATTGAACTGAAGCCAACCCTACCACCACCCTGCTGAGAGTGACAGGCACTGCGGTGTGCTTTTGGGTCATCAGGCATAACGGCCACGCCATTTCACCACACCCCACCCTGCAGACACTGACAAGTGTCACGGTGTTCCTTGGGTCTTTGGCCCTTATCGCACCCCATTCCATTAGGAAATACGGTGAGATGGGTGCGATATAGGAGAATGGGGTGAACTTTGGGGCCGAAGAGTCCAAGGCATA